>OX465106.1:4493976-4556476 GCA_949987565.1 Luidia sarsii | reverse complement strand
ACTGAAAAGGAATGAGGTATTTCACCAAGAGGAAGCTGTTTTTTAACGCTTTTCCACAAAAAAAAAAAAATCATTTAATCATTGTGCATCTTAATGAAAATGGGGCTGTTACCCACCCCGGCACAGACTACCGTATTGTTGGTTACTTGGGAAGGCCACCATGAATTGTAAGGGATGGGTAGCTCAGGTGGTATGAGCGCTGGTACGCGAAACCTGATATCTCAGGTTCAAACCCCGGCCCAGTCCAAGTTTTTCAAAAAAATTATTTGGACAGACTACCGTATAGTTGGTTACTTGGGAAGGCCACCATGAACTGTAAATGATTGGTAGCTCAGATGGTATATGAGCGCTGGTACACAGAACCTGATATCTCAGGTTCAAATCCCGGCCCAGTCCAAGTTTTTCAAACAATCATTTGGATGAAAATAAGATGTGATCCCTGGAGATATGGGCGGGATGGGAGAGGGGGTGGCTAATGGTGGAATACTTCACTAAGGAAACAAGTGTAGCGACGGAAAGAAGTATAACCTTTGACTTTAATGGCGAATCTCAATGGTGAATATTAACCAATGCACGTCTGGTATAGGGTCTACAGATTCCGCGCATTTGATTGGCCAACGCGTTGCAAACTCTTGAGGGCACGCTTTGGTGTACCGCCCGTATTGCCTCAGTGTCGGTAGAATTATCCTGATTATTTTACACAATAATTTTTGGTTGTTGTAACTTTTTGGGGTAGCATATACTGCATCCATTCGCTATCACTAATTTGCTTCCCAGAGAAAATCCATTTCGATCTTCATTACAGATCACTCATATTAGATCGTATGACATCTGGCCGACCAAAGCTTGCTCAGGTGATGAAATGTAATTGCAATAAAGAAAGTGATTGCATCGGGAGTATGTAGTGTCTACAGGATGATAATGATTAGGCAAAACCATCATTTTCAAAACTCATGTTCATTAACCCATTGGTTAATGAAGGCTAATGAATCTCAAATATCAGCAGGCCGGGACGTTTTGATCCTAGCAGGACTCGTCTCAATGGTTTTTGTCTGCGATGAAAGCTCGCCTAGGCCTTCATATTGTTTAATTATGTAGTATCCTTCATTATCATAACTGGATTAAAGGATTGACAGAAGTTAGATTGAATTTTGCAGTCAATGCTTAATATCAACGTATTAATTGCAGGACCATGATTATGTGCATATAATTATTCACTATTCTAGCCATTAGGACCTACATTTTATTCAATTTCCTGTTCTAATGCCCTTTTTGATCATCTCATCCACGGATCTAAAATATGCACATATTTTTCCCATAAACCTCTACATCCGCCAGTAATTGGCAATTACCATGGCCTTGAATAAGATGAATATATAATTCTTAAAGTCAATTTCATACAAGTAATCCATGCTTCGGTTCTGGAACGTGTCTTTTTCACTGCAATCAATTGAAGTACGATATCAATGCATGCACTATAGCATAATAACTCCGATTGATAATTAATGTCATTGTGATATTCTCCATTTGTCTGTGAATATATGTCTATATGATCATGACCACATTCATCTTTTAATTGTGATCAAACTCGACTCAATTTGAACTTGACATGAAAACCTTTGAATATGTTGATAAAAGGCCCAATACAATATTGGTAAAGGTCACAAGATTGCCACAGTGTATATGTTAAACCATTAACCATTCCAAAAAGGAAATACTGCGAAGGTTTTAGCTCAAATGGCAATCTGATATAGTAGAAAAGGGCAACAAAAATCAAGGTTTTCGTACCGTTCTGTAATGTAAGAAATAGTTTATTACTCGCGAGTTGTAAAAGTAGGAAACGGCGTGATCATTTGCCAGGCGCTGCTTGTGTGAATGTAGAATAAATTGCATCCCACAATAAATTGCGTTTGATAAGAATAAATGGAGTAATATAATTTTATGGGCCTCATCAGTAACACGTTCCAGTTCGAGGGATGACATAGCTTCCTGTTGTTTCGCTCTTGGGTCACGATCCGTTGCCCCAAAACAGACAATTATTAATAAGTAAAAATTGGGGGAAAATTGTACTGGACCGGGACTTGAAAATGAGACCTCTGGATTAATATATCAGCCCTAGATGGTGGCCTTCCCTAACACTGAAGTCAACTCGTCTTTGCCGGAGAAAGAGTACCGGTACGTTGATCCAGAGGTCTCGGGTTCAAGTCCCGATCCAGTCAAAGATTTCTTTGCCAATTGTTCAATTTGTTCAAAAGTTCCCAGTCAGTTTCTCTTTTGTTTGTTTGCCTTTAAAGTGATAACACAACATTGGTCGAGGTCAAGGAATAGCATCCATACGTTGTCTGATCCAACATAATTATGCAAGAAATAGCACACCTGTAAAAATTTCCGTTCAATCCGCCAACCGAGTCTCGAGAAAGTGGTGAAAAACCGCTTCATTTGTTTCGCGAAAATGTTTAGATCTAGGGGTGACACGTAAACAATTTCTTTACACTTTTCTCCAAAACTACAGCTTTTTAGGCAGAAGGATTTCAGCGCGAGGTTTTTATTATAACCATCTTCAAACTGTATAAGTTTCATGTGAATCTGTGAACATTTCTGTTTTTCGATCTTACCAAAGTTGTGTAGAGGCTTTGATGAATAGGCCTACATAAATGTTAAAAAAAACAATCGTCAATAAATGGGATTTGGAATGGCGAGTTCCTTTTCGATAATTTGCGTTAGTCACTCCTTGTGCCTTACCTCACTGCGCAGCAGCTTGTCCTTCTGCTTTACCACCCCTAGTGGAGCCATGCCTATGGCCACCACGTTCCGCTTCTTGACCAAGGCACGGCCGATAGCATAGCTGGTCAACGCCTGGCCGATGCTCTTCATCAGACCGCAGTTGAGACCACCAGTGAACAACCAGACATCTTAAAAAATAAATAGATCGGAAACTACTTTTGGCACGTTGCTATTCATTCGTCTTTTTTTTTCATTCATTATTAATGTACTGGTTTATTTCAATGAATTAAAAAAGACGGCAAGCCAACGGGCTTAAAAACATCTGATTTACAGAAAATGAGGTGGAAAATATAAATATGACGTACATAAAACTTCATAATTATATTCAACATAAAGAATTATTTATGACAATAAAAAAGGTTTAAGATATATCATTTACATAAAAGTATACACAAAAAATATTTTTAAAAATCTGCAAATGAATAAAAGGGCCTATGACAATTCAAGATCTAAAATAGAAATTTAAAGTATTAAACACTGGTTTAAAACTGATTCTTATTAAGGAGAACAACACGAGTCCAAGCGTTTCATCAGCAAAACAACCTCCTGCCCCAATTAACCCAGACCTGCCATACAGACAAACACCCACCTACTCGAATCCTTGTGGAGACATGACTTGGTTTTCATGCACTAACACACCCGAGTGAGAAATGATGTTTTAAAAATGCTCCCGTTTCAACCACTTTCCTATAGGTGGAAATTTGGACTGTATGTCCCTTGAATATAAAAGATCTCCCCTTATTGAGTTTATTCCAAATACCAGTTTCGTGAAATCCTTGTGGAGACCTATACACCTTTAGAATTTCCCTGTGTAGATCTATTCAATCTATTGTCCTATAATTATAGGTCTCCACATACGCACCTAGCTGCTACGCGCACGTACGAAGCCTTCATCAAGTCGTTGGCCAACGAAAATATAGAAATCGGAATCGGGCCTTCAAAAAAAATGTATGTTGCTTGGCGCAATGGCAGTTGCGAGTGAAAATAAACCAGCCCCATTATCTGATATCCATTCGTACATACAGTCGTATTCAGTACGCGTAAGCACACTGACTGTTGTTCATGTGTGGGATGCATGTGCGGGACTGCAGCGACATGCACTGCTCGGCGTGCCATGTACATGTACAAGCTTGGATCCGGCGTGTTTGTGCCGTGGGTCCGTCGCGAGTCTGGCCCGGATGCGTAATTATTTTTCCCAGGATGGGAGAGGCCACCATTAACATAAACGCGCGCTAATGGTTGCGTTTTATCCAGACATGGTGAATTATTCATGTCAATGTTGCACACGGACATCTTTAGTAGTAGTACACGCTTGTGGTATGGTATACACTAGTTACCGGTGCATTATGTATGCATACACACACATGTACATGTATACTGTACATGTACGTACATGTACTGTACACCTAACAATTTTGTACTCAAAACAAGATCTGGGTGGGTAAAGGGAATGATTATCATGAATAATTCACCACGCGTAGACAAAATGCAACCAATAGCGCGCCTTTATGCTAATGATGGCCTTTCCCGTCCTGGGAAGGCCGGCACCGCACACACGCATACCTGTTCTCAGGATGGCTTCCACCAGGCTCTTCCGGAAGGACTTCTCGATGACCTTGTAGGCTGGGGTCACCGACTCCCCGCCCAGGATGCAAATAAGCAACTTGGGGAACTGGAGTTTCCATCTGCGCTCCATTGCCATGACGACGGCATCCACGTTGGCGCTGGAACAAAGGGCCATGTACTGTAGGCCACATAACAAGGAAACGCTCTTAACTTTAGCAATAAAAGGCCCGAGCAAGTGTACGATCAAAATGGCACTACAGTATTCATACTTCCCAGACAGGAAATCCAGCGGAAGCAAAGGAAGACTGAGTGGGGATACTTAAAGGGGAATGAAACCCAGAGAAAAATGTTGGCTTATATGTGATTGGGTGTTAAAAACAATCTACAATTACTTATGTGCTACTCACCTACGAGTTTCATGAAGAGGGAAAAATCATGGAATTTGGCTTTGAGATGTCAAACAGGTCTCTTGTCCTTGTTATGAACTGCATGGAAAGATTTCCCAGCTTTTTCCCGCTTGCATTTTGACAACCAAAAGCCTGGCAGTACATACATGTACACCATCGTTCAGCTCGCGAGTGTATTACTGCACGCAGTATATACATGTAGTAGGGGTACATCCGTCCGGGCCCATGCCCGATATAGCTGAGCCATCACCATCCCCCTCATTTACCTTGCTCCTGGTGTGCTTGAGGTAAGCTCTGTCCATCCCCTTGAACTTGATGCTGCCACTGGAGTAGATCTCACTGTGGCCATTGAAGAGTGAAAAGGACGAGTTTGATATGATCAGGTTTTGAGAAGTATGGGGAGGCGCAGAGATCCCATCAGTGTTTTAGAGCTGACTGTATTGGAAACTCGGATAATTAACTGACTACTATTATTTTCTTAGCAAACTGTGTTGTTGAACAGATTAATCATAATCTCACACAAAATAATTACATTATAGTATTGCCTGCTAACAAATTTTGATCCAAGCGGGAATTTTCTGTAAGGTTCCTAGGCAGGATCCCATGCACAAGGCCTTTTTTTTTTTTTTTAATCTTGATAGGATCCTGGATCCTTTATTATAAAAAATAAATGTATATGTTTCCTGGTGTTTCTATGATCCTAGCAGAAATGTTCTCAGAGGTAGGCCTTGGGGGTAAAATGTCAGACACTCCACTGTTGTTTTTTTTAATAACCATTTTGAAAAGTAAGTCAGACATCCCAGACAATAATTATCGTTAAACAAAAATGGAAAAATGGCAAAGAAAACTTTGAGTGGAACGGGACTTAAACTCGAGATCTCATGTTCGGTGTACCAGCGCTCTTATACCATCTGAGCTATCCAGCCCTTAGTTGGTGGCCTTCCCATTACAAATACATGTAGTATCACTATATTTACTTGGCTATAGGGGCGCCAGTCAGAAGCATTCAACCGTATGTCTCCAGGGGTCATAGATCACGACCCTGTTTTCATTCAAACGCAAACAACCAATTGTACAAAACACATATAGTAAACCTGGCTACAGCAGCTCGGGGATCACAACAAGTGGATGCAGGTTTTTTTTTTTTTCAATTTAAAGTCAAATAAGACACAAAGATAACATTAACTGGGTGTTTTTATTTGTTTGAAAACAAGACTAAGCCACTAATAAACTTGCAGCTTATAATAGTTGTCAATTGATTGTAATGTAAATCCACCACTTATCTAATGGAATATTCCTTGAGGGCACTGAGCGATCAAATTGTCTCCGATCTTGCTAGATCAAGAGAGGAACTACAAACAAATCGTCGAATGTGAAGTCGCATGCCTTTTGCACTGTGGCTGCGGGATCTAATTAGTCAGTGCAGCGGCCCACGTATGCAGGACCAGCACAACTTGCACATGTAACGTATTTATACAGTGAGTAGGCCTACGTTCCCAGGACAATATCCCGCTCCGGAAACTCCAACCCGATTTGAACCAAACGCCTGGAGCATGGAAATAGATTTCAGGCCAATTGGTTACCGTTGGAAATTCCACAGACTAATTCCCCGTCCAAACACGATCCTTGCATGTGCTTGGTTCAAAGCACCAGCAATTCGAAGTACTGCGTGGTGGCGTTTCTATGTGCCGGGCCCTCCGAATCCGGACACCACCATTGCCCGTGCATGTTTTAAACAAAGACTCTTTTCGGCCCACCACAAAACATTATGCAGCATGACAAAAACCAAACAAAATAGTGTCCGATCGTGCCAAGTTTGACTCGCTTGTGCCCATAGTAATATTCGTTTTGATTTATTCCACAGGTATTTATTGTTCCCGATTGTTGAACGAGTTTTGGAGAGAAAAAAGCAACCCCACATTATTGGAAAAAAAAACCTGTGGTGACCATGGGACCTGAAAAGTGGCCTTGTGCGAAGTGGCTTATCGTGGAATTGGCCTACAATCATTGACAAGGTTTCCGGATACGGAGCTCCTTTTCATAGCTCCGTTGCCGGGTGTACCTTCCACACATCAACACACAGTTTCAATTCACATCAAATCAGCTATGGCAATCTAACCCCCCCCCCCCCCACAACCAGTATTACCCAACCACTGCAGAGACCAACCACAGCTGCGATCATTTTAAAGTTCAATTAGGCCTACGGTAAGGTTCAATAGTACTGCATGTAATTTCCAGGATTCGTCCTTTCTTTGTTTGAAGAAAATGTCACTTTGCCTCTGAGAAAGGTCCTGCTAGGATCGAAACGTCGGGCCCTCTAATTGTTTAGATGTATTGCAGGTCGTTTCAGTCAGTGAGCAGTTTGCAACAGTTTGTTTGTATTTACTTCATGAAGACATTAAACTTTACTACTCTTGGTAGTGGGTATACTAACAATACAGCCCCAAATTTCAGCCTGAAATTTTCTTCCCCTTATTTCTGAATTCAGTTGGGGCTGAAGTTGTCGACCTTCCCATGGTTAGCCCTGCGGTAACTGATCTGTCAGGCGAACGACAACAAACATAAGTGCCGGCAGCGACAGTTTCATAATTATACGCAAGAAGAAGAAAAAGTATTCGGTCCAAAAAAAAAAGGGAAAAGAAAAACGTGTCCCCTAAATCTGTGAAAGGCTGAACGTATAGCCCCACCCACCTTGCACTGAACATGGTGTTACTGCGGTTGTCAACGAACCTTTCTGATGGGGTGAAGCTCGTGAGCTTTGACAAGGGACATCGGTGAACTAATAGGTCATGCTGGTGTTTGTTGGAATCCGTCTTCTGGTCTCCGTCGACAACCACCTGGATCGGACTGCGAGAGAGGGCGGACACACGGAGAATATGCCTTAATAATTTTTATATGAGAATATGCCTCTTAAAATGTATGCAATCGTATTATGCATTGAACTGAAAGCAAGGCTTTGGGCGCTAGATTTCTAAGATGTCGGTGAAACACTGTGTTCCTCGAACAAGAGAAATACACCGTCAGAAATCAGCTTCCACCCATTTCCAAAGGATAGAACCCCAAGGGAAAAGTGGATTATGAACATCAGGCGAGATGAGGGACTACTTTTTAATGTAGATTTCTGCTTTTAAACGACTTATTCGTTGAAGTCAGATTCCTCATGCTTGCAAATGGAATCGTCGATGTTGAGTGTGTCGCGTGTTACTACGCGCGCAGTGTTTCGCCAACATCTTGGAAATCTAGCGCCCATAGCCTCGCTTTCTGTTCGATCCATACAATTTGCATAAGGTTAAGAAACTGGTCTATAATCTCCAACACGTTCTACTCACTCGTTAAGAATATAGACAGGAAAACACATTTGTTTTATTCCTTTCCAGTTCTCAACACTTAATATAAAAATTATAGTGTCATGCGGTCAATTTCCCCAAACCCATTGTAACTTTCACCATGGAGTTTAAGGTCACCAAACCCACGCTCAATCGCAACTGTGACGATGAGCGATGAACAGAAACCACGTGGCCAATTTCAACTTACGATGGGTTATCAATCGTATAAATTGAGTTACGACGCATCGTACAGTAAAGCTTTGTATTAAACTGCTATAAAAGAAACCCGCGCAAGTCTATGAAATCGCGATTCAGACTGCACTTTAATTCTTGGACACAAGATTAATGAATCAACTTTCGACTTTTCAAAAAAAAACTTGTTTTTTTGGCCAAGTGGAGTTTGTGTGAATGCACCGTCCACAGATGATTTTGTTTGTTTCAATCCCAAAATCGCACCGCTTATTAGGCCTATGCCATGACCATTCATGGAGGAAGTGTCCTTCCTCTATGCTCTGACTGGCAGGAAGTGCCGTACTTGTTTAATCATGGGTTTAATTAAGACTTCTTGTGCACTATTCGACCACATGAGGCAATCTCACGGACAGTGGACGAGTCTGCTCAGGTGCAATCTTTGTGAGAGAAAAAAGGTCATCAGCCGGCACACGTTTTCAGTTTCAACCGGTGTTATTTCCTTTCTATCAAAGTTGAGTATTATAGGGGATTTTTTTTTTTTTTTGCTTTGCCCGATATCTTTCACTTTCATTTTCCTTTCTGGGAACAGGAACTCTGAAAGTACCGGTTATAAAAGGCACAATACAACATTTGTGTGTCGAAAGATTACCACAGCTTGTGTGTTAAACCCTTAAACATCCCAAAAAAGCAATCCTGTCGATGTTTGAGTGAAGATTTCTATAGTGAAGTACAGTATCCCAGAGCGTAAGATTTCAACATGACGATTCTATCATGGTGCATCTACAAACTGTGTAAATTAGAAGGAAATCTGTGGACATCAATGTTTTCCGATCTTCCCAATGTTGTATATTGGGTCGCACGGCACTGTTTGGGCTACAAACTGACCAAGCCAAATCATGGAGCCATTGTGGCTCCATGGCCAAATGTTGTCGGCAAGTGACCTGAAGGAAAGACCAATACTCCAAGACTTCGGAGGGGAGTAGTCTCCAACTAAAGCGGAAATTTCAATCACAAGATGGGAGAATGTTTTGGTTCAACCTGTGCAAAATTGCAAATATTTTCAATCCTTGGACATGTTGAAAAAATCGAACTTATCCGGCCTTTATTTCATCGTATTTATTTATTTATTTTACTTAATCTCATTAATCTCATTTGTTTCATAAAGATTTTGATTATGTTAATTTTTATTTACTTTTAGGTTCTATTTTTGCAACTATTGATCGTGTCTTGATTTGTATTATTTTGTTTACATGTACGGTATCCACATGTACAGTACAGTACAGGGCGCTTTTCTTGCCCGAATGCGAACCACACCAACTTCGGCGCGATACAAGTAGTAATGTTCACGTTGCGTACCACAGTCGGGCCGTATTCGCAATACTGTACTTACAACCGGAAGATGAAGGTCAGGTTATAATTTATTTGTTCGTTTTCTCTGCGTATTCTCATTTTTTTGTAGATTTGTTTGCTCATTCTTAAAATAATTTTCAATAATTATACTTAATCCATAAACCTGAGTTTTTAGTTGGAAAGAGGCTTTCTTCATTATGTGATAATGCATTCAAAAATGGGCACGTGTTAATCTCCTATAGCAGGCGGCGCGGAGGTGACCGGAAGTGTACGGTGACCCTTTTCACCACGAGACTTACACGGTCTATTGGGGGCATGGCAGTCAGACGCTAATTCCTGAAATTATCAAGGAATCACACCCCCAACATTTACTTTCAGATACAAGCAGCAACAAGTTGTAAGACCAGTTCAACGGCAGTAACTTTAGATAAGAAATGACCTTGATTTTCTGGGGGTTTCTATATGCCTACCTTTCTTGCTCTGTTTGTTGGAAATCAGCAGCAGCAGCAATATCACAAGATGAAGTACGGCTTTGCTTCGGTCCGTAGCAGGAGCAGCAGGTTGACATGTTGGGTCTCCTAGCTGCTGCAGTCATCCCACATGCAAACACAAAAAGTACAGGTCCTGCTAGGATCGAAACGTCAGGCCCACTAAATTTTAAGATTTACATTTTGGTAATTTTAGTCAGTAAGCAGTTTGCAACATTTTTGTATATCACAAAAAGTACAGATTGAAACCAGCAGTTACCCCGTGGCCAAGTGAACACAAAATGTGGTGCCCGCATATGAAGTCAAGTATTTTCTTCAAGTAGATAATTATAGCGATTGTATTATTTTAAGAAGTTTGGTATAGTTTGGTTTAATACCCTCAACATATATAAAAGGAAAAAAACTAAATCCACAACACCACCTATCATTGTGTAAAAAATCTGGCACCACCACTTGCCCAAACAATTGTACTGACAGTATTCCCAAAATCATTATTTTGTGACGTGTATAATTAATGTGTACAAAACATGCAGTGCACTAATTATTATTCTTACGTACGCGCCACACATATAGGCCTATAGGCGTCACAAAATCACGATTTTTTGGGGGAAAAGGAAGTTCTATTTTTTTCTCCGCAAGTGGTTGTGAAAGACAATGTCTATATTTGTCACATAATAATAGGTGGTCTATTGTGGATTTTCAGTCATTTTCTCCAGACTTTTAAGGTAGGCCTATTATGGGTATTGAACTAAAATATTTCCAAAGTGATAGCCTAATGTTAACAAAAAGTTGTGGAGCCTAAAGCTTTGCCCCTACTGACAAAACCTTGTGAACATTTGCTTTTAAGAAAGCAAATCTGCAGTCGCCACGTCAGGGCCTCAACCTTACTCTTTTTCAAAGATTTGTATTCCGTGTCGATGTCAACCTCCAAGTAAACCATGCACTGCAAGGACTATATACTACCTCGACTGGGCCTGTCCCGTCCTTCATTTCTAGGTACGCCGTCTGCAGCTTTTTCAATATTTCGCCAATGATTATATTCCCGGGCTAAACTGACGAGTGACGGTGAATACAAAAAATAATGTGACTGTATGTAGGCTAACTACATACGCGGTAAGCCCCAATTACCGCACTAATCCTAGCTGCAGTGTCAACGGGCATAACTCATTAGATTGCGTTAAAAGCGTTAATTGCTCAACTTAGCCACCGACCGTACAATTTGACGAATTCGGGCACTACTAGGCCTACCTTACGTCAACTTTGAGACTTGAATCCAACCAAAATTTGCACCACCTTCCCGGCAGCGGACGGATTAATGAGCCTAGAAGAACACCACCGTCGCGGTTCGGGGTAGTACGTGCGAGTAATAAATCCCTGGCTTCGCCAACTGTGACGGTACAACGTCAAATATCACGTGCCCCTACGTTGACCCTGATAACGGATGACTGCCTGCATTCCATCCGCTTTCAGAAATCACGTGACAGTCACTCGGTCGGCAATGCGGTGCGCCTGAACAACCTGCGCAGCTTCATTCTTAGCGGGTTCCCAGACCTCCGCCCACCATGCCAGAAGACTTGAACCTCACTTATTACCAAAGATCTTATAGCGCGCTAATCGCGCATGATGGACTACTCCGAGCATGTAAAAGGTGAAGTACGCACTGGACGCCGTTTTACTAGCAACGGAATAATGTCGTCTGCTCTCGGTGCTCCGAAAATGAAGCGAGAGTGTCAAAAACAATACAAAAGATACAACTTTGGATGCGTGAACAGAATGTGATAACTTTTGATGTGATGTGACCACGAAATTGAGAGAATGTGTGCGACTTTGCTGACTAAAAGTTGCGCCCAGTGCGTACTTCACGCGGATGCGTTTGACTCTCGCAAGAGAAGGCTATCTTGCGCGCTTCGCGCGCTTTAAGATCTTTGCTGATAAACCCACAAACTTGGAGGTGGTTGCAGCGTGTTGATTCTTGCCTCAAACGTGCGCGGGCAAGGAGAAGAAGACCTTTCAATCGTGCACCGGATCACATCGCCGTCGGTTCCTATGGAGAGCCGTTTCAACATGTATTACCTACCGGCGGCGATCGTTATTGTTGTTGTTATCTTTTTTTTATTCAGATATCTATATCTATAAATGATTTAGATATATTTTTAATGATTTAAAGATATCTTCATATGATTTAAAGATATCTTGAGTTCATATAATCATTCAAATTTGATCTATATGAAATGACGCGTATTATAGGCTACTATAGGGCCTACAAGCATGAACGCTACCGTCCACCGTTAGAGATATGTTTAAACAATTGAAGATAACGTTCTCCAATTAAACCTTTCTTTAGATGAATAGAAACAGATCATCTCATAATAATTTCCTTTTTTAAACCGGCCCTCGATTCATAGTTTCCTTTCAGAACCAAGACCCAACGCGGTGCCCAACTTGCAAACTCCCATTATCTGTGTGGTGTTCACCAGGAGCGACTTGAGATGGAGTCTAGCCAACCGGAAGTAGTCCATCGGACGCGGCCGGCCGAATTTCGGAGAACGGCAAAGGTCTGTGCGGTTCGGACGCTTCCTCGGATTTCCTCGGGTATTGAATTCCGGAAATCGAGGCGATGTGGACCCTTTTATTTTTTAATGGGTCAACGATCATGATTGCCAGTTACTGGTATAATACTCGCACGCTCGAGGTTCAATAAAACCAAGGAATGACACGCCCACTCGCGCCCACCGACCATGCACTGACACATAGTACTATAGTATAGTACTACTAGTAGTACTAGTACTAGTACTCATAGTAGTTAGTAGTAGTGTACTACTGGAGCCATGCTGGAGCATTCCTATTTCATCCGTGTTATTACTAACTATGTACTACCGCTTAAAGTTGTCGAGTACTACTGTTCTATTACTAGTACTACTAGTACTAGTAGTAGTATACTGTGAACGTGCCAGTCATGCACAATGAACACCCCCTTTTGTCGAGTTGGCCTGTTCGGTTTAACTTATACTTTTTATAGTAAGCCTACTATAAGTAGTACTACTACTAGTATTACTACTTATACCCTCCATGCTTATACTAGGTCCCGATGCAGATTTGTTCAGCCCCAAATTATCGCTAGCAAGCGGCCAGACCAGACGTGCCCTGCCTGGCTCGACGATCGACGCTGCCTTTCCCACGAGGCCACCCGGACCGGAGTCATTCCTGCAAACATTAACTGTTGGCGATCGGTAACTGGCATTTCTTTATTTCTTTACTGCATTGTAATGTGCCTTGTGCTTTAGTAAACTAGTCTAGGCGTGATGATACGAGCTTCGATCAGAATAAAAATCAGCCGGGTAGAAAATAATTTAAAGTGGCTGCAGCACGTGCGAAGGCTGCTCCTGTCAGTCGGGTGGGTTCTGGACTTTGCTTTCAAATGGCAGGAGCTGTACTAGTAGCAGTAGTACTAGTAGTACTAGTACTAGTAGTAGTACTAGTAGTCGTCCTATAATTATCAGAAGACAGAATGTAGAGTGTAGTAGTACTAGTACTAGTAGTAGTACTGGTTTGTATTTTGCACTATCCACTACACTAGTACTACTACTAAAAATAATAATATTCTATTAGTATTATTAGTATTACTTGTATTAGTTAATTTGTATTTGTTCTAATGCTCCATTTTACAGATACATGGTACTTGGTAGACCCATGTTCCTCCCCCTTTTTTATTATCTGTTCTTACAATCTTTGAACAACCATGGTACGACAAACAATGTTACATAAAATGGAGTACAGCTCCCTAGTACAACTACAATAACAACAGTACAAGGGCTACAGTTACTGTACATAGCTACCTAGTACTAGTAGTACTAGTAGTACTGTACCTAGCTAGTACTACTAGTAGTAGTAGTACTAGTACTAGTAGTACTAGTACTTTTATAGTAGTACTACAACTACTAGTACTACTACTACTAGTACAAGTAGAAGTAGTATTAGTAGTACTAGTAGTAATACAGTAGTACTAGAACTAGTACACTGTACTTGCTTTAGTAATAGTAGTAGTACTGAGTTACATGTAGTACAGTAGTTGAATTTTGACCAAGGCTAGAGTTGCATAAAGTTTTAAATGCAGGCAACAGTGCTAGACTGCAGCCTGTGCAGCATTTATTTGTGAAAGAAATCAAGGCAAAACTGACTGGGAACTTCTGAACAATTTTGAAAAATAGTTTAAAAATTGTTTAAAAGTTCCCAGACTCCCAGTCAATTTTTCTCTATTTGTTTGACTCAAATTGAAAAACTCACTGCTGTCCCTCTTTCCTGACCAGTCTAGATTTTATAGACCTAGATGCCTGTAATGTCCTGTACAGATCTGTATAGTCTACTCCAATACTGAATTCCAACTGTCCAGTTGTGCTAATATGGTGGCGGGACTTTTTAAATTCTTGTCTCAGTTTAACTCGCTTTTTGATGTTTTATTTTTTCCTAAAACTAAATTGTCGATGCATTTTTGTAACAACATGTATGTGTATTATGGGAAAACCAGCAACTGTAGCTACATGTACAGTATGATGCACACCGCTATCAACCAGTCAGTGGGTGGCACTCCTTATATGACTACCATGACACACTGTACAACTTGGACACAAATGATCGATAATGTTACATGTACATGTAGTTTCACCCCCCCCCCTTTTTTTATCGTGGTGGCCGTGGCCAAAGAAGAATTACATCACAGTTCAGGGTACACCGAAACCGCAGGGTTTTTTCCCCTAAGGTATACCGAGTATCTAAATTTTGAAACCTGCACAACCTTATAGCTAAGAGCCCTTTGAAATTGCACATTGTTGCAATCCTTGTAGGACTTTCCTTAAAGGCCCTACACAACATTGGTAGAGGTCAAAGAATAGGCCTAACATCCATACATTGTCTGATCCAACATAATGCATGAAATAGCACACCTGTGAAAATTTCAGCTCAATCCGCCAACCGAGTCTCGAGAAAATCGTGAAAACCGCTTCTGATCATTTGTTTCGCAAAAATGCAGCATTCAACGCCGTAGGCCTACTGTTCCGAAAGAAAATTTAGATCTTGGTGAGACGTACATGTAAACTATTTCTTTTACTCATTTCTCCCAAAAAACAACATTTTATGCAGAAATAATTATTTCAGTGAGAGGTTTCTTCTATAACCATCTTCAAACTGTATAAGTTTCATGTAAATCTGTGAACATTTCAGTTTTTCGATCTTACCAATGTTGTGTAGGGGCTTTAAAGGCAGAAGATCCTGTTGGATCGAAACGTCGGGTGCTCTGGGTTCTTGATTTGTAGTTTGGTTTATATGTCAGACAGTAAGCGGTTTGCAAAATGTTTGTAGCTCTGTGCTAGTAATGTATAGTTTCAACTTTGACTGCCAGCTATACACGTTAATTTTTAAGAGGTCCTGCTAAAAGAAAATCTCAGAGATTCTCAGAGTTCTCACGGAAAGACAAATTGGGAGTTGTGACACTGGTCGCTTTGCAAAAGCTCTGACGAAATGACAGACAAACAGATTCAACGAGTCAGTCGCAAAGGTCCCACTGAACAATGCACAGACAATACAAAGCAATGTTCTTTGCCTTTTAGTTTGAGAAATGGTCCTGCTAGGATGGAAACGTCAGGCCCTCTAACTTTTGAGATTCATGTATTGCAGGTCATTTTAGTCATTGAGCAGTTTGCAACAGTTTTTGTATTAACTTCACATTGAAACGTGTTAGGGTTGGCTCTAGCATCAAACAAGTTACATGTACATGTAGTTGTCCTTCCATGGTGGCTTTGGCTAACTGGCAGCAGCACAAACAGCACAAAAGTAACAGTAAAAAAGATGAAACGTATTAAGGGTATAATCATTAAGGAGTGTATTTTAGAGAGATTTGTTTAGGCCTAACTGTAGTATAAGAGGTGGAGGTGAAAGGTGAGGACAAAGAGGTAATGAGGTAAACAAAAAATGTGAGTTTGATTACAATAGGAAAGTGGATAGGGAAAATAAGGGATAGCAGAGAGCAAAGTAGCAGTCTGATATCAAATAACAATGGAGTTATATGAGCCATGACATATTTGAAGCATTTTACCCAAGGCCTTAACTGTGACCTGGTGTGGTTGGCTGTTTTGTGATTTTCTGTGATTCCTGTGGACGGCGCACGCAGTGAGGTGGCACTGCAATGTCCCGGTGAAGGGCTGAGCCTGGACCTTCCTTTTTTGATTGGGACGGCACCTTGGTGTTCCTGCTAAAATCACTGAGACCTACTGTACTGTAGCGTTGGGAGAGAAAACGGTTTTGCGCTGCATTGTTTCGCCCGACACTTTTGACAGAATGTTTGCAGCTTCCTACCGGTAGTTCAAGTGTGAACCAGAGAACTACATGTGTACCTGCAAACCTTCTCCGGATCCCTGAGTCACGAAATATCGAGAACGAGTCCAAGTCGTGTCTTTCGAGTCTTCTGACAGGCCATTAAGGTCGAGTCATGAGTCATAAAGGCTGAGTTTTAAGTCGTCATTCAATTCGATACTGTAGGTCTATCGTAACAATTTCCAAGGGTGAGCATTCCAGTTGGACCCTAACCCTACCTGAAATCCCAAATTATGACAACCCTGCTTGCTTTACATAGCATTAGGGCTGTATGCATATTTATGAGGTGGCCAGGGCACTGTAGACTTTGGAGTCTCTTCTTGTGTCCTTCCATATACCCATTACACACACACACTGACCTTTGACCTCGGAGCGGCAAAGTTGTTGCTATGCGCTGGCCCCCCGAGTCCCGTCGCAACTATTGTCCAAGTTTTGAACCAAAGACTCTTCAGCCTACCACAAAACAAGATGTACATTTTATCATAACAAAATCCCTACAGATACCGGTATGTCCAATTGTGCCGGGTTTGATTCGCTTTTACATGCTTTTTACGTATACCATTATTGATACATAGTTTAATATACAGTAATTCACATATTGTTCCCAATTGTTTAGCGAGTTTTGAAAATGGCACATTATTAAAATGTGTGCCAGTTACGGGCACTGTAAATTGGTCAATTTGACGTGGCTATCGTGCATGTGTGTCACAAAGTCCCATTATTTTGCATCAAAGTCATGGAAACGGAGACTGGGGTCGGACTATAGGGTCTGTGTTTGAAACCCGCATCAAATAATAGTCTGCATGACCCACGATTCACCTTTGCCGCATCTATGTGTCTCGTGTCCATCTCTGCTTTACAGATCTCCAAGATGGCGTCAAGCACGGCCACAAAGAAGCTACCCACAGTGGCTGTTTTCACCTACTATCTCAGCAAGAACACACTCAAGTCGTCTCGGGGCCTTCCCATTGGCGAAGATTTCGATGCAGAGTGGAGGAAGAGGATGGGGAACGTGCCGTACCAGAAAATAGACATTGAGAAGCCCATGGGTAATTTGATTCAGTGACGGTCCTGTCCCGCTCGACGTCCCATGAGCCCCGTATGCTCGGTGCTTTGCCCGATTGCACACTTGACCAGAAGCACGGGTAGCCCAGGCAGCAGGGATTCGAACCTGCGACTTGTCGGGTAGGGCAAGCCCGCCCATCCACCCTGAGTTCCTTTCTCATCGATGCAAAATCAATGAAGATTTACCCCACGCGACATAGGATTATCTTTATATGCTCAGTGCTGTGCCTGCTTGCCGGCTTGAATTCAGCTCAGACAGGGTTCGAACCTGCATTTCCTGCTTTCTAATGCCGACTTGTTACCCATAAGATCACTGAGCTGGCCTTGATCATTTGGTAGATTTTTGAATTTGTTTAGCAGCGGGTGCCGTTATAAGTCGTTGGTAAATTACATAATGTAGGTGTTTTGTAGCTGCATCCACTTTGTGTGATCCCCGAGTTGCTGTAGCCAAGTTTACAACAATTGGTTGTTTTGCTTCTGAATGAAAATGGGTGTGTGATCCCTGTAGATATACAGCAGTTAATGGTTGAATGCATCTTACTGGTGCCCCCACCCCAGCAAGGACTAGTTGACTATTTGGGAAGGCAACCATCGTAGGGCTGGATATGCTGGTATGCTGAACCTGAAGTCTCGGGGTCAAGTCCAGAATTTCCATCATTGTTCTGGACCCGGAGGTTCAGAGGTCACCGTGGACTTGGGTAATGCACTATTTGGTCAGTTAGTTTGTCACATTTTTGTGCATTATTTTTGACCTTAGTGTTTTCAATTCTTCTCTCCTCCTCCCCTCCCCTCCCCTCCCCCTCTCCCACTCCCTCCCCTGCCCTCCTCTCCCCCTACCCCTACCCCTACCTCTCCCCTTCCCTCCCCATACTGCCCTCCCTATACTGCCCTCCCCGTCCTTCCCTGCCCTGCCCTGCCCTACCCTGCCCTGCCCTGCCCTGCCCTGCCCTGCCCTGCCCTGCCCTGCCCTGCCTGCCCTCCCTGCCCTGCCCTGCCCTGCCCTGTCCTGTCCCATCCTGTCCTGCCCCGCCCTGCCCTGCCCCGCCCTGCCCTGCCCTGCCCTGCCCTGTCCTGCCCTGCCCTGCCCTGTCCTGCCCTGCCCTGTCCTGTCCTGTCCTGTCCTGCCCTGCCCTGCCCTGTCCTATCCTGTCCTATCCTATCCTGTCCTGCCCTGCCCTTCCCTGCCCTCCCTGCCCTCCCTGCCCTCCCTGCCCTCCCTGCCCTACCCTCCCTGTCCTGCCCTGCCCTGCCCTGCCCTGCCCTGCCCTGCCCTGTCCTGCCCTGCCCTCCCTGTCCTGCCCTCCCTGCCCTGTCCTGCCCTGCCCTGCCCTCCTTGCCCTCCCTGCCCTCCCTGCCCTCCCCTACTCTGCCCTGCTCTGCCCTCCTCTGCCCTGCCCTGCCCTCACCTGCTCTGCCCTCCCCTGCCCTGCTCTCCCCTCCTCCCCTCTTCCTCCTCCCCCCTCCTCCCCTCTTCCTCCTCCCCTCCTCCTCCTCCTCCTCCTCCTCTTCCCCATCAATAGATGAGGTTCTTCCCTTGCTACAAGAAGCAGAGGTAATCCTGGGTGATGCAAACCTCATAGGACCAATCTTTGGCAAGCTCACCAAGACCCGTTGGATACAGGGAACCTGGGCAGGTCAGTGCTCTCGGCCTCAGCTACACCGTAAAAAAAACACCACAAAACAACAAGTTGGTCGATATTTACGCAACGTTTTCAATGTCGGCCAAAATTTCATCCTGTTAACTGGTCACAGGCTCGGTCATCAATGAAAACCCAGCTGTTGGGTTGTATTGCTGAAAATCAGTCGCAAACTCCCAACGTTTCATATCAAATCCGATTGACGAGATGTTAACAACGATAATGCTAATTATGGGCACTTATTTATCAACATGTACATGTCTGTCATTTCTGTCAGAACTGACACTCCTGGCACGATTGACAGCCCTGCAGAATGGCAATGACGAGGCCTAACAATTACTCTCTCCAAACAAAGTATTGAACACATGGTTTTTTTTTATATTTCCTGAAGGCGTTGACTCAATGATGAAGAAAATCGACCCCAGCGCTCTTCCGCCGCCGTTCATCTTTACTCGGCTGGGCGGGGCACTGCCCACCGTCATGGCCGAGTACGTGATCGGTAACATGATCGCTCTCGAGCGCGGGTTCCTTCAGATGCAGAGAAACCAGGAGCAGAGAGTGTGGTAGGTCAGACATCCTCGTCTTGTCCCCGAGGGAAGGCATGGCATGGCTTGGAGGTGATTGATAGGAAGGTGATATTGGGAAGGGTCAAGCTTTGGGATCCAAGTGGACAGGCATGCAACTTGTCCGCGGATCCGCGGATTTCCGCGTTTTATTTAATTCGGCCATTAAAAAAAAAATCAAAGTCATAAGTTGTCACAAACTACTCAGAATGCACCACAGAGTATCTTGAATCCAAAATTTTCCCGGGCCCTTAAGCAGGCCCCAAACCACACACCGTAAGGGCTTCGTGCTTCGCGCTCGCAGTTTCATTCGGACATTTTCCTCTTTTTTTACAATTCAAGAGTTGCATGCCTGAAGTAGAGCAAGGGACGGGATGAGAGCAAAATGGACCTGCAAATGGACTGCTGTGCGCAGCGGGGAATCGGGGGGACGGTAGAACCCACTGTTCTAGCTGGCTGTGTGCAGCGACGTTCGGGTTAACGAAATGTCCGAGAATTAGTGCAGCAGGTTTTAAGGATTCGGGGGGACAGTAGAATCAAGTGCCACCAAATGCACTCACTGTTCAAGCTGGCCGTGTGCAGCGAGGTCCGGGTTAACGAAATGCCGGAGAATAGTGGGGGCAGGGTTTTGAGGTCACCCGGAAAAACTAATAGATGGCTAGGGTTGGGTGTACAGGAGTCTGTTATTTAGGCGCACCTGCTGTTGCATCTTGATTGAGTCCCGCATCTTACTGCCAGGGATGGCAAACTCAGACTGAATGCGGCAGGTTGTCGCTCGCCCGCCAATTGCTTAGCAGGGGTAAGGCCAGCAGTATTCCACACCGTGCACTCACTATTTCCATCCCGTGTAGTGCGGCAGGGTTATCGCCGATAGCGTTGCAGGGCTGGGGAACTGACAGAAACCCACATGAAAAACAGTAAAGAAAAACAAAACAATTATTAAGAACAATTATAACTTAAGGTGATATACAAAAATGTTGCAAACTGCTTACTGACTAAAATTACCAAAAAGTAAATCTAAAATTTAGTGGGCCTGACGTTTCGATCCTAGCAGGACCTTTCTCAAAGGCAGAGTGACAAGGACAAAACAGATACATGTACACGAAGGCAGGGGGAGAGAGTGAATAGGACACGGATGAGAAACAGAGGACAAAGAGTGAAGCTGGTAGGGAGAGATCAAAGGGAAGGGCAAGGGGTAGGGTAGGGATTAGTGAGAGGAGGGGGAAAGATCAAAGAGAAGGGCAAGGAGTGGGGTAGGGATAGTGACAATAGGGGGAAAAGATCAAAGAGAGAAGTGTGAAAGACTGAACACAAAAGAAGGATTATCAGAAAGCTGCATGGTGTTAGTCATTACCCTCCTGGATGTTGAGACCATGTGGTTGAAGAGTCCGAAGACGCTTCATCCACATTTTCTCACGGCTAAGACGGACAGCATTACTACGGTGACCAAGTGATTCTATGCCCAGTACACTCATATCTGATATCGAATGATCAGGGAGATTGAAGTGATACCCAACAGGGGTGTCCATTTTACCGGTTTTGATGGTAGACCTATGGCCATAGATTCGTTTTTTGAGGGTATTTTTTGTCTCGCCAACATACTGAATATTACAAACTCTACAAGAGATGAGGTATATGATGTTTGAGGTAGTGCACGTGATAGAGCCATAGGTCGTGTGGGTAGTTCCAGAAGAATGTCCATTGAAAGAGTCTATTTCCTTGACATGTGTCTTGCAAACAATGCATTTCGAGGTACACTTAAATGTACCAAATTTGGTTGGAGGTGAAGAGTCCAAAGGGGGAACCTCTGCTCGGACAATTAAGTCACGCAGGTTACGGGGGCGCCTGAAAGCCAAAACAGGCGAATTAGGAATGGCTTCAGCCAGACGATCTGAAGTGTGGAGAATATGGTGGTTTTCCTTAGTTATCTTCCTGAGAGGAGGAAGAGAAGGGTGGTAGGAAGTAACTAAGGGAACTTTGGGCTTGTCCTTGGGACCTGGAGGCTTTTGTTTTAGTGCCGAACTTCTGGGAATGGAATAGACTTTAGCAATGGAATGCATTGTTTGCAAGACACATGTCAAGGAAATAGACTCTTTCAATGGACATTCTTCTGGAACTACCCACACGACCTATGGCTCTATCACGTGCACTACCTCAAACATCATATACCTCATCTCTTGTAGAGTTTGTAATATTCAGTATGTTGGCGAGACAAAAAATACCCTCAAAAAACGAATCTATGGCCATAGGTCTACCATCAAAACCGGTAAAATGGACACCCCTGTTGGGTATCACTTCAATCTCCCTGATCATTCGATATCAGATATGAGTGTACTGGGCATAGAATCACTTGGTCACCGTAGTAATGCTGTCCGTCTTAGCCGTGAGAAAATGTGGATGAAGCGTCTTCGGACTATTCAACCACATGGTCTCAACATCCAGGAGGGTAATGACTAACACCATGCAGCTTTCTGATAATCCTTCTTTTGTGTTCAGTCTTTCACACTTCTCTCTTTGATCTTTTCCCCCTATTGTCACTATCCCTACCCCACTCCTTGCCCTTCTCTTTGATCTTTCCCCCTCCTCTCACTAATCCCTACCCTACCCCTTGCCCTTCCCTTTGATCTCTCCCTACCAGCTTCACTCTTTGTCCTCTGTTTCTCATCCGTGTCCTATTCACTCTCTCCCCCTGCCTTCGTGTACATGTATCTGTTTTGTCCTTGTCACTCTGCCTTTGAGAAAGGTCCTGCTAGGATCGAAACGTCAGGCCCACTAAATTTTAGAACAATTATAACTATTAACAAAGAGGTGGTGTTTAACCGTTTTGCGCCGGGACCTCCGAATCCGGAGCTCCGCTGGCTTGACTATGCGACAGGGCCCTCCAAATCCGGGCACCACTATTGTCCACATTCTAAACAAAGACTCTTTTCAGCTTGGAACAGAGCAATACGAATCAGTACAAAGACCCTTTTTGACGCAAGTTGCCACATGAATTGCAAGATTAGCAGCAGTAATTGTGCAATTGTGGGACTTTTACTGTGGAGGATCGAGGGATACCGCGCTGCCGCTGAAAGCACGCGGGGAACATTGTGTTTGCATGCCACACAACCCAACGTCGGTCAGGCATTGGAATTCCACCCACATTCTTTTCCCGCAATCTGTATGCTCGGTTGTGGCCGACCAACTCGAAGATTTGACTGCCTGAAGTGGAGGCTGGAGTCTGCAGTCAGGGATTGACAGTACCATACACACACACACACAAGTCCATTACGCTCCATTGATGACGCACAATGGGCCCTTTTTTGAACGGATAATTTCTTGACAAAAGCCACAAGGACTTGTGGCAGGTTTTACTCTCTTGTACCCATAGTATACCCTTATCGATTTATTTCACAGAAATATATTGTTCCGATTGTTTTAGCGAGATTTGAAAATGATGCATTGTCCAAAAAGCCCCGTATGGCGGTCATCGGCGCTGTAAAACCACCTGGTGCGAAGTGGTTAAGGGCTAATTTGAACTCAGATATTGAATTAATAGAACAAATATTGAGCGGCAGTGAATTCCAGAGACAGGGACCGGCATTAGAAAAAGATCGATCACTCCATGTATTGTGAGCATGAGGGACAGCAAACAAAAGGGAATCGGAGGATCTTAAGCACATGGGTGGGTTGTACGGTACATGCTTAGCAAGTTGGAGTTGTATCGGGGAGCGGAATCATGCAAACTGTGAAAAACCACTCTTCCATCTTGTGGAGCTTTGTAAAGAGGATGGTGTTTTCCCATTCAGTGACGCTGCCTCTCTGGTGACCCGTGGAACAAAAAATGCCAGAAACATTTTAGGACCACTTACCATGTTCTTTGCTATATTCCATAGTGGGTTTTAGCCGGTTTAACCATAAAGCAAGGACCTTGCAATATGCATTGGCTACGATTGGTTAATATAGCAGGCCATAAGATCAGAGCGGTGCTCGCAAGGGTATTGAGAAGGGCTAGGACCAATAGAATCTTACCAATATATGCCCAGGGTACAGTAGGATTCAGGTGGTCAGGAATCCACAGGAAGGCAGTTGTCTCTCTGTCGTTTTTGCACCGTGTAAAAGATATTGCCACCAATGATGCAACCCACCACTTATTTCTAGCACATGACCGGAATCCTGCACATTCCTACAATCCTTCAGTTAAAAGCCCCAAACCTGACAATCCAACAGTGTCTCCCATTGCTACCTACCGGTACTCATTTTTGTGATAATGTATATTTTTGCTACCGGTACCAAGTGCCCTCCATCACATTGGGCCTTGTGACCTGGATCCTGGATCAGTGACAAAAACTCCACATGCCCTCAATCCTGCAAATTCCTATACTAGGACTATAGAATTCTGTAGGATTTGGCAAAGTTATTAAGCATTTTTAGAACAAGGCAAGCATTCATCTGACATTGAACTTATTTTCTCTTACCTTGTCAAAGGCAGAAACTTGACTACCGTTCACTGGAACAGATCACCATTGGCATTGTCGGTCTCGGTGACATTGGGGAAGAGAGTAAGTAGATTATAAATAGTCGCATCGCAGGGGTTTTCCCTGGATTTTTGTGAGTCCGGGATGGCAATGAATAACTCGAGCAGTAGATGAGTTTTTGTACATATAGCACATATTGAGCAAGCCTCGCGCTTAAAATTTTGTTTAGCTAGCCCACCGGGCTAGTAAATTGAGTTTTTGCTAGCCCACAGCAAGTTTTACTAGCCCTGTATAATCAATATTGAATTTAACACAAGGTTATTAGGTCAACAAGTTATTAGTTTCTACTTTCTCATCCCCGCCCGCATCGTTTTTTGCCGCCACACCGCTGTCTACTTTTTACTAGTTCGCCGGGCTAGCAAAAAAAGTGGGTCATTTTACTTGCCCGCAGCTGTTTTTACTAGACAATAACTGCCGGGCTAGTGCTAAGGTCGAGCCCTGTTGAGGTTCCGAGATTTACAGATCGGATAGGGATTGGGTCCATCGTAACATGTGAACGTCCATGTAGAAACATTCATCAGTAACTTGCAAGGAAACAATCCGATATCATATGCAGCCTTGTGCACGATGCTATTGTTTTGTGTACACCTTTACAGAGTTACTGGCTCTTTTCCGAGCCACACACTCCTTCTGAAAAGAGATGTTGCATGGTGTCACTGCAAACCTTCCACTTGGTACTTCCGCCATGCAAACCTTTAAGCCTTGTCTACACCTTATCAAGCAAGACCCTTGATGAGGATTGATGATCATGGGTCTGTCCATTTGATAGTACTGTACATGTATCTGCAAACTACAGCGTGGCAGGCAGTGAAAGAGAAAACTGAGAATACTTTTCAACCAGGGCCTATTAATCTTTCCTGCCACAGTTGCGAGACTTTGCAAAGCGTTCAAAATGACAATCTGGGGATTAGGCCGTCGAGAACTAGCGCCGGACCAGACACGCAAATATGTGGACCACTACAGGTAAAATAAAAAAAAATTGAAGAAGGGGATGGCAGAAAAAAAGCCTACACCAAAGGCATGGCTTTCTCAATGCTTGACTGACCATTCCTATGATCTCTACCCGGACCTGTGTGCTAGCTTTCTTCCATGTCCGTGCTTTGTGGTGCACATCTAGGCTCTTTTCCAAAACCTGGCTTAAGCTCAGGCTCCGACTGTGTCTTTCTTACAAGACATGAAAACGGGAGGCCTTTGGCTTCTTTTCTTTTTTATGTTATATTGCGTTTTGAAAAAAGAAAAGAATCCAAAGCTTCAACATCAATAAAGAACTCCAACCTGTGTTTTCTGCTTTTGTATAACAGATCAGAGATGCAGCCGAAGCCAGGTTTTTGAAAAGGATCCCATGTTTCCACTCTCCCTCCCTCTCCATCCTTGGCCGTCTAGTTGTCCTTTGTCGATCTGCCTCTGAGAGAGGTCCTGCTTAGGATGAAACCATGAGGCCAAAGACAACATTTTCCTTCCTTCCTCTCTTCTTCTCTCTTCTCCTCTCTTCTATCTTCCTCTCTCTTCTCCCCCACTCTTTCTGCTCTCTAGCCCTCTCCTATCTCCCTCTTCCCCCATCTCTCCTATCTCCCTCTTCCCCCATCTCTCCTATCTCACCCTTTCCCAATCTCTCCTATCTCCCTCTTCCCCCATCTCTCTTATCTCCCTCTCTCCCCATCTCTCATATCTCCCTCTTTCCCCATCTCTCCTATCTCCCTCTTTCCCCCATCTCTCCTATATTTCTCTTTCCTCATCTCTCCTATCTCCCTCTTTCCCCATCTCTCCTATCTCCCTCTTTCCCCATCACTCCTATCTCCCTCTTTCCCCATCTCTCCTATCTCCCTCTTTCCCCATCTCTCCTATCTCCCTCTTCCCCCATCTCTCTTATCTCCCTCTTCCCCCTTCTCTCTTATCTCCTTCTTTCCCCATCTCTCTTATCTCCCTCTTCCCCCATCTCTCCTATCTCCCTCTTTCCCCATCTCTCATATCTCCCTCTTTCCCCATCTCTCCTATCTCCCTCTTTCCCCCATCTCTCCTATATTTCTCTTTCCCCATCTCCCCTATCTCCCTCTTTCCCCATCTCTCCTATCTCCCTCTTTCCCCATCACTCCTATCTCCCTCTTTCCCCATCTCTCCTATCTCCCTCTTTCCCCATCTCTCCTATCTCCCTCTTCCTCCATCTCTCCTATCTCCCTCTTTCCCCATCTCTCCTATCTCCCTCTTTCCCCATCTCTCCTATCTCCCTCTTTCCCCATCTCTCCTATCTCCCTCTTCCCCCATCTCTCCTATCTCCCTCTTTCCCCATCTCTCATATCTCCCTCTTTCCCCATCTCTCCTATCTCCCTCTTTCCCCCATCTCTCCTATATTTCTCTTTCCCCATCTCCCCTATCTCCCTCTTTCCCCATCTCTCCTATCTCCCTCTTCCTCCATCTCTCCTATCTCCCTCTTTCCCCATCTCTCCTATCTCCCTCTTTCCCCATCTCTCCTATCTCCCTCTTTCCCCATCTCTCCTATCTCCCTCTTTCCCCATCTCTCCTATCTCCCTCTTTCCCCCATCTCTCCTATCTCCCTCTTCCTCCATCTCTCCTATCTCCCTCTTTCCCCATCTCTCCTATCTCCCTCTTTCCCCATCTCTCCTATCTCCCTCTTTCCCCATCTCCCCTATCTCCCTCTTTCCCCATCTCTCCTATCTCCCTCTTCCTCCATCTCTCCTATCTCCCTCTTTCCCCATCTCTCCTATCTCCCTCTTTCCCCATCTCTCCTATCTCCCTCTTTCCCCATCTCTCCTATCTCCCTCTTTCCCCATCTCTCCTATCTCCCTCTTCCTCCATCTCTCCTATCTCCCTCTTTCCCCATCTCTCCTATCTCCCTCTTTCCCCATCTCTCCTATCTCCCTCTTTCCCCATCTCTCCTATCTCCCTCTTCCCCCATCTCTCCTATCTCCTTCTTCCCCCATCTCTCCTATCTCCCTCTTTCCCCATCTCTCCTATCTCCCTCTTCCCCCATCTCTCCTATCTCCTTCTTCCCCCATCTCTCCTATCTCCCTCTTTCCCCATCTCTCCTATCTCCCTCTTTCCCCATCTCTCCTATCTCCCTCTTTCCCCATCTCTCCTATCTCCCTCTTCCCCCATCTCTCCTATCTCCTTCTTCCCCCATCTCTCCTATCTCCCTCTTTCCCCATCTCTCCTATCTCCCTCTTCCCCCATCTCTCCTATCTCCCTCTTCCCCCATCTCTCCTATCTCCTTCTTCCCCCATCTCTCCTATCTCCCTCTTTCCCCATCTCTCCTATCTCCCTCTTTCCCCATCTCTCCTATCTCCCTCTTCCCCCATCTCTCCTATCTCCTTCTTCCCCCATCTCTCCTATCTCCCTCTTTCCCCATCTCTCCTATCTCCCTCTTTCCCCATCTCTCCTATCTCCCTCTTCCCCCATCTCTCCTATCACCCTCTTTTTTTATCCTCCCCTCCATCCTCTCTTTCTCTTTCTCTCTTTTTTTTTAACTCTTTTTCTCCCTTAAAAAGTTCCCAGTCCATTTTTCACTTTATTTGTTGGTTTTTGTTTTTGCTTCTTCTTTTTGGTTGTTGTCGGGGGGTGGGTTCAATGTTCTTGGCTTTCCTACCTTCAGGACGTTGCCGGGGCTGACAGAGCTCCTGGCCAATTGTGACTACATCTGCAACGTGCTGCCCAAGACAGCCGCCACGGACGACCTGCTCTCGGGCGACATGCTGGCCAACTGCACCAGGGCGCCGGTCCTCATCAACGTCGGCCGCGGCAACGTGATCAGCGAGGAGTCGCTGCTGGCTGCACTGGACAAAGGCTGGATATCCCATGCCATCCTGGATGTCTTCCGCACCGAGCCCCTGCCCGAGTCCAGTCTCCTGTGGACATCGCCGAAGGTCATTTTTCTTTTTTATTTATTTCATGTCAAACTGGTATCTCAAACTACTCAATGTTCTCTGTTAAAACTCTAAAAAACTGAAGGGCGCCTGCACCCCTGCCGTGAATCTCGCAATCACATCTGTCGGTGGAATAAGCGCTCACTCGCAGTCGCACAATTGATTGGCCTTCGGTAATTTTCAGGAAATTACTTCGTCGGTCACTTACAAACACCCCAACACCCCCACTAACATGCCAACAAACAAAACACCGAAGCATTCTTCTTCTTCGGTGTGATAGTGCTTGCTGCTAATTGCTTCTGTCACTGGTTGTTGTCATTTGTCTCCGATGGATCAGCAACCGGGCCTCACCAATGTGGAGGTTGGCAACTTGAGCCCCACCAAAACGTTCAAACAGATGGGTTGTAAAACCCCCTCGACTCCCACGACCCACGACCCACAACCCCCAAGACCCCCTTGATCCCTCGACTAACGCAACCCGGCCACTACCACTGTCACCGAGTTCCATTTTGACTGACAAGAAATGCCGCATACAAACACATGTTGGCCAGGATCTCTTAGTACAAGACGTGTTCTCGATGTGTGATGTATATGTATTCGTAGTCGTTTCTTATAGCACGACCTCTTAGGTTTTACCTGAAAGCGTTGACGTTTTGAGCCAAGACTAGAAATGGTGGTAGCTGTGCTCGATCATGAAGAATTCCTGTGTTTGTCAAGCTCGCTTCATGCGTGACATGGCAGTGCAAAATGGTACTCAGTGACAGTGGTACTGGCCGGGTTATGTTAGTCGAGGGGTTGTGGGGGTTGTGGGTCACAGGTCGTGGGGGTTTTAGAACAATCCCAAACAGATAGGAGGGCCTGATGTTTTGATCCCAGCAGCAGGGTTTCCCCTGGATTTGTGTCAATCAGTGAATGTGGTTTGGTAAATTGTGGACACGCTATCTTGAGGTTCCATGTGTCATACCGGTAAATTGTAGATATACATGAACATGTAACATGATGTTTGCGTTGAAGAGAATGTAATTCAATGAGCTGGTCGAGATCGTGTAGGTTCGTACTAGAAATCGGGAGACGCGGTTTCGAATACCGGCCGAGCTGCCTGGAATATTTTTATCAAAATTTTCAGCAAAGCACTGAGCATTTAGTGTTTATCACGTCGAGCAAGGGCAAAACCTCATTGAATTACATTGTCCTGTACGCAAACATCATGTTATATCTACCGTTTCGATGCAACGTGGTACCCGCCGCTATACATTATTGAAATCCACCACTTGACCTTAGTCTAAAGCACTGAGTGAGTCTATTTCAAATACAAGGCAGGAAAACAGGAAGCCTCTGACATCATTTTTCAATGTTTGACTGTGTTTGGACTTTTGAAAAGGAATCCAAAGCTTCAGCTTCAACAAAGAACTCCAACATGTGTTTCAGCTTTTGGATAACACGAGACGAAGCCGGAGCCAAAGCCTAAGCCGGGTTTTGGAAAAGGGACTATGTGTGCAAAGGGGCTGTGTATATGATGTTCCCTTGCACTTCACTGTGTGCTTCTTTAGGGACATGCACATTACCACAGTGCTTTAGACTCATTCAGTGCTTTAGACTAAAGTCAAGTGGTGGATTCGAATAATGTATAGCGGTGGGTACCGCGTTGCATCATAACGGTAGATATAACATGATGCTTGCGTGTGTGGTTTTGGAAAAGTGCCTTGGTCTGACCCCCTGAGGTGGCAAGTTTTGGAATCAAACACCTGAGGTGGTCCACTAAATGACAGAGCCAGTCCGCCTCATACAAATGTAGTTTTAATAATATGCAGGGGAAACCCTGCCCAGCAGGACCTTTCTCAAAGGCAGAGCGGGTCGTAAGGGGCTTCACGCCAAGAAGGCTCATCACGGGGGCTTCCAAATTCAGCGAGGGTTTGCCCTGGAGTGGAGATGGCGAGAAGTAGAGGATGGGAATGGATTGGGTCACATGTTGAAATTGGAAAGGCGTGGCACTGCCGAGAGCAGCTGCATTATCGTTGGCAACAAGAGGTCAGACGAAAAAAGAGTGGGCAGACTGTTGCAAATCAATCAGCTTCAGAACACGGGCAGAGGCTGATGGCAGTGCTTGCAAGACGGTGCGTGGGGGACATGCCTTAGAGCCCTGTACCCAATCTCCACTGGGAGACAAAGACGGAGCAGGATGAGCGGCGGGTTTACGTCATGCTCTTAACTGCTTTGTCCGATTGCCTGCTGGTACAAAAATAATTTGGTTTTGTTTGACACATAGACTAAATTCTCTCCTACTCCCTCCCTTTATTTACTCTATGCTAATTCTTTGGTTTAACGATAGCAAGTCGCGTTGTGCATGCTAGCCGACATTCCCATGCTGTCTCAATCAAATGATGATCATTTCACAGTCCATAGCTACCTTGCTGTAGTTATTACAGTCTACCGGGGTAGGTGTATTGTACGAAACTGTTTTTCATGCGTATGAGCACAGCCAAGGAGCCCGGAAAGAAGAATACAGTCAGCCCGGGCAGTCTTTGGAACCCACTGCTTGTCGTGTGGGCACTTGATGGAGTGAATCTACCATGAGTTCACCACTGGGACAGCTCAAGTCCTAATGCTTTTCCTGGTCTTGTTTGTTTCAGGTGACAATTTCACCCCACAATTCCGCCTTTTCATTCACCTTCAAGGTGAGTGACCACCACCGAGTCCTCAGAAAGTGTAATCACGAAAATGCAGATCCGCGTAAAGCAATACAGTGGAACGCTGCTATAACGAACATCCCGGGATCCATGAAAATTGTTTGGTATAGCGGTCGTTCGATATAGCAGTTACGGCCGCAGGCTTTTGAGTCACAGAGTTTTTCACTTTTGTTCCTCCTGGCCATCTTAGATTGGATTGTCCTCTGTTTTGTTTACTCCTTCCCTCTTACCCTCCTGCCCAATCTGTTCCCCTTCATCCACAGTCCTTGCCCCATCTCTTCCCCTTCTCATCCTGACCTGTCACATCTCTGATACATGTACATCTACATGTATTCTCCTTGTTTGGTATCTTTTCAACCATTTTTCTCCCATCTTGAATTTCCATGATGTAGACTGTATGACCTTTCTCACCTTGAACGTACTACTCGTTTGTTTTCCTTGGCTGAATAAATAATAATAATAAAAATTCTGTACAGAAAAATCTGGGCCCAATTTCATAGAGCCGCTTAAGTGCGAAAAAATCTGCTAAGCAGGAAAAGTCTTCCTCGTGTGAGCAGGATTACAAACTGCCCTGCAATTTGACGTCCATTGCTTTTGACTTGTATTCCACTCTTCTTCACTTAGCATTAAACAAAAGTGAGGTTTGGGTAGGCAAGAAGTTCCCGTGGCTCATGACTTTTTTTGCGTAAGCACGTTTTGGCGCTTAAGCAACTGTATGAAATTGGCCCCTGGAGCCAAAGGGTGTGTTCGTTATAGCCGAATGTTCGGTATATAGGCCTTCGTAGATGGAGAAGAAGAAGCCACAGCAATGTGTTGAGCCCATAGTGTGCAGTCCCTTATCAGCTTGAGAAATTCTTGCTCTTCAAGCCGGTCCGCATTTTTTGGACGGTATCTGGATATGTCATCCCTTGTCTGCCCCGACTGCTGCCACTGCCTATTGGCATCCAGAAGACGAGCCGTGTGTCAGGCCGATCAGCAGTGGATGAGCAGTGACCGGCAAATCTTGATCGTCCCTCTTTTATCGTTGAGAAACCGATCCTACCTCAATTTCTGTCAAGACTCAAGAGTTTGTAAATGTGGCAAAGTAGCCTTCCCTGATTTTTTTTTTTTTTTTTTTTGGGGGGGTAGAAACTCCTTGTCAGTCTCCTGATGATATGCAGGGTAGATAGTATAGTACACACTGCCCGAAGTGTTGCGTTATTTTTTTTTCAGAGCCGCACTCCATCTCAGAAGAGATGTGTTACACATGTACATGGTGTCACCACAAACCTTCCACTTCATTCTTCCATGCATACCTTCAAAATCCTATCCCCCCCCACTTGAAAAGTTCATCCAGAACAACGAATCCAGTTCCTGTGTTTGGCACGTTGAAAACCTTTTCCTTGTTATTCATAATTTCCTTTCCTTTTGTTTTTCTTTCATAATTCCCTTCTCAGATCTGTGAGACGTTTGCCGACAATTTTGACAGATACATCAACGGACAGCCCCTCAAATACCAAGTCAACTGGGATATTGGTTACTAAGCAGTGGCAGACACTGCGTCTGATTCTTTTTCACTTGCCACCTGCAGTTCCCAGGTCACGTGCACCGTTTGCAAAGGTCAAAGAATTGCTTCCATACTTTGTCAAACTGGACGCATACATAAAATGACAGACCTGTGTAAGTTTCGGCTCAAGCCGTCAAGCATGTCATGAGAAAAAAAATGTGGAAACCAAATTAAATGCTACATTTCTTCAGATATCGACGGAGTGATCGCTGGAATTTCTTTTGTAATATATATTTTCTGGGAAAGAGCAAATTTGGAATGTATGGAAATGGGGCACTTTGCAAATGATCTACCCACCCTTGAACCTTATTTGACAACAAATTTTAATTAATTAATAGGCAAGGTGTTTATTAAGGACAAGAGGCTCCTACCGGTGTATTCAATTTTTTATTTTTTATTTTAGTTATTTAGGATCATGGACAAGTGGCTTAAACTCAAGCTTAAATGAAACGGAAGTTGCTCTTGAATCAAGACCTGAAGTTATAGAATTGTGGGCAGGCAGGCAGACAGAGAGCAAGGCAGTTGGACTGACAGGATGGATAGTACTCTGACTTGCTCAGCCAAGCTGCTTGTAAACAAAAATATTTGGCTTTAGGTTTGCAGTATTGTGTGTGTGAGGCTCTGAACAGATTTGGAGGATGTTTTAGAAACAGTATTCTTTATCTGCCCTCTATAAAACGAATGCTACTAAAATATGCTAGTATTGTTACAATGAATGAATGCCATAAGGTTCTTGAAGGATGCTGAGATATGGACAAGCAGTTTGAGAGGAAATTCAGATTTTTAAAAAATATTTTAATGCTCTTGTCTTGTATAATGTCTAGTCTTTCTCCCGGCAAAGACAAGTTGCCTATTTTTGGAAGGGCTGGATATCTCTGATGGTAATAGCACTGGTACGCAAAACGAGATGTCTCGGGCTCGCAACCTGGTTCAGTTTTAAGCTTTCTTTGCCAATTTTCAATTTGTTAAAAAGTTCCCAATGAGTTTTTCCTTCGTTTGTTTTCCTTAATTTTGTTTTTAACTTACCGTATTTGAATTTTCAACTGAAGTAGGTGCAGTTGTGTGATTCATTCTCCTGTTTTCAAATGGTCCGAGCAAGATTTCGTGCATTAGAGATCTGGTATATCATATTCCTTCGTATTTTGAAATCAGTTTAAGCACTTTGGCAGGGATCAATTCTTTTTCTGATCTGTTTTTCATTCATGACACCAAATAATAAAGAAATGTGCACATGTACATGTATATATGCTGTTTACTTCTGGAGCTCATTTCTTTAATTGTTGGAAATTGTTAGCGCCGCTTATCTTGAAAGAGTCCCATAATATGGACAGCAAAGAAGGGATCATTTAAAAGCCTACTGTACGTTGCATACTAGACAACAGACTTGAATATCGTGTGTAAAGCTGGGATGGTTTTCTTGAAAGTAATGGATTTGGTAACAAAAAGAAGAGCTGTCGGAAATGTTTCCATCAGGCATTGGGCAAAGCACTGAGCACTGAGCACTACTTCGAACAGGGCAAACCCTCATTGAATTACTTTCTCCTCAACGCAAACACCATCTTATACCAATATCTACTGGTATGATGCAACATGGTACCCACATTTATACATTATTCAAAGCCACCACACGACCTCGTCTAGCTCGATGGTCAAGTGGTTAAGATGTCTGCAAAACTAGAAAGAAGGAGTAGCGGGTTCGAATCCCGCCCAAGCTGTCTAATTTGTTTTCATCCGGCATCGCGCAAAGCACTGGGCATTCGGTGCTTACTGGTAAGTCGAGCAGGGCAAAGCCTCATTGAAAGTAAGGATGTTATAATCAAGTAGGTCATCATAATGCCGTTATTAAAAATCTTACCAGAAATCAGCCATCATATTTATGTGGTGAGATGTCGTTTTCTATTATTTCAGTTGAAACAAAGCCTAGTTTGATACTGTGACTTACATGTAGCGAGGACACCTTAGGTTCCAAACCATTTCTAAAAGACCATCACTCATCAATTAACAGTCTGATAAAATCATAGCAGATATTTTTTCTCCAAAATTGCTTTTTATTCATTTAATCTTTCAAATCATTGTCAATTTTTTTAAAGAGTACAGGATATCAAAAGATACAGAGACCTACTATGGCAAGGTATTACGGGGTTAATAATCACAATTAATTGGTTAGATTGTACATTTTTATTTATCTATACGCATCGATGATTAGTAGGGGATATACCCATCTAGTCATGCTTCAATTCTTCTTTTTCCCTTTCAATTGTTTCCCTTAAATTTGAGCACCGACCCTTTTTGTAGTGCCCCGCATGCAAATTATTTACAGATGAAAGTTAGTTCAGAAAAATAAGTTGACGCATTTCTGTCGCTGTTCTACGGTATAAATATGGAGACTTGGAAGAACTGAAAAAAAAAACCAGACCAATCCGCCTCGAAATTCTCTTCCCTTTCCTGTGACTTGATCGTGCTTGAAAAAGAGCCAAGAAAGAATTTTAAAAACAATTGATAAATGTCCAAATCCATGACCTAACAGAACTAGTTATCACTGGTGTTCACCTGGACTGGTACTCATCCAACTGTCCAAGCTATAGCAAAGCTGCGTTAACAAGCATGCATGATGGAAGTGTGCCAGACCGATGCTAAACGCATCATAATGTTACAGTAGATACTATCCTTACCAAACAACAAAGATAATATAAATGTATAAATGGGGACAAGTCAAACGCAATAAATTCTACGAAGCGTTTTTGCTGATTACATTTTCCCCAATCAAAAGCTCCTTCACAGAGTACAGGTCCTATTTACGCAAGCCGGCACCCCTGCCATGGAGACAAACCATACTAGGATCATCCAACATTCTTTTTTCCGTTCCCTCGTATCAAAACATTCCCTCAAATGACACTCGGTCATTTAAATTTCCTCGCTCAATTGCTTTGCAATTATCGATAGGTTCACATTTGTTAGCTCTTTTAGCCAACCCAGCGCACTCCATGTGTACCAAACCTACTCAAACCAATGCAGGTTTTGCAACGAGTATATTGTCAATGGCTTCCACATTAGCACAGATACAAAGAAATGACACTTGGGCCTAGTCCAAAAACCCGTCCTTGCCAATACATTTCTAGCGTTGAAAGGACAGTAGGAAAAAAAAACCATTACCTGAAGTATTATGAAGATTTAGGTATTGGCAGAGGCACTCCGAAAAAAGTTGGGCATCTGCAGTCAAGCTTAAAATGCAGTCGCCATTCAGGAGGGGAAAAAAGCGTTAGTCCGATAACTAATTTTGTAATAATCATATTTTATTTTAGAAAAAATATACTTCTAATTAGGTAATTTTGCAGCTGTGCACACGTTTATACTATGATCGATTACCTCAGAAACACACTCGAGTTAATTTACGATTGTATATAAAAAATATAACGAGAACAAAAAGAAAACCCCTTTTACATATTTTTTTTCTCTCTTCAAATTTACTGGAAGCCTCGACAATTGTTTTGCTCAAAATCAAATTTAGAGTCATTCTATTGTTCATTAATATGAGAGCAGGCTGTGTACTGTGTTAGTGTGACCGTTTGTCCGTACACCCCTTTCGTTCACAAGCCACTGGAACCTACACAAACATAGATTGGTTCCCTCGACATCATCAAGTTCTCATCGCATCGGACCAACATAAAGTCAGGGGGCATGTCCACCGGAATCCAGTCCAGCTCATCGTAGCAACGGCAATACATTAACACAACCCATTATAACGCTTCACAGGGCTCAACTCAAAAGATACAATGGCAATCCAAAAACTGCATTGTCGCTGGTTTTAAAGCAAAAGGTGATATCATTTACAGAGTAAAAGCAGCATAGATGACGGTCCATGGGATGTCAATGAGATGTCCAACGCTTCATAAAAGTCTATCCAAAGACAAGATCTTACGACTAGTTATATTAATATGCAAAAATGTTGCAAACTGCTTTACATTTTACTTAAAATGACAAAAAAGTAAATATCAAACATTAGGAGGGCCTGATGTTTCGATCCTAGCAGGAGCTTTCTGAAAGGCAGAAAGCAGAATCCATGGTGCAAACTCCTTCATGCAGACTCTGATGGCATCAACATTGAGGGGCCTGACGTTCCGACCCACGGATGACTTTTATCAAAGTCAGACCGGACAGTACAGGCAAAAAAAAAATGCATGACAGAAGTTTTTACTTCCAAATCAAATCCTTTACATCTTTAACATTCATTGCAAATATTATGTAATTAGACAAACAAATTATATTACTTAGACCAAAAATTATAAATCAAATAATTTCATAAGAGGTACCTAAATAATAGCTTGTGAAAATTACTACTGATTTTTCTTTTTCTTTAAACTTCTAAGTACTGGATATATTGATAATCCAGTGCTAACCAATATAACTTGAGTTATATAATTCTCAAAGAAACTACTTCAATATCTGAACAGAGTCTAAATCCATGACTCCATTTCATTAAATTTCATCATAACGGAAACAAATACATTTTTAAAAGGAGATACTATCTTTTTCCCTGTGTTTTTGAGGTCATCACCCATGGCCAGAAATGCTGCAACAAGAAAAATCTCAACAAATTGTTGATTTTTAAAAGCCACTGACACACTGGGGTGGTTTTGATCATGAAAACCACATAATTGCAGAGACAGAGGGGAGGAGAGTATATATATAGTATGCAAAACATAAATCTGAAGCATTGTAAAGGTCAATGTTTAGGAACCAGTAGATCATTGGAATCTACAGTAAACTGTAGGTGTATGAACTGCCTACTTAATTCCGTGTTCCGGTAGCCCTTCTCCCAAAACCTTGATGCTAATATTACAAATCACCCTGGGTAACCAGGGAGGGGAAGAGGCCACTCATTTGTGCACAAACCAAGAGGCTATTCATTTGTGCACAAACCAAGAGGCCACTAATTTGTGCACAAACCAAGAGGCCACTCATTTGTGCACAAACCATGAGGCCACTCATTTGGGCACAAACCAAGAGGCCCCTCATTTGTGCACAAACCAAGAGGCTATTCATTTGTGCACAAGCCAAGAGGCCACTCATTTGTGCACAAACCAAGAGGCCATTCATTTGTGCACAAGCCAAGAGGCCACTCATTTGTGCACAAACCAAGAGGCCCCTCATTTGTGCACAAACCAAGAGGCCATTCATTTGTGCACAAGCCAAGAGGCCATTCATTTGTGCACAAGCCAAGAGGCCATTCATTTGTGCACAAACCAAGAGGCCACTCATTTGTGCACAAACCAAGAGGCAATTACGCAAAGATTCTGGCCAACATCTACCGGTACCTACCGGTACATTATAAAGGTGTGCATCAAAGCAAGAGAGTAATGCCCCAACCATGACTGGACTTTGTAGTTATTTAACATTGTGGCGGTCCTGTAGTTATGATAAGTTGATAACAGCAGAAACCCTTCAACCACAGGGCAGTCAATATACATGTACTATTAGTAGAGCATTCCAGAAAACCAAACATGAAAACCAAACAAACTCCACATCATCCTGCCTCTGACCTACCGTACACATATTCTCAAAACCGAAACAGTGTCTTGCTCTGTCTACACTATATACACACAACTACCCAGGTCTTCAAGTCTCATTTCTGTTCCTCCACCTCTTTAGAACACACACAAACGTACAGGTCATATTTACAGAGGGCCTTGAAACAAAATGCCATGATCTCTTACAGCACCAGACACGGTTTCTTTCTCATGTCAAGTCTGTCGTTTTGGTTTCTAGAATTGCTGCGATCACTTGTGAACTTCTCGTTCGCACTCATACAATTCACATCGTGTGAAGCCACAATTTAGTATATAATTCCTTTTTGTTTACTCTTGTTAAATAAATCTTTAGGACCAATCTACTAAAGCTCATCCGTGTGCACATTGTTACCATGTTGCTTCTCAAGACTGACTACGTTTATTTTGAGCTGCGCTGCAAATGCGCAGCTTGCGTTGAAAAGCAGCCCCTGCCCAATCTGAAACGGTATCTTGCTTTCCTTACTCTAAAATTATTTCCGGTATAAGCACATTATGTAGTCAATGTTCTAATGCTTATAATCTTTGTTCATGGCATGATTTCTCCTTCTGGGCCGAACTTTGTTACAGCGTGCCAAATTTTGATCAAAACCGGATGTTGATGGCTTCTTGATGGCATTTCTTCTTTTTCTTTTGATTTCTTTTAAGAACTTTGTTTTCTTTATCTGGTTCTTATGGTTTTTGTGCATGTGGTATGGTTTCTTTGCAGTGTCTTAACGTGTGGCCGTTTCTGTGAATGATATTCACTTTGTGTGAGATTCCTGAACTGCTGCAGCAAGGTTTAACATTACTGGTTGATTGCATCTGAATGAAAACAGGATTGTGATCCCTGGAGATACCTGATACAGTTCCTGGTTACATAACTTTCAGACTGGCGCCCACACCCCGACTATAGCTGACTTTTTTTGGGGGGAAGGCTGCCATCTAAGGGCTGGATACATGTGTACCTCAGGTGGTAAGAGCTCTAGTACACAAAACCAGAGGTCTCTGGGTTCAAGACCTGGCCTGGTCAAAGTCTTCATGGCCATTTTTCAAAATTGTTTCAAACTTCCCCGTCTCGGATTAAAGCCCTAGTCCAGTTATTCTTTAAAAAAAAAAAAAAAATTAAATTAAAGCGGACTTACATGTATAATGTTCGATAGATTGGATTCTCTGTGTGTGGTTGCTTCTGTGATTTATACCGGTAATTAGTAATACATATCTATTTTAAAATCTGCTCTCATCTTGCCGGTGGTTTCTGGCTCCTGAGCTCAGTCGGAGTCCTCGGGCGGCCGGTTGGCGTACTTGGCCTGGCGGATCTGCTCCAGCTTCTTGCGGGCCTCCTCCAGCTCCTTCTCCTTCTTCAGGATGGCCGCCTGTGCCTCCATCTCAATGCGGATGTTGCCCACCATCTTGTTGCTCAGGTCCACGCTGGTCACCTCGACCTCGCGGTCCGCTGCTTGCTGGGCGGCCGCCACCAGACTGTCGGATGCGCGCTTGACGGCGTTGCCCGCAGACTGTTTCCAAAAAACAAAAAAAAATGAAAAAAGAGCTCAATATAATAACAATTAAAGTTAGTTAGGCCTGAACAAATCTCTCTAAAATACACTCCTTAAAAATTATACCCTTATAATATGCTTCATCTTTTTTTACTGTTACTTTTGTGCTGTTTGTACTGCTGCCAGTTAGCCAAAGCCACCATGGAAGGACAACTACATGTACATGTAACTTGTTTGATGCTAGAGCCAACCCTAACACGTTTCAACGTGAAGTTAATACAAAAACTGTTGCAAACTGCTCACTGACTAAAATGACCTGCAATACATCAATCTCAACAGTTAGAGGGCCTGACGTATCGATCCTAGCAGGACCTTTCTCAAAGGACTAGCAGAACCTTTCTCTGACCTTTTTCTGAAAGGTCCTGCTAGGATCGAAATGTCAGGCCCTCTAACTTTTGAGAACAATAATAATTGATAGTATAGTATAAAGCACCAATTCTAATCTGTAAAGTGCTCTAGGCACAATAAGAAGACGAGAAGGTTTCCTGTACAAGTAGCAAAGTAAGTATACAAAATACAAATGCATTGGAAGGAGTAATCAGGAGGCATTGACCACTTAACGCCGGGACCTGTGAATCCGGAGCTCCACTGGGTTGACTATGCGACGGGGCCCTCTGAATCCGGGCACCACTATTGTCCACATTTTAAACAAAGACTCTTTTCAGCTTTGAGCAAAGCAATATGAATCAGTACAAAGACCCTTTTTGACACAAGTTGACACATGAATTGCCAGATTAGCAGCTCAGTAATTGTGCAATTGTGGGATTTTTACTGTGGAGGATCGAGGGATACTGCGCTGCAGCTGAAAGCACGCGGGGGACATTGTCTTTGCATGCCACACAGCCCAGCGGTCGTCGGTTTGGCATTGGAATTCCCCCCACATTCTTCACCGCAATCTGTACGCTCGGTTGTGGCCGACCAACTCAAAGATTTGACTGCCTGGAGTGGAGGCTGGAGTCTGCGGTCAGGGATTGACAGTACCATACACGCACACACACACAAGTCCGTTGACAATGCACAATGGGCCCTTTTTTAATCGGATAATCTCTTGACAAAAGCCACAACGACGTCCGAATTGTGCCGGTTCCTGTGCATCGTTCGTTGTCTTGTGATCGAACGTAAGTTACGATGGCTTCGGCGAAATTGACTGCACGTGTCATAACCCAGCCCAAGGCAATAAGCCAGGCTCCAGCAATACCCAGCAGACAGAACTCAGCAGAAAAAAAAAACGAAAAAAAAAACAGGCTCACCTGCAAACGCCTCATAGGCTCACTGAAGGTGCTGGCCTTAACCTTGCAGGCAACCAGGAGCTGGGCGGTGGAGGAGGCCACCTGCTTGGCCGAGGAGATGAGGCGCTCCTGGGAGGCGTGGCCCTGCACCACGGCGTTGGCCGCCTCGCACAGGCCCTGGGTGGCGGCCGCCACCTTGCGGGCGGCCGAGATCAGGCCCATGGACCACTGGCCATCCTCACTGTAGGGGGCTGGGTTGGCCATCACCTGGGGGGAAGGGAACCAACGGCACACAGAGGGATAGACAAGAGAGATAGACAAACAGCAAGAGAGACACAGATAGACAGAGACAGACACAGGGAGAGAAAAAGAGATGGAAAGACAGAGAGTGACAAAGACAGCGAGAGAGACATACATGTACAGACAGAGGCAGAAACACAGACAGACAGACAGAGGCAGAGGCAGGGAGAGAAAGAGAGACAGAAGAGAAAGAGAGATGGAGAGACAAGGAGACAGAGAGAGACAGACATACAGACAGAGAAAGAGAGAGGGAATGAGGGAGGCATTAATGAAGCAGAAAACTACAAAGTCAATATCTGAACAAATGTGTCGGACATCTTTTCCACTAACTCTTTTGTGGCATGAGACTTCACATATTTGTCTTCGTCTAGAGATTTGACCTTTCAAAGCTTCCCACCTTTCCATTGGAGTGTCTCCAACCACAAGGTGTTTGGGACTTGCATTTGATTTTTGGGCTATTCAAGTGCAATTTCAAAACGGATGACGTTCATTATATCAATGCACGATCAAGTTGTACTTTATTTGTTGGTGCTGCAACTGTCATAATCTTTTCACTGCTATTGCCAGCATGCCACTTTCGAGTGTCATGGTTATTGTCACTACCATTGTTGCTGTCATTGTCACTGTTATTGTTCTTATTTGTCACTGCTTTTGCCAGTGTCATTTCCATTATCATCAGTCTTTCTAAGTAGTGCTGTTGTCACTACAACTGTCACAGTCACTGCCACAGTCACCACTGCCACAATTGTTGCCACTGTCAGGGTCACTGTCACTACCAGTTAACAATGATAACTCATTGTCCTGCCATTGTCAGTGTCATTTCCATTGTCATCACTGCCATTCGCAATGTCATTGTCACTACTACTGCCATCGTCACTGCCCCAGTCACTACTGCCACTGCCATGACTGGGGCCATTGTCACTGTCACGGTCAACCCTTGTCCCGGACACTGCTTGGTCACACTCACCATTCCCTGTTCCACCAGCTCTCGCTGGGCCGCCGACGCTGCCTTGACCAGTGCACTGGTGGCGCTGGCAATGGCCTTGGCCGCCTCCAAGATCTGCTCCTCGAAATTCAGGCTCTCGTCCGCTTGCTGAAGGGTAAGGGGGGGGGGGCAAGGTGGCAAGCAAGGCAAGGGGGCAGGAGAGGAGAGGCAAAGAGAACGATATGAAAACATAAGGTTTGCATGGTGGAAATTCTAAGTGGAAGGTTTGCGGTGACACCATGTACCACTTTCCTGACGACGGGTACACGAGTACACACTACCCGTAACGTTGAGTTACCGGCTCTTTTCAGAGCCACACTCCTTCTCGAAAGAGAAGTGTTACATGGTGTCACTGCAAACCTTCCACTGAGATGAAAACAGCATTTTCTTTTTTTCGGATTTCTTCAGGCAAATGTGTAAGAGACACGTATCCACAGAAAATCTGCTCCATACTTTCATCGAGGCAGTTTCAATGCTCTCTTCAGGCCCAGAAATCGACGGACATTTCAAATGAAAAAGGCTCATCTGAAAAAAAAAAAATTGCCTCCCTGTTTCCATTAATTCCCCCCCCCCACCAAAAGCAATCAAGCTCTACAATTCATAAACCTTATGAACCTGTTCTCACCTTACCTTTGGGGAATGAGTAACCCAAGGGGGGGGGGAGAGATGAAGTTAACAGAATCAAAACAAATCAAGTCCAAATCTAATTTAATACTACCTACGTCCACAGATTCAAATTGTGACTGTCCTCCCCTCTCCCCCCCCACAAAAAAAAAAATCAAAAATAAGAAACAAAAACAAAAAATAATTATTATTGAACCAGATGGAAGATTAAAAGTAATCAGAGGAAGAACAAAGCAGAACTGATTGATTTGAGAGTTCAGAAAGTATAAAGGAAAACCACACTCATTCCTCGTGTCAGGCAGTCGTATGCAAATGGATGCTACATGTAGTACTACCAAACGGAACCAGGGTATGGTTAGCGCGTCTACGTCGTACCAGTACGCTAATGCATGGGACTCCCGTATACCTGCTACCCGCGGCCAGGCGTCCTTTGGGCACTGCAAGACGCTGCAAGCTATGTCTGCATTAGGTTGAGCTCCTGAGCTTCTCCTCAACCCAAATACAAACATATCAGGCAGAGTATCACTGAGTGGGGGGTGGGGAGAAGGGGGATCGGCTGACGTCTGGAGAGCGCCCTCTATGGTTCGTTCCGGCCTGCGTCTTACTGAGCTGCGTACGTCTTCAGCTAGAAAAGTCAGCCGTTCTCACCGTGGAATAAGTTCCCCAGAAACAGTTCTCAAGAAACAGCTCTGGTCAGATGACAGGGTGATTTGCCAGCAACAGCCATTGCTCAGTGTCAATGTGATTCACTCAAAGCACTTGCTTTGACACTTCATCACTCTCACTCCCACAGTCACAGTTTGTGGGCTGGGCATGCAGTGACAGGTCAAAGCTCAGCAATGTTAACGCGATAAAATGTCTCGTTTTTTGCCTCATACTGACAACTCTGTATGTGCAGTGGAAGGATTCTAAAGCACAATTGGTTCTGGCTATTATTGCGTGATTCAAAGCTAGCAAGAGTTTCATGTCTTTGTGCCAACACGATGCAATTGTCTCTCTGTGAATCCTGTGTCAAATGGTAGACATGCAAAAGTGACATGCAGGGCTATTGCCTTTTTTTTGGGGTCCGGCTGGAAAATCCAAAAGATCATTTTGAAATAAACTTTCGTTTGGCATGCACACTGACTCAAACTGTGGCAGAGGTCTTGTGCTCTCCCTACATGTACCAGTATGACGAGATGGGGTCATCAATAGAGGGCGCTTTCCAACGCGTAGCAAATTGGGCAACTTGGGGCTTAGATGCCAACTCTAGTGGGTGCTCTTCACATCGATTGCGTCACAGCATGCAGACGGTGCCAACCTAAGAGGGCGCTCTTTGCATTATAAATATGTACAGCACAGCATGCGACTAGATGCCGACCCTAGAGGGCGCTCTTCGGATAAACTACAACATAGCATGCCACTAGATGCCAACCCTAGAGGGCGCCCTTCCCATCAATTTTGGCGCGGCATGCGGCTAGATGCAGCAGGCCAGCATGCGCGGTGGGGCAGCCAGACCCCGACCGTGATGGCTACGTACAATGTTCCCAACGTCCTTCCCTGCACACACACGGTGCCAGACGCCCGTCACGCTATCCCGCTGGGATGGGGGGGGCAGGAGGGAGGGAGGGAGAGGCAGGCCCGAGCCAACCCAAGGGTGCGACGTCAGCACATTCGGCGGTGGCACAAGGCAGTGTGTGGTGGAAGAAGCCATGGCATTATAACAAGAGTCCATGTGAAATGTGAGTTAGTGGTTTATTAGATGGATAGAGGCATGCAATTCGGGTGTTGTTTTTTTTCTTGTTAAACTGGATGTTTGGGGTTTGAGAGAGGAAATCTTAAGGAAGATATAGAGAAAGAGAGGGTGAAAGATTTCAAGCCAAAGCACTCGCAACATTCCTCTTCAACACCAACGTCTTTAGTGGTAAGACAAGTACCGGTATGACATTAGACAGAAAATGCATTAGTTCAGTTCAGATAGAATGTCAACAGTCAGGTTTTTTTCAAATTGCTACACTAACTGAAATGATCAAAATGCAAATCTGAAAAATGTACAGGGCTTGACGTTCTGCTCCTTGCAGAAAAGGTGGAGCTTTCTGAAAGGCCAAGACGACTCTGCCTTTGAGAAAGGTCCTGCCAAGATCAGAACCTCAGGCCCTGTACATTTCCAAGTCTCTGACACTAGGAACAACACACTTTTTGTTCTCTGAGATGATTTTGGATTAAATTCAATCATCCCCCCCCCCTGACATTCAATAGCAATGTTGCTTCCTTAGTGGGCATACAAGGAGACCACACCAGAAAAAAATCATGATTACTTGCTTCTGACAAAACACACCCCACACCTCGGCAAATACGTACCATAGTTGAGGCCCGGCCTAACAACTAGATACTGTAGATCAGGTGGTTGAGCACTGACACATGAGACCACGGACTCAGGATGCAATTCCTGATCCAGTCACATTTCATGCCATTCTTTGCTCATTGGCTAGGAAATGTCGGCGTCAGTTTTCTCTCAATTTGTGGATCCTTACAAGAGACATTTGCAGCAAAACTGAACGAAGCCTTGAGGGGGCAAAATCTGAGTTTCTTTTTTTCTTTTTCATTGCAATGAAGGCTTAGGGCAGAGGTTGAGGCTGAAGGGCCCAGGTCTTATACAGCAAATTCTCGGAAAGGCTTCTGACCAAACTGAACTGAGCAAGACGACATTTTGTCAGCATTTCGGGTTAGTTAAACAAATCAATAAAAAAAATGATTGAGAACGCGGGACCTCTGGTTTTGCGTACCAGTGCTCTTCCCATCTGATCTATCCAGACCTTAGATGGTGCAACAAATCGTCAGCTTGTCTTTGCCGGGGTGGGGGCGCCAGTCAGAAGCAATTCAACCATTAACTGCTGTCTATCTGCAGGGATCACGTACCCAATTTCATTCAGATGCAAACAATCAATGGTTGTAAAAACTTGGCTACAGCAGTCCGGGGACCAGCACTGGTACGCAATATCAGAGGTCTAGGGTTCAAATTCACGGTCCAGCCAAATTTTTCTTTGCCAATTTTTTTTTTTTTTTTTTTTTTTTTGGGGGGGGGGGTTGAGACAGGGGATGAAACCCAGAGGGTCGGGCAAGAGCTCCGAGTGGGACCGGCGCCTTGCGTGCAACTCACCCTGGCTCGGCCTCGGGGCTGGAGCTGGGACAGCTTCTTGGCAGCTGCCTCGATGGCGTTGGCGGCGCTCAGCAGCTCGTTCTCGGCAATCACGTTGGGGTCCTCCGGATCCACCCAGTCAGCACCTGGCATGGCGGACAGAGAGGTGAATACAGGCCCAGAGTTCGCGCAGGGTTCAGAGGTCAATCAAGGGGTGTTTATTTGTGAAGTGGTACTCAGAGGTCGCACAGGGTTTGGAGGTCATTCAAGGGGTGTTTATTTGTGAAGTGGTACTCAGAGGTCGCACAGGGTTCGGAGGTCAATCAAGGGGTGTTTATTTGTGAAGTGGTACTCAGAGGTCGCACAGGGTTCAGAGGTCAATCAAGGGGTGTTTATTTGTGAAGTGGTACTCAGAGGACACACAGGGTTCAGAGGTCAATCAATGGTTATCTTTTAATGAAACATGCTTATAAGTCGCTCAGGAATCAGAGGTCGCATAGGGTTCAGAGGTCAATCAAGGTGTGTTTATTTGTGAAGTGGTACTCAAAGGACACACAGGGTTCAGGGGTCAATCAAGGGTTATCTTTTAATGAAACATGCTTATAAGTCGCTCAGGAATCAGAGGTCGCATAGGGTTCAGAGGTCAATCAAGGTGATTTGTATGAAGTGGTGCTCAGGGTTCAGAGGTCGCACAGGGTTCAGAGGTAATCAAGGTTTTTTTTTAGTGTGAAGCAGTGCTATTGATGAGATAGCTTCTTCCCCCTTGTTCTGTGTAATCTGTCTCAATGAGGAAGGCGCAGCCACCGCACGGCCAAAGCTCTTATTTCGGGGGGGGGGGGGGGGGGGGGTTACCTTTCAGAGCCTCCGCTGCTTGGACCAGCTCGCCCACCGTCTGGGCCACCCGCTTGGAGTGCTGGCCTAGCCGCTGCTTACCCTCGGGGGACGGCCGCTGGATATTCTGTTGGAGGAAAGTCAAGTGGAAGGATTGCAGTGACACTGAGTAACACGTTTCTTTCAGGACGGAGTGGGGCCCTGGAAAAAGAGCCGGTAACCCAATGCTTAAGGAAGTGTGTAGGGCCGGTACTCTGCCCGTCAGCAGGAGTGTGTAAACTCCAACTATCATTGGTGCTATCGTCTTAACTCCAACGACCATCTTAATTCCTACTATCATTGGTGCTATCGTCTTAACTCCAACTACCGTCTTAATTCCTACTATCATTAGTGCTATCGTCTTAACTCCAACTACCATCTTAATTCCTACTATCATTAGTGCTATCGTCTTAACTCCAACTACCATCTTAATTCCTACTATCATTAGTGCTATCGTCTTAACTCCAACTACCATCTTAATTCCTACTATCATTAGTGCTTGCCCCGCAGAGACTGGGTCACCCTCAACCACCTCCGTACAGGAGTTGATTGTCTCAATGCCAGCATGCCCTGAGCATGCTTGAGCATGCTCAGTGAGTAATAGCGGCACACAAGTCAAACGCAATCGGCATCGCCTCAGATATATTGTTTGTAATCCTGTTCCCACAGGGAAAACGTTTCATGCTTAGAAGAATTTTCAGGCTTATCTTATTTTTAATTTTTATTTATTCATGAAAAAACCAATAGCAGTTAATTTTAAAAAAAGAAAATAATATTTTGGAAAAGTTCAAGATATGATTAAAAAAAAAAAAAAAAGTAAAGAAAAAAAAAAAAAAAAAAAACATTTATATCACAATCATGAAATTGAAACCATGGGTGCAGGGCTCGAAATATCCACTAGACTGTGGACCGAGTCTAGTGATTTCAGCGTCGGTCTAGTGCGGAGTTTGACAGCACTGCGGTGTGTTTTTTTTTCTTGCACCATGAAGGAAATGGCTCTCAAATACATAAATATAACTTTGACTTTGACCTATACAAGTACCGGTAAACAGCATTTTCACACGACCATTATTCCTTTCACTGCGTGCAAAATATGTGGGTTTTTTTTTTCTTAATTTATGGCACAGGTCTTGTAAAAAAAATAGTTCAAGTCCAGTATTAAAGAGACTCTAGTTACTAGACCCGTTGTCTAGTCAATTCTTATTTCTGAAATTTGAGCCCTGAGGCGTGAATCAACTCCAATGAGCGGAGGCTACTACACGTACCGGTAGCTACGGTAGCTACCGAGTACCTACCACATGGACTTGCTCCAGCATGGCCCTGTAGGAGTCAGCACACTGCCGGCCCACGTGGAGGGTCCTCTCTCTCAGGTCAGGCGACTCCGAAGCACTGGCAGCTCCCTGGACCAGAAAACAACAACAACAACGACAATCCATGACAATAATCAAAGAGAAATTGAAAAACAAAATGGCAAAACAAAAATCTGACTGGACTGGGATTTGAACCCGAGACCTCTAGATTTTGCCTACCAGCGCTCATCCCATCTGAGCTACACGTACATGTACATGTACAGTATCCAGCCCTAATGGTGGCCTACCAAAAAATAGTCAACTAGTCTTTTCCCCTACCGGTAGTTGATTTGCTTGACACTAATCAATGAGAACAGAATGTTTGCCACAAACAAACAAGCAAACAATCAATCAAAACAACAACAAACAACTAATTCATACATAAATCTATGCCTAGATATACATGTAGAAGGGAGTTTCATACATTTATTTCGAAAAATGACAACAAGAACTCTGACTGAACAAGAGACCTCTGTTTTTGCATACCAGTGCTCTTACCATCTGAGCTATCGAGTTAGCGGCTCTCTTCAGAGCCATGCTCCATCTAACAAGAGATGATGTACATGGTGCCACCTCAAACCGTCCACTAGGCATGCTAGGCAGAGATTTTTTACAGAGGTCTGGTATGGATTTCACAAAGACTTACGATGCAGCGTAACATTTACTCAGCTTACGATTGATAAACCATTGTAAGTTATGATCTGGTCCATTTCGAGAGGAATGCTCATTCTTATCTCCAGCTTTCCCGAGTTCCTCCCTATCTCCTTTCTTCCATTGCCCTTAACCTAGGGTGGCTTTATTCCCTTATTTTGTGCAAAATTGCATTAAAAAAAAAATCTATATCAACAATTACAAGGGCCTGACATTTCAATCCTAGCTGGACCTTTCTCAAAGGCAGAATGACGGAAACAAATAGAAACGGGAGAATAACAAGGACATGGATGACAGACAGAGGACAAAGGGGGTAGCTGGTAGGGTGAGATCAAAGGGAAGGGTGCAGGGGTTTGGGTAGGGATTAGGTAGTGGAAGGGGAAAACATCAAAGGAAAAGGGTGAAAGAGTGAAATGGGAGGAGGTGGTTACAAAACAAGAAGGATTACTGGTAAACATGGGTGTTCATCATTCCCCTCCTGGACGTTGAAACAAATATATTTTCTTTACTTTTTTTTATATAGGCCCGATGGGTTTTGTGCGTTGATCAATGTCTTGCAGTTGATCGCAAGTTACGATGGATTTGAAAATCGACCGGTGGTGATGCAATCGGTTCCTGGTCTCTCCGCAGCTCTCCCACCTACCCGACAGCAGTCGATCATGGCGAAGAGCGCCTGGCGGGCCAGGTTGGCCGCCGCCGTGATGTCGTCCGGCTTGCCCGAGTTGCCGGCCCCGACAGCCTTGGCCGTTGCCAGGGTGACGGCCTTGGTGCTGCGGATGAGCTGCTCGGGCGTGGCCCGCCGGTCGCCGAGCGACGGGCTTTCCAGGATCTGAGGTGCCCAACCCCAAAATGCGAGAGAGACAATAGCCAAAAAAATTAAATAATCAAACCCTCAGAGTATACGATAAGAAATCAGACATCTGTGCCACCAGTTAAACACTGTCCAGCGGTGCTGTACTTGAGTACGCCCCCATGAGTGAAAACAACATGAAATAAATTTGCAACACTACAAAAACACCCATTTCTAATACCAGTAAAAACATTGTTCAGGTTACCGGACAGATGCATGAAGTCAAAGAACAGCTGTGGGTCAACAGCTGTGGGGTCAAATTAAGTTGAAAAGTTCACGTGGAAAAATGAAACAGTCGGGACGGGCGGTACTATGTATAAACATGGGGCCTTTGTGAAACCACAGAGCCAGAACCGAAGCCGAGCCTGAACCTGATTAGGAACTGGGGCCCGAGCCAGAGCAGGAGCTGGAGCCTGAGCCTGAGCCTGAGCCTGAGCCTGAGCCTGAGCCTGAGCCTGAGCCTGAGCCTGAGCCTGAGCCTGAGCCTGAGCCTGAGCCTGAGCCTGAGCAGGAACTGGAGCCTGAGCCTGAGCCTGAGCCTGAGCCTGAGCCTGAGCCTGAGCCTGAGCCTGAGCCTGAGCCTGAGCCTGAGCCTGAGCAGGAACTGGAGCCTGAGCCTGAGCCTGAGCCTGAGCCTGAGCCTGAGCAGGAGCCTGAGCAGGAGCCTGAGCAGGAGCCTGAGCAGGAACTGGAGCCTGAGCCTGAGCCTGAGCAGGAACTGGAGTCTGAGCTGAGCAGGAACTGGAGCCTGATCCTGAGCCTGAGCCTGAGCCTGATTAGGAACTGGGGCCCAAGCCAGAGCAGGAGCTGGAGCCTGAGCCTGAGCCTGAGCCTGAGCCTGAGCCTGAGCCTGAGCAGGAACTGGAGCCTGAGCCTGAGCCTGAGCAGGAACTGGAGCCTGAGCCTGAGCCTGAGCCTGAGCCTGAGCCTGAGCCTGAGCAGGAACTGGAGCCTGAGCCTGAGCCTGAGCAGGAACTGGAGCCTGAGCCTGAGCCTGAGCAGGAACTGGAGCCTGAGCCTGAGCCTGAGCAGGAACTGGAGCCCGAGCCTGAGCAGGAACTAGAGCCCGAGCCCGAGTCAGAGCCTGCACAGGAACTGGAGCCTGAGCAAGAGCCAGAGCCAGAGCCAGAGCCAGAGCCAGAGCCAGAGCCAGAGCCAGAGACTGAGCCTGAGCCTGAGGCTGAGCATGAGCCTGAGGCTGAGGCTGAGGCTGAGGCTGAGCCTGAGCCTGAGCCTGAGCCTGAGCCTGAGCAGGAACTGGAGCCTGAGCCTGAGCAGAGCCAGGAGCCAGAGCCGGAACAGGAGCCAGAACAGGAACCGCCACTGTGGTTTCGAAAGGGCCCATAGGCTCTCCTAGCTTTGCAGCTTGCCAAAGAAGAGGACTCAGCATCCTGTGGGGAGGGGGTAGTTGCTGAGGGGGCTTTTTAATAGCTATGCTACATACATTTGGGGCCACAGGACACTGACCTTAGCCTCCTGGATGATGGCATCGATGGTGGCCTCCAGGGCTCTGGTACCACGCAGCGCCTCATCCTCCACACTCTTGACAGTCTTCAGGAGGGAGGTCACATTGGTCACCATCACCTGCCGGGGACAAAACAGCCGCGGCATCCAAATGAACAATGACGACAGTGACAGCAACAAATGACAATCGTACAGATATTCTAAACCCTGGTCATTTTCAATTCATGATATTTGTTTTCATATTTTGATATGCTGTACATGTGAAACTTCAATACTTTTTTTTTTTGCAATTGGTACAAAATTGATAAATTGGCAAACAAAAACTTTGCGTGGACTATGACGAACCCGAGACCTCCGGTATTGCCAGCACTTTTACCAATCTGAAGCTATCCAGCCCTTAGATAGCGTCCTTCATAAATAGTCAACTAGATGGATTCGGAGGGCCGGGTGCATAGCAGCACCACTGAGGTCCCGGCCAGAAGTGGTTGAGGCTCACCTTGGCCGAGTTCTTGAGGACCCCCACGGAGGGATCATCAACCATCTTCCCAGAGGCAGTCTTGGTGGCTGATATCAGGTCCCCAAGAGCTGAGGCTACGTCCTTTACAGCGTTGATCAGCATCACCTTTAGGGTTGAGGGGGGGGGTGCAGGGCCAAAGAAAGCAGAAACGATAATACACTTTCATCATCCACAACTAATCTTTGAGGAGAGTAGACCAATGTCTGTCATCGCCTTTGAAAAAATGAAGGCTTAAAGCCCCTACACAACATTGGTAAGATCGAAAAAACAGAAATGTTCACAGATTTACATGAAACTCATACAGTTTGAAGATGGTCATAGTTGAAACCTCGCACTGAAATATTTCTGCCTAAAAAGTTGTAATTTGGGAGAAAGGAGATTGAGCTGAAATTTTCACAGGTGTGCTTTTTCATGCACATGTTGGATCATATGGATGCTATTGTAATAGCATCGTATGGATGCTATTCTTTGACCTCGACCAATGTTTTGTAGCGGCTTTAAGCTGCGTTTCCACTGGACTTTAAAAAAATGGGAAATTCAACCGAGATGATGGTTACAATTCAAATCTTCCCACCGGTCCCCACTTGTACTCGGGCAATTTAACTGAGACGATGGTTAATTAACCAAGCTGGCAATATATCAGGGTGCTGCACATGAGGGTACTGCACATGACCTTTGAGGTTACAAAATGACATTCATGGCGTGCAGAATAATACCACTTTCGGAGGAGGAAAGACTTGTAAGGATACTGATCAATGACAATCATCACTTCAGCTGCTAGTGCATATCCTAATGGTCTGCATGGCACAATTCACTTTATAAAACTATTCAATTACATTCAGACATCTAAGATACTCTGTTTACCATCAACCTGAGTGTTAAAACATGAAAGAAAAGAAGTCTACCCAGATGACCTCCGACCTCGGACCTGACCCCCACATACATGTACCCACCTGTCCATCGGGGTCATCCCCGCCCAATGTGGCCGCGCCAAGCTTGACGGCGTCGGCCAGTCTGGTGATGGTGGAGACGGCAGACTGGGCGGCGTTGGCCAGATGCTCCTGGGTGGAGGCTGCCCCAGTCACCAGGGTCTTGGTGTCATCCACCAGGGCCTTGGCCGTCTTCAGGATGCTCTCTCTGAAGGAGAACAATGGGAAGAGCAAACCACCATTAACAGTCAGGTCGTAGAGGGAAGAGGGGAGAGGGGAGAGGGGAGAGGGGAGAGGGAGAGGGGAGAGGGGAGAGGGGAGAGGGGAGAGGGGAGAGGGGAGAGGGGAGAGGGGAGAGGGGAGAGGGGAGAGGGGAGAGGGGAGAGGGGAGAGAGGAGAGAGGAGAGAGGAGAGAGGAGAGAGGAGAGAGGAGAGAGGAGAGAGGAGAGAGGAGAGAGGAGAGAGGAGAGGAAAGAGGAAAGAGGAGAGAGGAGGAGAGGAGGAGAGGAGGAGAGGGAGAGGGAGAGGGGAGAGGGGAGAGGGAAGAGGGAAGAGGGGAGAAAGGAGGGGGAGAGGGGGAGAGGGGAGAGGGGGAGAGAGGAGAGGGGAGAGAGGAGAGGAAAGAGGAGAGGAGAGAGGAGAGAGGAGAGAGGAGAGAGGAGAGAGGAGAGAGGAGAGAGGAGAGAGGAGAGAGGAGAGAGGAGAGAGGAGAGAGGAGAGAGGAGAGAGGAGAGAGGAGAGAGGAGGAGAGGAGGAGAGGAGGAGAGGGAGAGGGAGAGGGAGAGGGAAAGGGAGGAGAGGGGAGAGGGAGAGGGAGAGGGAGAGGGAGAGGGAGAGGGAAGATGGAGGTGGAGGTACATGTACATGTAGACAGACTGAGATAGATAGGGACAGAGAAAGAAAGAGAAAAAGAGGCAGCAAAACAGGAGTAACAGGAGGGAGGGAGGGAGGGAGGGAGGGAGGGAGGGAGGGAGGGAGGGAGGGAGGGAGGGAGGGAGGGAGGGAGGGAGGGAGGGAGGGAGGGAGGGAGGGAGGGAGGGAGGGAGGGAGGGAGGGAGGGAGGGAGGGAGGGAGGGAGGGAGGGAGGGAGGGAGGGAGGGAGGGAGGGAGGGAGGGAGGGAGGGAGGGAGGGAGGGAGGGAGGGAGGGAGGGAGGGAGGGAGGGAGGGAGGGAGGGAGGGAGGGAGGGAGGGAGGGAGGGAGGGAGGGAGGGAGGGAGGGAGGGAGGGAGGGAGGGAGGGAGGGAGGGAGGGAGGGAGGGAGGGAGGGAGGGAGGGAGGGAGGGAGGGAGGGAGGGAGGGAGGGAGGGAGGGAGGGAGGGAGGGAGGGAGGGAGGGAGGGAGGGAGGGAGGGAGGGAGGGAGGGAGGGAGGGAGGGAGGGAGGGAGGGAGGGAGGGAGGGAGGGAGGGAGGGAGGGAGGGAGGCGGGAAGGGGTATGGGTGTTGCTACGGGGTAGCTACCTGTGGTCGGCAAAGCTTCCGCCATCAGGCTCAGAGCTCAGTGTTCCTGCCGAGGCAAACATGATGGTGGTGTCCAGGTCCCCGATGATACCGGAGACTGTGCTGGCCGCATTGATGCAGGCCTGGGTGCCACTGGAGCCAGCCTGGAGGGCTGACATCACGTAAGAGCACTACAAGGGCAAGCAGGGAGGCAACAATATTAAAGCGTACAGCCAGACAAGAACAGCGACCAGTCAGTGGATGTATCAGGAAATGGCAACCAGTAAGTGGATGTATCAGGAAATAGCAACCAGTCAGTGGATGTATCAGGAAATGGCAACCGGTCAGTGGATGTATCAGGAAATGGCAACCAGTCAGTGGATGTATCAGGAAATGGCAACCAGTAAGTGGATGTATCAGGAAATAGCAACCAGTCAGTGGATGTATCAGGAAATAGCAACCGGTCAGTGGATGTATCAGGAAATGGCAACCGGTCAGTGGATGTATCAGGAAATGGCAACCAGTCAGTGGATGTATCAGGAAATGGCAACCAGTCAGTGGATGTATCAGGAAATGGCAACCAGTCAGTGGATGTATCAGGAAATGGCAACCAGTCAGTGGATGTATCAGGAAATGGCAACCAGTCAGTGGATGTATCATGAAATGGCAACCAGTCAGTGGATGTATCAAGAAATGGCAACCAGTCAGTGGATGTATCAGGAAATGGCAACCAGTCAGTGGATGTATCAGGAAATGGCAACCAGTCAGTGGATGTATCAGGAAATAGCAACCAGTAAGTGGATGTATCAGGAAATAGCAACCAGTAAGTGGATGTATCAGGAAATAGCAACCAGTCAGTGGATGTATCATGAAATGGCAACCAGTCAGTGGATGTATCAAGAAATGGCAACCAGTCAGTGGATGTATCAGGAAATGGCAACCAGTCAGTGGATGTATCAGGAAATGGCAACCAGTCAGTGGATGTATCAGGAAATAGCAACCAGTAAGTGGATGTATCAGGAAATGGCAACCGGTCAGTGGATGTATCAGGAAATGGCAACCAGTCAGTGGATGTATCAGGAAATGGCAACCAGTCAGTGGATGTATCAGGAAATGGCAACCAGTCAGTGGATGTATCATGAAATGGCAACCAGTCAGTGGATGTATCAAGAAATGGCAACCAGTCAGTGGATGTATCAGGAAATGGCAACCAGTCAGTGGATGTATCAGGAAATGGCAACCAGTCAGTGGATGTATCAGGAAATAGCAACCAGTAAGTGGATGTATCAGGAAATAGCAACCAGTAAGTGGATGTATCAGGAAATAGCAACCAGTCAGTGGATGTATCAGGAAATGGCAACCAGTCAGTGGATGTATCAGGAAATGGCAACCAGTCAGTGGATGTATCATGAAATGGCAACCAGTCAGTGGATGTATCAAGAAATGGCAACCAGTCAGTGGATGTATCAGGAAATGGCAACCAGTCAGTGGATGTATCAGGAAATGGCAACCAGTCAGTGGATGTATCAAGAAATGGCAACCAGTCAGTGGATGTATCAGGAAATGGCAACCAGTCAGTGGATGTATCAAGAAATGGCAACCAGTCAGTGGATGTATCAAGAAATGGCAACCAGTCAGTGGATGTATCAGGAAATGGCAACCAGTCAGTGGATGTATCAGGAAATGGCAACCAGTCAGTGGATGTATCAAGAAATGGCAACCAGTCAGTGGATGTATCAGGAAATGGCAACCAGTCAGTGGATGTATCAAGAAATGGCAACCAGTCGGTGGATGTATCAGGAAATGGCAACCAGTCAGTGGATGTATCAGGAAATGGCCACCAGTCAGTGGATGTATCGGGAAATGGCAACCAGTCAGTGGATGTATCAAGAAATGGCAACCAGTCAGTGGATGTATCAGGAAATGGCAACCAGTCAGTGGATGTATCAAGAAATGGCAACCAGTCAGTGGATGTATCGGGAAATGGCAACCAGTCAGTGGATGTATCAGGAAATGGCAACCAGTCAGTGGATGTATCAAGAAATGGCAACCAGTCAGTGGATGTATCAAGAAATGGCAACCAGTCAGTGGATGTATCAGGAAATGGCAACCAGTCAGTGGATGTATCGGGAAATGGCAACCAGTCAGTGGATGTATCAAGAAATGGCAACCAGTCAGTGGATGTATCGGGAAATGGCAACCAGTCAGTGGATGTATCAGGAAATGGCAACCAGTCAGTGGATGTATCGGGAAATGGCAACCAGTCAGTGGATGTATCAGGAAATGGCAACCAGTCAGTGGATGTATCAGGAAATGGCAACCAGTCAGTGGATGTATCAGGAAATGGCCACCAGTCAGTGGATGTATCAAGAAATGGCAACCAGTCAGTGGATGTATCAGGAAATGGCAACCAGTCAGTGGATGTATCAAGAAATGGCAACCAGTCAGTGGATGTATCAGGAAATGGCAACCAGTCAGTGGATGTATCAGGAAATGGCAACCAGTCAGTGGATGTATCAGGAAATGGCAACTAGGTCAGTGGATGTATCAGGAAATGGCAACCAGGTCAGTGGATGTATCAAGAAATGGCAACCAGTCAGTGGATGTATCAAGAAATGGCAACCAGTCAGTGGATGTATCAAGAAATGGCAACCAGTCAGTGGATGAACAACACTGAAAAACTTACTCCAAGCCCCTGTAAGAGTCTCCGGGACAACAATCTGGCCGATCAAGTCGACGGCCCTTACCTTCTCCACGACTGCGCGAGCATTGTCCACCAGCTCTTTCTTGGCCATGTTGTCGGTGGGACTGCACTGCACCGTGCCCGCGTTCTTCACCAGCACAATGCTGGCATTGCCCAAGTTGTCCACGGCAGACTTGATCCTTTGGGCAACCTGCGAAAGATGTGAGCGAGAGAAAGGGGCCGCGGGGGGACAACACAGAGAGAGAGGGAGAGAGAGGGAGAGGGATGGGGAAAAGGAAGAGAAGGGAGAGAGAGGGAGGAAGGGTAGTGAGGGAGAAAAGGGGGAGAGAGGGAGGGGTGGGAGGGAGGGGTGTGAGGGAGAGAGTGGGTGAGAGACAGAGAGAGGGGGAGAGAGAGAAAGACAAGGAGAGAGGGAGAGGGAGGGAGAGAGGGGAGAGAGGAAGAGTGGGAGAGAGAGAGAAGAGAGAGAGAGAGGGGGAGGGGAGAGAGAGGAGAAGGGTAGAGAGATGGAGAAAGAGACAGACAGAAATACAGAGAGAGAGAGCAGAGGAAATGGGATCGAGAAAGAAGGGAATTTGGGGCGCGAGAATGAAGAGCAGATGCAATAAAGTGAAACAGTCCCGTCAAGAAAAAACAAAGAAAATTTACAGAGTGATAAAAAAAAAGAGAAAAGGGAGAGGGAGGAAATAAAATAAGAACAGGGGGGAACGGTCGAGGGATTAGTATACAGGAATGGATGGGTGCACTAATATAGGCAGAAATAATGTACTAACAGCTACAGAAGCTAGCTAAAGGTTCCTAGACCATGCAAGAATCGTTGGGCGATATGGTTGTCACAACTGGCTAGCCAGAAACTGTGGCTTATGAATCCCATCTACATGTACTCCCAAACCATTTCATATGTTGCCAGCCAATCACCCAACACTACACTGCATGCTACTGATGACAACTACATGTTCACATACTCTACTCTAAAGTTACTACTGATTAAAGTGAACAAGCTCAAAATGCAACAGTTTATTTGTTGGTTTTCTTAATGCTTGGGTAAGAGGGTTGCAAAGAAGAAAATAAAAACTGGTAATGTTATCATATTATCATATCAGGTAACATAAATCATGTCTTAGTATATCTACGCCAAAGATAAATGATCTAGCCCTTCAATATTAAGGTATTCTAGGACTCCGGCTATTTCCACTTCTGTAAAGAAAATTGTTTGAGATGATCAGTGGTGAGCTACCTGTACATCTACACTACTCTACCCAACAGCCACCGATCTGATGCCTGAAAAGAAATCACGTATCACACATCCAATCCATCGACGAAAGACTTCAGCCTCGCCCGACATTAACGGAGAGACCGAGGGGAAAGAGGGCGGCAAACTCGAAGGATTGGGATTCGTTCACCGCGGCAGACAAGGAGAAGGGTGTCTGGCCGGAGACTGGAGCACGGACTACGAGGAAGACCGGGGCTAGACCTAGGCTGCATGCACGTACACAGTGTACTGCTATCACTACTGGTAGCCACACACTCTGAGGCTTCCACAACTGTGCAGCACGTCTACAGGTGCTGCTCTGCTCAACCTACTCTGACCAATGGGGTTGCTAACCGAGGACTGGAGGAATGGAAGCTGTCTTTTGCTGGTCAAAGAATGCCCAAAAGAAGCTAGAAATCTGTGTTTTGTTTCATTCCCATATACATGTACCATCAAAGTACAACATATTGTAATGGGTATACAACAGTACATCGCATCATTTTGTCAGATATTGATGTGATTTTTTTTTCTGCAAAAGTATAAATGCCTGATATTGTTTATCTATGCATAAATGTCATTATGCATGACTTTTAAGCTCCTTTTTAGCGATAAATAGGTTTGGGAATAATTCTGGGTTTTGTTGAACTCAAACTCAATCTAATAGCAATGTGTTTAATTTTCAGTATTTCTACTCCCTGCAGTCTCCATCATGTCTTTTTTCGGTTGGGTTACCATTCAGCGCCAACATGGCCAAGAGCAAAGGGGAATTCCCTCTAGGCACACTGCAAAATGCTGTCCATTCTATCGTAATCTTCAGAATTCCTACATGTGCAAGTGTGGCTTTAACACACCCTGTACAATGTACACCTGTCCTAAGAGAGGAGAAAGCCTTTGACCAGCAACAAGAACTGACCATAACAGTTGCTGAGTGAGGAGTCCTGATGAACGCCCTGCACTGCACCACCGCCCTAAACCATGTCTTCATCCTTGTATATGTGTATACAAAGCTAAATTCTTTTTGTAAATATACTATCATTTTGACTTGAGGAGAATAAACTTCAACAAGGGTTTGACCTACTCGAAGTTGTAATCAAACACTGCCTGCTCAAGTGCTTTGCCCGACTGCCTGCAGGAAAAGCAGCTCGGGTGGGATTCGAACCAGACTCCTACTTTCGAGTGCAGATGTCTCAACCACTGGACCACTGCGGTGGCAGGGGTCGTGTGGCTGATTTTGAATCTGTAAAAGCACTGACTGCACAGTGTTTAAATTAAACATTGAGTGGGCCAAGCCCGTTTTGAAGTAATCCGTTGTACAAATCTGCCTAAGATACACTTGCACAGAAATTTCACTCACTCTACACGACCGCGAGATAAACGGAGGGTACTGCGACCAATACATGTGTGTACCTGTGGGGGTGGAACTTGGTCCAATGCTGCATTCCAACCCACGCCATGAACTCAAACTTCAAAGGTTCTTGTAATCGGGAGCTCTGTGTTCACTAGTAGATTCTTTGGGCTTTTGGCTTTGTCTCTTCTTTTTTTTAAAGTCAAATAAACTATGGAAAAACTGACTGGGAACTTTTGAACAAATTTCAAAATTGGCAAAGAAAGACTTTGACTGGACCGGTCCAGTCAAAGTTTTCTTTGCCAATTTTTAAATTTCTTCTATTTCTTATTTTCTGGGGTGCACCACTGGCAGTGCCAACGTGTGGCAGTGCGTCATAGTGTGCAACAGTGATTACGAGTTCGTGAGAGGGTTCGAGGAATGCAGCACGTGGTCGACCACTGGAAGACGAGAACACATCAATACAATCAACACATGTGACGGGCTTTCTGTAGGGGGGGGGGAGAGAGATAGGTCGGAGGAGGACGACAGATGATGGTTTGTGTGGGAGAAGGAAAGAAGTGTGCGCTTGTGGATAGGCTATGGGTATGGCAGTTGCCTCACTGCAGGCAGACAGTGCGGTCGCCCAGTGGCAACAAGCCATAGCCATCGGATTACGACTCGGACCAGACTACAGTTCCAGATACGGCTGTGCTCTCCCTCTCCCTCTCTCACTCCACCATGAGAGCCTTATCGTCCATAAAGGAAGGCATACAGGTTCCCTATGAGTGGAATCAACAGATGGGACCTCTGGTTTTTCCCCTGTGTGTAGCAGGCAAGAGTTGAACCCAGGATAGGCTTGACTGCATACATGTATGCCGTGCACAAGACAGGACGACCAATTTTTGATTTATAGAGCCAAGGTGAATTTTGTTCCCTTACAATCCCCCCTAAAAAGGTACTGTAAGGTGCCTTTCAGCAGAGATTACACATTTTCATGGCAACCTCTAGGAATGTCACTAATAAGAACATTCTCAATGTAAAGCAAAGATACCGGTAGTACCGGTAGTTGACTTTTTGGAAAAGGGTCCCAGCTAAGGAATGGATAGCACAGGTGGTAGAAAGGCACACCAAAGTACTGGTATCAGATCCTGATTCAAATTCTCTTTGGCATTTCAATCAATTGTTTGGAATTTCCCCTTTCCTTCCTTTGTTGGTCACTTTCAAAGAAAACCCAAAAGCCCAAAGGTGCGAGCATTCTTAAAAACTTAAACTCCGATGCCATCTTGTAACAAAGTGGAGTGGATGCAAGACATTCCTTCCTATTTCTCAAGACCATTAGACAGGGATTCAATGCCCCCGGTCCAGTCAACCTTTTTTTTGCCATTTTTCAAATTGAGACAGCAAAAAAAAAAAAAAATTGTCAAACTGGAATTTAGCTTGGCGCAACCGTATCTGGAAACGTGTTGGTTTTTGTAGCAGGATTTTTTTTTTTTTTTTTTTTTTTTTTTTGGGGGGGGGGGGGGGGTGGTCTGTAGAGGGGAAGGACTGGGAAAGACTTCCATGGTGCCCAGTTGGTGCTGTCAGGGGAAAGAAAATGTGAGCAGAGATAGGGGTGAGGGAACAACGCCACCACTCGTGAGTTGTGTCAACTTAACAGCAGCGGCTGAAAAAAGAAGAAGTCCACAACCAAAGAACCCTCAAAAATATTAATAAGAAACCCCCCAAAAAGCATGAGATGATACAAGGGTTACGTGTTACATGTGCATTTAAATAAATTAATTTTCAAACAAAATAACAATACGAAAAGAAAAGGGCAAAATTAAGGAAATTAATGTAGAGCTGATAGCTGATACATGTATATATACAGAGAGCCTTTCATATTATTGCATAATTATGCATGTTATGGTCTTCATTGGGACAGGACAGTGGATGTACTGGTAGTAAAGAAGTTAACCATGTTAACAGAGGCAGAGCAACTTTCAATCACTAAGATTTAGAAAAATTGCTTCTCTTTTCTTTCTGACATGCATGATTTTCATGTATCTTTTCTTTTTGTGTGTCCAAACAAAGTAAGTTATTTCTGCTGCCATGTCTCATTCACATTTCTGGATCATAGTATTAATTTTTTTTTTTTAAAGCCACAAGTTTTCATTATGGTACAATAATAACATGAGGGCCAAAAAAAAATTGTTTTGTTTTCAAAAATGCTCTAAAATGGGGAACGGAAAAAATTACAAATTACAATTTTGACGTAGGACAGAAATGGGACCTCCTCTGTTTAAAAAATAAATAAATAAATAGACAAAAAAGCTGCAAATAAAAGACAGAGGCATAAAATGAACGCAGTGGCTGTTGTTACGGCAGTCATCCGTGTGGTTCCCTGACTTCACAGCATTTGTCAGGATGTTTAGCTCTTGGAACCAGACTATCAGCTAATAGACTGGTTCAACCAGCCTGCAATGCTGACGAAATACAATCAAGTCAGGGAACCACACGGACGACTGCCGTAACAACAGCCACTGCGTAAAATGAATGCACACCCATGTCAGAAGAACGCACCACACTTCTTTATTCTTTCACCTGCTTCTCCCAACAAAGGGAACTGAAACTTTGGGTAATTTAGACTGCCTAGACCTACATGTATCGATCCTGGCCTCTTCTCAATGGCAGAATGTCCAGAGCAAACCTTTTATCAATGAATATTTGAAGCAAATCTTTGGGATGGAACAAATTTTGTTCTTTTTAAATTTTCTGTTGAGAATTGGTGGTACATTTTTGAAGACATGGCCTACATTCTAGTAAAATATGGTATGATTAAAAAAAAATGAAAAATAAAATAAAAATAATAATGTTAGCAAATTAAAGAACCAAATTCAGCCCTTCGGTTGGAAAGCCCGCACACCATGACAACAAAAAAATGCTCAACTTGGAGGGGAGAGTCTGGTGACCAACAGCTTGATGATGCAAATGGGTAGGCTGGGTACAGGGTACCAGGTCTATATGTTACCATGTCTTCTTCATTTAACTGCAGCATGGAGCAGCATATAGATAACCAAACTCAACCCCTCAATATACATGTAGCGATGATCTATAAATACCAATTGTCACCATGATATTATTTGTGTAAAGGAACTCCAGGGCTTTGCGACAATGTACAATGTAGCATCCTTCTTCAACAGCCAAATAAAGGAGAAATTTAACGCTCAATAGAAACAAATAAACAAAGAAATTATGGCTAAAAAAAATAGGGTATACCCCGGCATCACGATCTCAAGTGGGTGGCCGTGCTAAAATGAGTTGGTGACGTCACCACCCATCTGAGCACGTATAGGCCGCATGCTAAGATGGGTGGGTGAACTGAGCGTGTGCGGCATTCCTTTACGCTAACCTGATTGCCCATATATGGCAGCCCACCCATT
>OX465106.1:4439826-4493776 GCA_949987565.1 Luidia sarsii | reverse complement strand
CACATTTCAAATCTGCACACCAAGAGCGAGGAGGGGACCAGGTTAACACCAAACCAACGCACAAAGAAAAACTACACGATAAACCACACCGCGGGGCCGTTTACTTTGAGTTGCATTTCCTCAATTAGTCAACTCGGGGATTTCGCTTAACAGAAGCATGGTCTCAACATCCAGGAGGGTAATGACTAACACCATGCAGCTTTCTGATAATCCTTCTTTTGTGTTCAGTTCTTCACACTTCTCTCTTTGATCTTTCCCCCTCCTCTCACTAATCCCTACCCCACCGCTTGCCCTTCCCTTTGATCTCTCCCTACCAGCTTCACTCTTTGTCCTTTGTTTCTCATCCGTGTCCTATTCACTCTCCCCCCCTTCCTCCATGTACATGTATCTGTTTTGTCCTTGTCACTCTGCCTTTGAGAAAGGTCCTGCTAGGATCGAAACGTCAGGCCCACTAAATTTTAAGACTTAACAGAAGCGGTAACACCCGTGCTCACAGTGTGGTAGCCGAGCTGTGTGACATGGACTGCTCACGCCGCAGCTAGCACCTTTAGATCTCTGTTTTGATTGGTGAAGACTCTTGCATAATTATATGCATATCGTATCTGCTTCCAAAACAGTAGCAAATGTAAAGAAAAAAGCTCTGTTGAGCAGAGTTCCAAAGGCGCTCGGGGCCGTCCGGGGCGGTTTGTCACGTAGTCTTTTCTCGTGCGTTGGTTTGGTGTTTAACCTATAGTCTCCTTGCTCTTGAGCAATCACGACTATCATTTTCGCCGCGTGCGCCTCGATCAAAGGCTACAACATCACCAGCTTGAAGTGGTCAGTATGCACAAGATGATCATGACACTGGCTAATATACAGTGACAGAATGATACTATGATAGACGATCAAACGAATCTCTCATAATGGACACATATTTCCGGCTCATTGATGGATGCTATTGAGGCATGCTGCTCTTGCTTTGTCAGCTTGAGTATAGAAGGGGAGGGCGGGCAATGCCCCGGTGCGACTACTGAGTTTAAAATATGGGGGGAAAACTACGCGCAACATGGCCGCAGAAACTATGGCTTCAAGAATGGTTTGCTCTACTCGACGCGAGAGATTCGAATCTACCACACAACCTCAACCAGTTCAGTGATCCAGCGGTCAAGACGTCTGCACTAGAAAGCAAGAGTCGCTGGTTCGAATCCCACCTGACCCGCATGATTTTTAACTCTTTTTTTTTTTCTAGCAGGCATTCGGGCAAAGCACTGAGCATACACTGTTTGATTATGCCTCGAGTGGGGCAAACCCTTACTTGGAGTACGTTCTCCCCGACGCAACAATCATATTATATCTAAGGAACTATGGCGTTGGCTGAGGGATGGATTGGTGGAATGAGGGTGAGTACTGAGTAATATTGGGAGTAAGCAATGAAAGCTCATGGGGATATGGTACGGAAGGTCGAGGGGGTAGGTAGGATGGTTCATTGCGCTGCTCTCCACCAACACACGAGAGACAGACTGAGCGTCTTCACGATTCACCAAGACCAAACTTACTCCCGATTAGGCGGACTACCGTACCTTCTGGCACTCAAGGGAAGGGAGGGAGGGAGAGGGCGTATTAAAAGGACTTGTTTATAAAGCAGATGCAATTTAAGGGTTGGGGAGAAGGCAAAGGAAGTATCACCAAATGTAGGGATGGGATGTTAAAGGACACGGATTGGCAAGTGATCATAAGTATAAAATTAGGGGGAAAAGGGGGAAAAGGCTAAAAATGTGTAAAAACCACCCTTTCTTTTGATTTTATGAAAATACAGAGAAAACAATGACTTTTTGAACCCAGGTCACTGGTTTCAGGTACCAGCGCCCTAATCATTATCCAACTATCCAGTTACTCAAATGTTTCTCTGCAGGAGCGCGGGTACTGTTCACTTTTTTTTTTTTTCTAAGAGTACATGTAGATTTCCTGGGCTCAATGCACAAGTCACAAGGGTGGTCTTTGTAATGCTGACGGCAATCTGGCTCCGTGCCAACATAGCAAACTGGTCCATACCAGTTCCCAGAGCCGGTCAACCACTTGGAGAATTGATATTCCCTTTGATGCTGATTGGGTCATTTGAATGCCTGATCGGAGCACACCATTTCAAACCTGAGGGTGGAGTCGAGTGGCCTTGTAGGACATGCTAGCTCATGATTTTTTTTTTTTTTAGAAGAAAAAAGTGAGGTATGTGAGTGGGACGATTTGTCGCAGATACATTGTAAGGTTTGTGGCAAAACCCGTTTGGGGTGAAATGGCTGAGGAGAGGAGATCTGTGATAATGATGGCCATGAGGTGGATGAAGCAGGGGGCTGGCAGGGGGTGTGGGGGTGGAGGCACGGGAAGGACTAGGGGAATGAGATATTTTTACAACACAACTCACATTCACCTTGCTCACTGTAAGCTACGAGTGGGAGGGAATCGGAAGTGGGGAAAAAACAAACAGTAACAAACGCATCACAAACATGACTTATAGTAGCTTAAAAAAAAATCTCCAGTTATCTTGTTCCAAAGGACTGCCTTTCAAGAACCATTTTCCGGGATTTCTTTTTTTCAGTCTAAAGCTACTTTCCAAGAAACTGGTATCTTTCAAGCAACGCAGCTAAACAAAATTCTGTCAGTGCAATTATACTAACGTACAAACCAAATCATGCTTCTTTCTCAATTTCCACACTACAAAGCTTTGGACTCCTTTTTTTCTATCCTGTTAATTGGCCACTCCAGGGTTGGGGTGCCGGGAACTGTGGACACAAAGTTCATGTCTACTGGAGTACTGGCTTCAGCACCCTGTATACATTGCTGATGAAAGCCGGTGTTGCCGTGTGCTGAATGCCTGGGCCCATTATGGGCACACTGATTCAACAAGGTTTTGGCCCTGCCCAACGTGAAGTTAGCACTGTACGATCAGTGCTTCTCCCGATTGCCCGATTAAAAAAGAAAGAAACAAACAATCAAGCTGCCGCAATACAGATTCCAACCCACAATGCTACATGTACCTTGACCAGCAGTGGTCAAGTACGTTGTACATGTACATGTACATCTACAGTAGGAAGCAGGTTCAAATCCCACCCGAGTCTCCAGTGACATTTTTCCACACAGCCAATCGGGCCAAGCACAAAGCGTACACCGCTAGCCCTGCGCAGGCTATGCACAGGCAAACCCACGCTCAATTGACCATTCCCAATCTCCTGATGAAAACAATTGCATCTGTCTATTCCTGCTTGATGAAAAGTTTTGGGAGATAGATCGATCTCTACCAGGTATAACTGGTCTCAAACTGAGGAATTCTCTCCCCTTTGACATCAGGAATGCTTCTTCTGTCATTATTTTCAGGAATCAAAACCAGTTTGGTCCTCCTTTTTTTTTTTTTTTTTCAAATGCTTTGATCTATTTTGGGTCACTTTATGATTACCTGTTATGATAGTTATTGTTTTCAACAACGCAAAATCATAATTCATCTGTGACTGCTATAGTAAATGGACGGCCGGCGGGCCGGGCCAGGTGTGGATTTCTGAAAGCATTACAATACATCATAACTCAACTGACAACCCACAGTAAGTTTCGAAAGGCCATGTGGCTTATGTGCATCATTCACTATCATGCAATTGATCATACGTTATGATGAGTTTGATGAAAACGACAGCAGGAGATATGACACACAGGATTCCATGCTAGCGTGCAGCGGTGATAAAAACCACAATAAAACCACAATTTAAAACTAGACATTTATGTCTGTTGGCAAACAGAACATAACAATTTTCTGGTTCTCTTTAAAAAAAAATTTTTTAAACCCATATGCTCTATTCCTACCCCCAAAAGGCATGCATATATTTTGTGCACAAAGTGTATGGGACTTCATTTTTAAAAGTTTTTTTAAAAATCATAATAATTCTGAACAATAGTCAATTGGTTCCAAACCCAGGATTTGGAATGTCTAGCACAATAGCTAATTGCCCACCAAATTTCAAGAAGATTGACCAATGGCTAATATGTGCTTTAAAATCATGCATTTTGATGATGTCATGATTGCGTGAAGTCATTTTGTCCTGGGAGGGTTTTTTTCAACCAAATTCCCAATACATATTAAAGGAAAAATGAAACAAATTTCACTCCATTGGCCAATATATGCTCAATTGAATGTTACAATCTGAAAAGTTCATGACCTCATTAATATTCATGAGATGACATCATGATCAAAGGGGGGCAATTCTTGGATATACTTTTTCCCAACTGAGATATAGTGCAAATTTGAAACAAAACAAACTTGTACTTTTGCCTATAATGGAGTTATACATGTACTGTGCACAATTTCAGCAAGGGTTCTATGCATTTGCCAAGTTTGACAAAAATCAAAATATTTTAAATGGCAAAAGTGCCTTCCTAAAAAAACCTGTGCTTTGTCTATGAGATTTTTCTGACCAGAAAAAAATAAAAAATAAAAATAAGAACAAGAACAATACCGGTAGCTTTTCCGCTTTGCGGCAGAAAAGCTAAAAAAAAAAAAAAAAGATCATCAGGAGGGAAAACTTGCTGATCGACAGACTGATTTGCAGAGATGTTGCAGGAGGGCTTACCATGTCGTAAGAGGTCTTGACGATGGCCTTGCACGAGTTCACCATGCTGGTCTGGTAGTCCACGAATTCGCCGGCTTCATTCTCGGGCATGGTGTCGTCTGTCTGAGGGACAAAAGGTGGGGAGGGGAGAGGAACCGCTCAAGCAATCTGCAAATGGAAGGAACTGAGGACACTATGCCTTGGCAGTACCGATCACTCTATCTACAATGGCAGATCTCTGCTCTCTGCTTTTATATTTTCTAAAAAGCAACATTGACTGGGATTTGAACCCAAGACCTCTGGTACCAGCACTCTTACCGTCTGGACTATCCAGCCCTTAGATGGCGGTCTTCCCAAATGATCAAATCGTATTTCGCCAGGTGAAAACCTGGAGATATACGGCAGTTCATGGTTGCATGCTTCTGACTGGCTCCCACACCACAACAAAGACTAATTGACCATTTGGGAAGGCCACCATATCCTTATGTGGTGGATACACGTAGCTCAGGTGCTACATGTAAGAGCGCTGGTACGCAAAACTAGAGGTGGCTGCTTCAAGTCACGGTCCAGCCAGTTTTCTTTTCTTTGTCTGCTTGTTCATTTGTTCTCTCTTGCTTGTTTCTTCATTCCCTCGCCCATTAGCTCATTCGATGTGGTGCTTTTTTTGGTTTGCTCGCTGGCATCGCCACCTACCCTCAGGATGGCTTTGGAGATGGTGTCGACCATGCCGGACACGATGCCAAACTCGCTGGCAGCCTCCTCCAGCATGGTGTTGAGATCATCTGTGGCTTCCTTCATGCCCTGGGCAGCCTCGTCGATGGCCGAGTGAGTATGGACAGCCTACGGTTTACAGAAAACAAAATAGAGTAACATGCAAAAATGTTGCAAACGGCTCACTGACTAGAATGACCAAAAGCTGACAGTCCAAAATTGGGAGGGCCCGATGTTTTGATCCTAACAGGACCTTTCTCAGAGGCAGAATGACAGGGACAAAAACAACAGGTAGCAACAGGGACATGGATGACAGGGGATACAGTGTACAAAGGAGACAGCTGGTAGGGTGAGATCAAAGGGAAGGGCAGGGGTTTGGGTAGGGATTTAGTAGTGAAAGGGGGAAACATCAAAGGGAAAGGGTGAAAAAGAGAAGTCTGTACGGCCATTTCCATTTCACCAAAAAAAACCACGATTATTTGGATCGCGATTTGAATCACGATTCAGACTCCACTTTTTTTACGTGTGTGGACACAATACACGAGAGTGAGACTTTTTCAAATTATGTGCACTTATTTGCGATGTGGGGTGTGTAGAAAGGCTCCATTGATCACACAATGCACTGCTCATGCTCTGATTAACAGCAAGTGCCGTGCGTGTTTATATGCCTCCCTGCCGTGGCCTTCCTGAAGGACACGCCCACCATTTGACCACAACTGCAAACCACAATCGGCTCGCGATTTTTTGGCCTGTGTGGACCCGAAAAAAAAAAAAGGGGGTTTTGAAACCCGATTCAAATCGCGATTATTTTCGTAGTGGGAACGGCCCTTGTGTATCTGTCTGTCTGTTTGTGTTGCCTGTCTGTCTGTTTTAGTTGTCTGTTGGTGTTGTTTGTCTGTCTATCTGTTTGTGTTACCTGTCTGTCTGTCTATCTGTCAGTATGTTTGTGTTGTGTTGTTTGTCTGTTTGAGTTGTCTGTTGGTGTTGTCTGTCTGTCTGTCTGTCTGTTTGTGCTGTGTTGTATGTCTGTTTTGTTTACCTTTGGATTTCCGCCTCCTTCCTTTGCGGCGTAGAGGAGCTGCAGCCCGGACTCGGCCACCGTCTTGGTCAGGTCCAGGACGGCCATCTGTCGCTGGGAGTTGTGGGTCTTGGAGGCTGCCCCAATGGCGCTGCGGGTCAGCGGCTCAAAGTAGTTGGCCATGGAGGACACCTGGGAGAGGGAGGGGGGAGGAGGAGGAGGAGGGTAAACAGGAGGATATCCGGGCATCGTCATCAATCGTCCACTGACGGAGCAGAAGCTGCACATGGCCAATTCGCACTTCAGAAACTTTTGTACACAAGCAATTGGGTTTATGTTGCATGATCTTGTGATGACATCACCAATTTGCTCATGAATATTGAAATTCTCATTAGCATAAAAACTGACGACTTGCAAATACACCCCCGGAACGAGTGTTAAACGAGTGTTTTGTAGCATGGATTTAAGTGATACAATATTAAATAGTCACCCTTTAACCACTTCGCGCCGGGTGGTTTTTCAGCGCCCATGACCGCCATACGGCTGTTTTTGAACAATGCATCATTTTCAAATCTCGCTAAAACAATCGGAACAATATATTTCTGTGAAATAAATCGATAAGGGTATATTATGGGTACAAGAGAGTAAAACCTGGCACAATTCGGACATCGTTGTGGCTTTTGTCAAGAGATTATCCGTTCGGAAAAAAGGGTTTTGGAGGTCCCGGCGCGAAGTGGTTAAAACTTGGTCAATAGTGGTGCCCAGATTTGGGTTTTTCCCGGCGCAAAGTGGTCGAGGACTCTAACCGCCCCCAAATTTCCTGTCGTGCACCAGCTGGGTGATTTCAGATGGCTGGTGACCGATTCCTCTGGGGTATTGTCCCTGGGGTAGGTGAGTGGGATGCAACAGTGCCTATGTGGGACGGTCAACTGGACGGGAGAACTAGCCAATGAGAGAGGCACGAAAGAAAGAAGAAAAAAAAAAGAGAAAAAAAAACAGAACTGGAAAATGAAAAACCTTTGACTGGCCTGCCAGATGTCAAATTCAACTGGCCTGTCGAAGAGCGTTGTTACTGCTTCTACAAGCTGAGGGACGGGTTTGTCCTCAGTGCATTGCATTCTCACCAATGCAAAGATTACTGACACATCCTTGTACTTACGGCATGGCCCAGCTTCTCAGCTTGTCCCTTGGATGCAGAAGCCACTTCGTCTATCTGGTACTTGAGCTCCACTGCACTGTTGGCCATCTGCTCTGTGAAACTCTGTTATCCGAGGCAATCACGGATGCAAAACGTTAAGTGAAAGCATGTACCTCTTCAAACAATTAAAGGCCAAACTGACTGGGAACTTTTGAGCAATTATTTTTTAAAAATGAGTCAAATTAATCAAGGAAAGACAGGCCAGAAACTTTTGAACGAATTGAAAAAAGAAATATTTGACTGGACCGGGACTTGAACCCGATACCTCTGGTCTTGTGTATCGCTGTTCTTACCATCTAAGCTATCCGGCCCTTTGATGACAGCCTTCCCAAATAGTCAACTGGTCAACTAGGGTGGTGGGGGGGGGGGCAGTCAGAAGCATTCAACATTAACTGCAGTATATCTCCAGGGATCACATCCCTGTTTTCATTCGGAAACAACCACTGGCTCTGGCTCTGGCTCAGGCTCAGGCTCAGGCTCAGTCACCGGGGTTCATTTCTGACGTCGTCCATCACTGGGTAAAAATAGGGGCTACTGCTTTGAAACAGACGTTCCTTTCCACACCGACTAAGAGAATAGAGCTTCAACTTCAAAGAAAAAAAAACCCACAACTGTGTTCAGCCGATAGATGATGAAAAACGAAGCCCAAGAGCAAACTGTAGCCATTTACGAAATGAAGGCTTAGGTTTGGGCTTAGGCTTTGGTCATATTTGTCTAAAACGTTATGATGTCACAGTTTTCGCGAAACAAGCTTTTGGCCCCCAGTCTCTTGGTGAATACTCTGTACGTATCATGCCATCAAACCTCCAAATAAACTACAAACTACTGGTACAACCTGTATTTTCAGGTTTGGTCAAACGGAGAAGAAGCCCGAGCCCGTGCCAGATCCATGGATTGGTAAAGGGTCTGTTTTCGTGGCCCCCCCCAAAAAAAAAAAAAAAAAAAAAAGGGCCCCATGGGCAAGAGGAATATGGCTTCTCGGGGCTCCTCGGCACCTCACCTTGAGCGTGGCGCCCTCGTGTGGCGGCAGGCTCTGGCTCATGGCGGCCAGCGAGGCCTGGTCCAGGTCCCGCATGGAGCGGTTGACCTGCTCCAGGGCCCGGTCGCACTCCAGCTGGCCCGGAGCGCTGTCCTTGATGGAGGCCACCAGCTTTTTGATGGAGTCGGAGACGTCCCGCGAGTGGTTGGCCAGCTGCTGCCAGGTGGGCGGGTCCTTGGGGTTGAGGGCCAGCGGCTTGGCCGTCTGGATCAGGGCGCAGGAGCTGGCGATCATCATCTTGCCGGCCGAGACGATGGGCTCCATGGCGCGGCGAGCCTGGCAGACCACAAAACACACACAAATAAAAAAAGATCCAAAGAAAAAAAAAGATGAAGCGAGATAAACGGCAGATGGTGTGAGGCACCTTTGAGAAAGTCCAAGGTGTGAGACACTTTTGAGTTTAGGCCAAGGTGTCAGACACCTTTCAGATGGCCAAGGTGTCAGACACCTTTAAAATGGCCAAACACCTTTCAGGTGGCCAAGGTGTCAGACACCTTTAAAATGGCCAAACACCTTTCAGGTGGCCAAGGCGTCAGACACCTTTGAAATGGCCAAGGTGCCAGACATCTTTCAGGAGGCCAAGGTGGAAGACACCTTTCAGATGGCCAAGGTGCCAGACACCTTTCTGGCATCTTTGAAATAGGCCAAGATGCGAGACACCTTTGAGATTGCTATAGGTGTGAGACCCCTTTCAGATAGGCCAAGGTGGAAGACACTTTTCAGATGGCCAAGATGTGAGACCCCTTTGAGATAGGCCAAGGTGTCAGACACCTTTAAAATGGCCAAACACCTTTCAGGTGGCCAAGGCGTCAGACACCTTTGAAATAGCCAAGGTGCCAGACATCTTTCAGGAGCCCAAGGTGGAAGACACCATTCAGATGGCCAAGATGTGAGACCCCTTTGAGATAGGCCAAGGTGTCAGACACCTTTAAAATGGCCAAACACCTTTCAGTTGGCCAAGGCATCAGACACCTTTGAAATAGCCAAGGTGCCAGACATCTTTCAGGAGGCCAAGGTGGAAGACACCATTCAGATGGCCAAGATGTGAGACCCCTTTGAGATAGGCTAAGGTGTCAGACACCTTCAAAATGGCCAAACACCTTCCAGGTGGCCAAGGCGTCAGACACCTTTGAAATAGCCAAGGTGCCAGACATCTTTCAGGAGGCCAAGGTGGAAGACACCATTCAGATGGCCAAGATGCGAGACACCTTTGAGATTGCTATAGGTGTGAGACCCCTTTGAGATAGGCCAAGGATGAAGACAACTAAAAAAAAATTTAAAAAATAGGACAGTGTCAAGGCAAAGACCTGAGGAGTGATCTTGGCAGGCACACTGGAGAACTCAGGGGATGAGGCGAAGGTGACAAGGTTCTCCACAGCCTCCAGCAGGGGCTTGGTGCTGGTGGCACACTTCTGTCGGTTCTCATCGCTGAAGTTGCCGTCCAAAGCCTGGGTTCAATCATTGAAGGCAGAAGGGAGGAAGAGCAAGAGAACTGCTTAGAACGAGTCATGGTAGGCCTATGTGACATGCTTAAACTGACACCAAATGTTGGGTTTATTGTGTGGAGTGGGAGGGAGACAGGAGGAAATGAGGAGAGGGGGGGGGGGAGGGAGGGGTGGGGGAGGGAGAGGGAGAGGGGGAAGGAGAGGGAGGGAGAGGGGGAAGGAGAGGGGGAAAGAGGTAAGAGGGAGAGGTGAGAGAGGGAGAGAGGGGGAAATGAGGAGAGGGGGAGGGAGGGAGGGAGGGGTGGGAGAGGAGGGAGAGGGAGAGGGGGAAGGCGAGGGAGGGAGAGAGAGAGGGAGAGGGGGAAGGAGAGGGGGAAGGAGAGGAGGAAAGAGGGAAGAGGGAGAGGTGAGAGAGGGAGGGGGGAGGGAGAGGGAGAGAGGTGGGAGAGGAGGAAAGAGGGAGAGGGAGAAGAGGGACATGGAAGGAGAGGGTGAGGGAGATGGGGAAAGAGGGAGAGGAGGGAGATGGGGAAAGAGGGAGGGAGAGGAAGGGAGAGGTGGGAGAAGAGGGCGAGGGAAGGAGGGAGTGAGGAGGGAGAGGGGAGAGAGAGCGAGGGGGGAAAAGATGGAGGGAGGGAGGGGAGAGAGGAAGAGGAGGGAGAGGGAGGGAGAGGAGGGAGAGGAGGGAGAGGGAGGTAGAAGAGGGAGAAGGAGGGAGAGGAGGGAGAGAGAGAGGAGGGAGGGGAGGTAAGGGGAGGGGAGAGGGAAGGAGGGATAGAACAGGAGAGAGAGAGAGAGAGAGATGAATCCCTTCTCATACCTTGATGCTTTTGACCAGGTTGGCGGTGCTGCTGGCGACGTCCTTGGCCGACTGGACAAAGTGCTTCTTGGCGACGGGGTTGCTGGTCTTGGAGGAGGCCACGCGACAGATGTTGCACAGGGCCGAGGTGTGCTTGGCCACTTCGGTGGCGGCTGCCAAAACCTGAATCCCCACCCCGACAAAACAAATAAGAAAAAAAAAAGAAGAGACAGACAACCGCCCGGTTAAAGCAAACATCCAGCTTCAGTGTGCACATTCAATGAGAGAAAGAGAAAGAGGGGAGAGAGAGAGAGGGGGGAGGGCAGAGCTCAAATCATCTTGCGGGTTCTACAACGGTTTCACAGCGGTAATCTTGCGGCTTGTCAGAATCACAACTAAAACTGCAGTTTGATGAGAGAAGACAAAAGATAGAGAAAAAAAAGTGGAGTCTTGGTGGATGTTTGCAACAATCATATAATCAGAACTTTACAAGATTTTACAAACAAGATTTTTTTTTTTTTTCTCTCATTTAGGAAAACTGGCACAACAAATTGACAAGAATGAATGGACCAGTATACGGCCTTTATGTTACTTTGTATGGATGCTCTTTCCTATCACACATGCAGAGTTCTGCAAATCTGCCATACAAATCAGGGGAGGCACAAGTTGGGGACAGTGGGATGGGGGGGGGGAATACTGTACTCTTTGAAAGCCTCAAGACTGCGGACAGAGAATACCTCGTCACAACATGACATGGCAGCCAAGCAAACGGAGGGGATGGGTTTGCCAATTGGCACAGCATGCCACAAAAGGGGACAGCCCCAGCCCCTCCCCCTTCAACTGTTCAATCATAAGCAATAAGCCTTCCGTTAATGATCCCTCCACCCCCTGGGGAGGCCAGGGTACAGGGGGTTATGCGAGAGCCCCCAAATTTCATTTCAAATGTGGATGCACAAAGTCGTGTCAAAGAGCTAAAAAAAAAAAAAAAAAAATATCATAAGCGTACGAGAGCATTTAAAACTGCTCTCGTAGAAAGAAATTATCAAAGCAAACATGAATTATGCATATACATGTACAGTACTGTATATTAACAAAGAATATTGAAATAGACTTGTAATTTCCTATCTAAACTAATACAATTTAGCAGGCCCAGCGTTTTGATCCAAGCAGGAGCACGCTCGAAGGCAAAGGAAGGTCGTGCTAGGATCAAAATGTTGGGCGATGTAAATTTCAGAGGTTTACTTTTTGGAGGGAGGACACACTGATTACAACCCCATTGAGTGCAATGCCTAGTACATGTGACTGCAGAGATTAGAAAACTGATGGGGAAGGGGGAATGGGGTAGGGGGAGGGTCGAAAACTTGAAACTGCAGCGTCTGACCTCAGCCCATGCGGCCAAATTCTGAACAAAGACAATGGCATCTCCCGCCAAAAATCCTCCGGTGTCCCTGGACAGATGCATGACAACAGCAAATGACCAAGTACCGGTACTGTACGGTACATGTACATGTACCTGTACCTGTTCTGAAAATTTCTAATTGATAATCTTGCATGCGAAATGATGTGGCAATTATATCTACCGTACATGCAATACTGAGTTTTACTCTCTTTTTTTTCTTTTTTTTTTTTGTGAGGGAAAGTGTTTGAGGAGGTTGAGGGAAGACGTTTTGTCATATTTTGTTGTCGGTAGAAGTGACTTCTGAGGAGATTATAGGGGTGATTTGTACCACTGACGCCCAGTGCACAGGGCCCAATTTCATGGCTCTGCTTTTGTACATGTAAGCATAGAATCCGCGCTCACAGAAGCAAATATTCTACACTTGACGTACATGTACTGGATATTGAAGCTTATTTCACTGCCAATATTATTTCTCGCTTCCGTAAGCAAAAAATGATTCACTACGCGCATGCGTGAATTGCTACCCTGCCTGGAATGAAACAAATCTTTCCATTGTTGTCTGCTAAATGCCACAGTTTTTTTGGGGGGGTTTCAAATTAATTTCAGCAAAGGAGGAAAAGCAACACTGCTAGGGGTTGAAACCTATACAGTACTGTACCTCTGCCAAACCTGCATCGGTGAAAATCTTTGTTGGGGTTTTCTCTGAATTTGTGGTCGCTGTCGAAATTCAGGTCGACATTTTCCCCTGTTGCACGCGCAAAATCCTCTTATAAGTGCCGAAATTCCATGCTAGCTATTTTAAGAGGGGAATCCTTGCTTACGCAATCCATGACAAAAGCGCAGAATTCTGCGTTAAGCACAGCCATGAAATGGTGCCCCGGCTGCAGTTAGGCCAAAGAAATCACGCCTTAATCCTTGGATTGATCTTACTCATTCCAAACAACCTCAGCCCATCATCTGCAACCTGTTTTAACATTATTACAAAACCAAAGCAACAAATTGCACAAAGACTGAATGTCCATGAAATTCCATCAATGAAAACAAATCTATTTATGGTAGATGCCAGTAAAATTTCCGGCCCTTCAAAAAAAAAAAGGCAGAGATTCTCAATCCTCATGTTTCAAATTGAGAAAGAAATCTACCAAAGGTCTTGCTCAAATGAAAACCCCAAACCCTCTTCACTTTTGAGATTCACACATCCATTGGTCATTGACCGTGACTACAGTGAACCAAGTTGAGACGTTATTGTATTGTTTAAAAACATTGGAAATAAAAACAAAATTAAAAATAAAATTTATAAAAAGCGGGTGTTAGTTTTCAATGTACATGTAGGTGTCAGCTCTGCATATTTCAGCGTTTAGTGGTTAAAGCCCCTACACAACATTGGTAAGATCGAAAAACAGAAATGTTCACAGATTTACATGAAACTTACATGTATACAGTTTGAAGATGGTTATAATAGAAACCTCCCACTGAAATATTTCTGCCTAAAATGTTGTATTTTGTGAGAAATGAGTAAAAGAAATAGTTTACGTCTCACCGAGATCTAAACTATTTTTCGGTACAGTACGGCGTTGAATGCTGCATTTTCGCGAAACAAATGAAGCAATTTCCACGATGTTCTCGAGACTCGGTTGGCGGATTGAGCTGAAATTTTCACAGGTGTGACTATTTCAAGCATATGTTGGATCAGACAACATATGGATGCTACTCTTTGACCTCGACCAATGTTGTGTAGGGGCTTTAAACCAATAAGAGATATTTATTGCACATTGAGAGATGTTGGTACTGGCTTGGATTGCCGTTTCATCGTGACGATAGACAAATCAAGAACTTGTCCGGCGTTGCCACAGAAAAGAAACGCCATGATTGCTGGATGGTCAGGCCTACTGTACAAGATATATGGCAGTCCGTCAGTTCAGGTCAGTAAAGGGTATCATGTCTGTTTTAAAACCCAACAGCAGCCACAGGGAACACTATTCCAACTGATCCATTATCGAAAATCCAATGTGGAAAAAGAAGAAAAATTAACAGTCAAAACTGAAATGCCAACTATAAATAATAATAAACAAAAACAAATTAAATAAAAAACACCTAATACTGTTAAAGCTTGTGTCTAGCGGTAAACATAAAAGATAACAAACAAAACTGCACAATTACATGTAAAACAAAAAAATCAAAGAAAACAGAACTTGTGTCACCAAATAATCGCTGAAAAGAAAAAGAAAACAGAATTATCGTGCAATCTTGACACAGGTCCAACTGAGATGAATGGGAAGTTCATGCACACGGATGTGTGAGCTGTGGACTTACATGTAGAAGTGGGAGCTGCAAATAAAAAAAAAAAAAATTGCTCGAACACACACACACACACACACACACGCACGCGCAAAACAAAAATGTCACCGAGGAGTAATAATGTGTCAAAGAGAGTACACGCAGGTATTGCTTGGCTGGAAAGAGAGACTGCGTTGAAAGAGTTGACACGACAGGGAAGTTGAGGATGAGAGAAGAGTACTGCATGTTTATAAGAATAGTTTTCAGCTAGTTCTGGACCACTTAGTGGGTGACAGTGACAATGAAAGCGTCTTCTGGCTGATCGGTTGGCTCTTTGATTCGTCTCTTTCAGCAGCGATCCGTTTCAACGGCAAGCGGGCAACGAAGGATCTTTTTTTGCCGCTCACGAACTGGCGCGCATTCCGGGCGAGACCTTTAACAGAGCCTACGACCGCAACAATTTTGGTAAGCTGTGGTTAGTTGGAAGGCCAAATCAAAAACTGTCGTAGACAAGATTTAAGGGCTTCGCACGGTAGAGGCACAAAGTGGAAGGTTAGACTCTTTGGTACTCTGTGGTACTCTTGTGAGTCTACCGAAGACGGGCAGAGTACACACTGCCCAAAACGTTGAGTCACCGGCTCTTTTCAGAGCCACACTCACAAGAAGCAAAGTACGGTACCATTAGATGGTGTCACCACAAACCTTCCCCTTCCACTTTCCACTATTCAAACCTTAGAATCTTATCACCCCCCCCCCCCTTCCAAAACAACAATCCAGCTACTGTCTTCCCAAACTGTCTTCCCAATTTCCGGTAACCCAGTTCAAATCCCTGACACTGCCCAAAGATGACATCCTTCCCTTTCGGTCAACTTTCTTAAATTTTCATTTTGATTCATCGATCTCCATAACTCAAGTCACATAACCAAGTGCAGAGCAAGCGGCAATCAAACATTCGGTAGAATAACTACCGAATTAATTCACACAAAAAAAACTGATTAAATTTCAGGTTTGGGCAAACACCATTTCCCTTGGGGGGAAAAGAAATGCAGCATCCGGATCAGTTTCCTTTAAAATGGCAAAAGGAAACAAAATTCGAAAATGTTTTGGTGAACATTGTCAATCTCTTGAGCATCAAAAAGCTTGAGCGCAGGCTAAAACCACCGACTAAGTGGCCGCGAACTAGTCTGAGGAGACCAGCAGAAGGGAGAGAGAGAGACCAGCAGGGAGGGAGAGAGAGAGTGAGCGAGTGAGAGCGAGAGCGAGACGGAAGAGAAGTACGTGGTGTCGTTGGCTAACCAGCAAATTGGTCAGGTGATCGGACATACAGGGTGATAAGCGGACAGACGAGTGGGCGGAGGGTTGGGGGATCAGTTTGCCCAACAGAGGCCTGACCGCGGAAAATGTCGACATCAGGGCGCCCAAGGTCTAGCGACAAAAGGCACAAAACAAAACAAAAGTGAATAAAAGGCTGGTGTTAGTGAGTTAATTGTGGTGGTCGCCGTCCCTACCGTACACCGGGGAGGAAGGGGGGGGGTGGGTAGGGGACATGGAGGGACCTAAGGAGATGGGGGACGGGGATGATGGATGATGGTTTGATAATTGTCCTTTTAAAAAGTCCCCGTTTTTCTTCAGCTTATCTACGGTACCGGTATGTACCGTATGCTGATCTTCTTTGTAATATGCAACCATGGCAGTCAAAGGCATTTTTCTGCTCAAACCACCAGGTTTTGGTTAGTTATCAAAGCCTCAGTCTGTATCAAAATACTGCTGATATTCTCAGCTCTCAAGGGGGGGGGGGGGTGACACACAATTATAACAATGTGCGGCCGTAGCAGTCAAAAGGCATTTTATTTGTCAAACTGCAATAGAAAATTCACCCTGCACTGACAATATTGACGGAGGAAAAGGAGGAGTGAACAAGTTCAGTGGAATTGACCCCACAAGTGGAACGGACATCATTACCGTAATTCCGACTCAGATGACTGGCTGGATATTGGAAAGGGACTCACAGAAATACTGGGCAGAGGATTAGGGGGAATCAGTCGGCTCAATTTTTCGCACAGAATGACTGGTGGTCGGATTTCCCAGAACCTTACGATTCACCGTAACTCAACTCACAATGGATAAACCATCGTCAGTTGGGACAGGTCGTATGGATGGTGTTTATCGCTCATCGCCTTGCGATTGGTCGTAAGTAAAGATGAGTTTGATTAAAATCAACTACAGGTACTACAGGACCGTTAGAGATGATTAGAATTCTTCTGACAAAAATTTAAACAAATGCATCGCTGCATTTCAGCCCAATTCTTACACTGTACAATGGTCAAATGTATACAGTGTACATGTACATGTGTAGTTTGAAACATTTTGTTTTAACACTTTAACGTTATGCAGTGTTTGGTTGATTATTAGGGCGAGGGGGGAAACAAATGAAGGGTAAAGAACAAGCTTGAAAGCTTAAGCATAGCACTCACTACATTCTGCTAAAAAAAAAATCCCCCTAACTCCTCCCTTCTCATGCCAGTGTTAGTCTCACGTGGTATCTTCCTGAAGTCTAGTTTTCTTCATATTTCTCATAAGCCGCCAGGTAAAGATTTATCTTCACACTTAGCTTGACTATAGGACAGAGCCCCCCCCCCCCCCCCCCGCAAAAAAAAAAATATTTTTCCTTATCACACATTGTCATCGATAGCTGAACCACTGGTGAAGGTACAATATCAAAAGTGAGTTTGACCGGTGAGGGCGCCCTTTGAGTCGCGCATGGATTTTTCGGGTCAGTGTACCGTTAGGCCAAAGGGATTAGAAAATGTATGGACTGCTGGACAAGTTGTCGTGTGCCTTCTACCACATGGGGACCCGTCTACAAATCTCCCTGCGGCTAACACAGTAGATGTGCAGACTTTACTTTACTGAGATTTCTGAGCCCTCCCACTCCAACCTCCCCCCCCCCACCCCATCCCCAGAGAAGTGGCAGTGCAAGTGCGTCCATAGCCTAAAAGTGCGGGGGGAAAAAACAGGGATGTGACAGGAGAGAAACAGTAGAGGAGAGAAACGAGCCGTGTCTGAATACAGTGGCTACGCCTTCATATTGCACACAAGCTCATAGGGTAAGCGGCTATGTGTCCCCTAGTGGCTATGAGCGATTCCCATAGGCTTGTGTTCAATTCACAGCCATGGGGTAAAGCCACTCCTGAGTGAGTCATTTCCATCGACCTATGTGCCGTTTCCAGCCATAGCCACAGCAATTCAGACAGACCCCCAGCTGTGTAGGGGAGATGGAAGGGGGAGACAGGGAACCCGACCAACCCACCTGCTGCTGAGTGCTCTCTGGGTTGAGCAGACTATTGCAGGCCGCCTGGATGGCCTGATGAGCCCGGGCAAACTGCGACTGGTCCACCAGGCCAGGGCGTCCGGCCACACTGGAAGGGTCAGCGATACCCACCAAGTAAGCAGCCTAAAAGGAGAGGGAGAGGAGGAAGAGAGAGGGAGAGGAGGAAGAGAGAGGAAGAGGAGGAAGAGAGAGGGAGAGGAGGAAGAGATAGGGAGAGGAGGAAGAGAGAGGGAGAGGGGGAAGAGAGAGGGAGAGGAGGAAGAGAGAGGGAGAGGAGGAAGAGAGGGGGAGAGGAGGGAGAGAGAGGGAGTGGAGGAAGAGAGAGGGAGTGGAGGAAGAGAGAGGGAGAGGGGGAAGAGAGAGGGAGAGGAGGAAGAGAGAGGGAGAGGAGGAAGAGAGAGGGAGAGGGGGAAGAGAGAGGAAGAGGAGGAAGAGAGAGGGAGAGGAGGAAGAGATAGGGAGAGGAGGAAGAGAGAGGGAGAGGGGGAAGAGAGAGGGAGAGGAGGAAGAGAGAGGGAGAGGAGGAAGAGAGGGGGAGAGGAGGGAGAGAGAGGGAGTGGAGGAAGAGAGAGGGAGTGGAGGAAGAGAGAGGGAGAGGGGGAAGAGAGAGGGAGAGGAGGAAGAGAGAGGGAGAGGAGGAAGAGAGAGGGAGAGGGGCAAGAGAGAGGGAGAGGGGCAAGAGAGAGGGAGAGGGGGAAGAGAGATGGAGAGGAGGAAGAGAGGGAGAGGGGGAATAGAGAGGGAGAGGAGGAAGAGAGAGGGAGAGGAGGAAGAGAGGGAGAGGGGGAATAGAGAGGGAGAGGAGGAAGAGAGAGGGAGAGGAGGAAGAGAGGGAGAGGGGGAATAGAGAGGGAGAGGAGGAAGAGATAGGGAGAGGAGGAAGAGAGGGAGAGGGGGAATAGAGAGGGAGAGGAGGAAGAGAGAGGGAGAGGAGGGAGAGAGAGGGAGTGGAGGAAGAGAGAGGGAGAGGGGGAAGAGAGAGGGAGAGGAGGAAGAGAGAGGGAGAGGGGGAAGAGAGAGGGGGAGGAGGAAGAGAGAGGGAGAGGGGCAAGAGAGAGGGAGAGGGGCAAGAGAGAGGGAGAGGGGGAAGAGAGATGGAGAGGAGGAAGAGAGGGAGAGGGGGAATAGAGAGGGAGAGGAGGAAGAGAGAGGGAGAGGGGGAAGAGAGAGGGAGAGGAGGAAGAGAGAGGGAGAGGAGGAAGAGAGAGGGAGAGGGGCAAGAGAGAGGGAGAGGGGCAAGAGAGAGGGAGAGGGGGAAGAGAGATGGAGAGGAGGAAGAGAGGGAGATGGGGAATAGAGAGGGAGAGGAGGAAGAGAGAGGGAGAGGAGGAAGAGAGAGGGAGAGGAGGAAGAGAGAGGGAGAGGGGGAATAGAGAGGGAGAGGAGGAAGAGAGGGAGAGGGGGAAGAGAGAGGGAGAGGAGGAAGAGAGAGGGAGAGGAGGAAGAGAGAGGGAGAGGAGGAAGAGAGAGGGAGAGGAGGAAGAGAGAGGGAGAGGGGGAAGAGAGAGGGAGAGGAGGAAGAGAGAGGGAGAGGAGGAAGAGAGGGGGAGAGGAGGGAGAGAGAGGGAGTGGAGGAAGAGAGAGGGAGTGGAGGAAGAGAGAGAGGGAGAGGAGGAAGAGAGAGGGAGAGGAGGAAGAGAGAGGGAGAGGAGTAAGAGAGGGAGAGGGGGAAGAGAGAGGGAGAAGAGGAAGAGAGAGGGAGAGGGGGAAGAGAGAGAGGGAGAGGAGGAAGAGAGAGGGAGTGGAGGAAGAGAGAGGGAGAGGGGGAAGAGAGAGGGAGAGGAGTAAGAGAGGGAGAGGGGGAAGAGAGAGGGAGAAGAGGAAGAGAGAGGGAGAGGGGGAAGAGAGAGAGGGAGAGGAGGAAGAGAGAGGGAGTGGAGGAAGAGAGAGGGAGAGGGGGAAGAGAGAGGGAGAGGAGTAAGAGAGGGAGAGGGGGAAGAGAGAGGGAGAAGAGGAAGAGAGAGGGAGAGGGGGAAGAGAGAGAGGGAGAGGAGGAAGAGAGAGGGAGTGGAGGAAGAGAGAGGGAGAGGGGGAAGAGAGAGGGAGAGGAGTAAGAGAGGGAGAGGGGGAAGAGAGAGGGAGAGGAGGAAGAGAGGGAGAGGGGGAGAAAGGGATATAGGGAGAGTGGGAGAGAAGGTGAGAGGGAGAGAGGGGGTGGGGGAGAGAGAGAGAGAGAGAGAGAGAGAGACCCAAAATAAATACTAAGGCTGTACTAACATGTAGGTCTCTCAAATTTACAGGAACAGACACTTTGATTTATATAATTTTGGTCAATATTTTGGGTCAGTATGCAATTAATAAACTTTTCTTTTAATTTCAAACAAAGAAAAATCCTGCCCGGGGACTTTTTTGAAGAATTTGAAAGGATCGAAATGTCAGGCCCTCCTTATTTCAGAATTAGAAAGATTCCATCTAAAGGTTTTACTGGCACAATGCTGAAGTCACTGACTATTGCCGATGGCCCAGTGCTAATGTAATGTACAGGTATAGCCACTGGCAACTGGATTTTCCGTTTAACAAATGAAGACAGAAATGACGGGGGCCTTATGAACGATTTTTAAAAACGGCAAGGAACATTGGACAGGACTGGGACTCGAACACAAGACCTCTGGTTTTTGCGTATCCGCGCTCTCACCACCTGAGCTATCAAGCCCTTAGGCAGCGGCCTTCCAAACATGGTCCACTAATCTTTACTGGGATGAGGAGGGGGAGGGGGGGGCGCCAGTCAGACACTTCGGAGAAAGAGGAAGAAAAAGTGTTGAGGCGAGAGGAAGGAGGAGGACTTCCGATGGACTTACCTGGGCAGCTGCCTCGGTGAGTCCGCAGACCGCAGCCCCGGCCAACTCCACGTTGCGGCCAAACTGCTCCAGCTGCCCGTTCTTGGCCGTCTGCGTGATGCCTCCCATGCTCTCCCCTAGGTCCTGCTCAGACAGGACGGAACAATAGAGGTCGCATTAAGAGGGTTTCCTTCACATACATATATAACAAAGGGACGGACAGAGAGAGGCAGAAAGGCAGAGAGGCAGAGAGGTAGAGAGGCAGAGAGAAAGAGAGGGAGAAAGGGATAGAGGCAGAGAGGCAGAGAGGTAGAGAGGCAGAGAGAAAGAGAGAAAGAGAGAAAGAGAGGGAGAAAGGGATAGAGGCAGAGAGGCAGAGAGGTAGAGAGGCAGAGAGGCAGAGAGAAAGAGAGAAAGAGAGGGAGAAAGGGATAGAGGGAGAGAGGCAGAGAGGCAGAGAGGCAGAGAGGCAGAGAGGCAGAGAGGCAGAGAGGCAGAGAGGCAGGGAGGCAGAGAGGCAGAGGGAAAGAGAGGGAGAGGGAGAGAGGGAGAGAGTGACAGAGGGAGAAAGGGAGAGAGAAAGAGAGAAAGAGAGGGAGAGAGGGAGAGAGGGAGAGAGGAGAGAGGCAGAGAGGCAGAGAGGCAGAGAGGCAGAGAGGCAGAGAGGCAGAGAGGTAGAGAGGCAGAGAGAAAGAGAGGGAGAAAGGGATAGAGGGAGAGAGGCAGAGGTGCAGAGGAGAGAGGAAGAGAGGCAGAGAGGCAGGGAGGCAGAGAGGCAGAGGGAAAGAGAGGGAGAGGGAGAGAGGTAGAGAGTGACAGAGGGAGAAAGGGAGAGAGAAAGAGAGGGAGAGAGGGAGAGAGGAGAGAGGCAGAGAGGCAGAGAGGCAGACAGGCAGAGAGGCAGACAGGCAGACAGGCAGACAGGCAGACAGGCAGAGAGAAAGAGAGAAAGAGAGAAAGAGAGGGAGGGAGAAAGGGAGAGAATGATAGAGGGAGAAAGTGAGAGAGAAAGAGAGGGAGAGAGGGATAGAGGGATGGGAGAGAGGCAGAGAGAAAGAGAGTGGAGGGAAAGAAAGGAAGAGAGTGATAGAGGGAGAAAGGGAGAGAAAAAGAGAGGGAGAGAGAAAGAGAGGGAGAAAGGGAGAGAATGATAGAGGGAGAGAGGGAGAGGGGGAGAGAGGGAGAGAGGGAGAGAGGGAGAGAGGGATACAGGGAGAGAGAAAGAGAGTGGAGGGAAAGAAAGAAAGAGAGGGAGAGAGAAAGGGAGGGAGAGAGATAAATAGAGAGAGAGAGAGAGGGAGAGACAGGGAGATAGGGAGGCAGGGAGACAGACTGCAGACTGCAATGTCATGGAATCTGCCACCTTAAAAAAAGTATGGTTTGAAGTAAAGAGCGCTCTTCCCACCAGAGCGATCAAACCCTTAAATGGCAGCCTCCAAAATAGTCATCAATTCTTTTCCAGGGTGGGGGCGCCAATCAGAAGCAATCCAACTGTTAACTGCCGGATATCTCCAGAGATCGCACCCCTGCTTTTCATTCAGATGCAAACGACCAATTGCTGTAAACCTGGCTACAGCAGCTCGTGGATCACAAAAAAAAATGCAGCTTTTCCAGTACCGGTACAAGTCAAACAAACCCGTGAAAAAAAATAAAAAACTCTGGGAACAGTCAAAGAGTGGAAAGACAAGAAAAGGCAAACAGCACCTTGGATTTCTCCATGACGCCCTCCAGGCAGTCAAAGTAGGTCCAGTCGTTGATGGGCTCCGTGATGTTGTCCAGGACGTTCTTGGCGGTCTGGATGTTGCGCAGCGAGTTGTCGCACTCCTTCTGGCCGGGCGCGGCCTGCATGAAGGTGTCAATCAGGCTGTTGATACTCTCCGTCACGCCCCTGGACCCCCCCCAAAAAAAAAAAAAAAAAATTAACATTTGACAAAGACAGAATATGAATTCTGCATTAAGGAGAATGTAAAATTTAGTGGGCCTGACGTTTCGATCCTAGCAGGACCTTTCTCAAAGGCAGAGAAAGGTCCTGCCTTTGAGAAAGGTCCTGCAAGGATCGAAACGTCAGGCCCACTAAATTTTAGATTTACATTTTGGTAATTTTAGTCAGTAAGCAGTTTGCAACATTTTTGTATATCACCCTAAGGAGAATGTAGTTCAAAAATTAAGCGGGCCTGACGATTCGATCCTAGCAGGACCTTTCTCAAAGGCAGAAGAGAAAGCTCCCTTGAGAAAGGTCCTGCTGGGATCAAAACATCGTGGCCTCCTAATATTGGATGCTCACTACTGTATTTGGACATTTTAGTCAGTAAGCAGTTTGCAACATTTTTGCATATTACTGTAGAATCAATCCGATACGGGTTTGCCCTACTCTATACATAATGGCAAACGTCGAGCAGCAGAGAAGGAGGAGGGATGGAGAGAGTTGGTTGCACTGTCATCAGTGTACCAGTATGCCATTCAGACTAAGAAGCAGAATAGATGGGAATAACCGTATGGCATTGTAAGGGCATTACAGCCATTTTCTGTGTTTTGGAGTTTTGTCGAAAATGAGGAGGGCCTGACATTTCGATCCTAACAGGACCTTTCTCCCTTTCTCAAAGGCAGAATGAGGTTTTTAGGTTTGTTTTGGGGGGTTTTTTTTTCTTTCTTTTTTTGGGGGGAGGGGTGTTTCTTTCGGACCTTGCTGCAGCTGCCAGTAGGTTCTTGGCGTTGGGAGCATTGGGGTCAGCCGACATTGCCTTGACGACCAGAAGAAGCTTGCTGGAGGTGACCGAGATGGTCTTCAGGCTTCCTACCATCTCAGTCTGGGCCTCCTTGCTCTGGGGGGTGGAAAAAAAACGTGCGCAGATGAGAAAGACCATAGAGAGAGTTAGTATAACGGGCACAACTTTGCTGGTAAACTTACAATCACTTTGGTTTTATTTTGATTTCAATTTTGGGCATCATTATATTAGGACAAACACACCGTATATTATGGTTTGTAGATTACGAAGTCAAGGGACATATTTCTTAAAGCAACTTAAACACCAAAGGTTAATACTTAAGCTAAAAAAGACCTAGTCCTATTCTAAATGCCTGCCTAGGGTCAACTTGTATTTGGTTTGCATTTGACCATTTTGGGGGGAAAGCAAAAGTCAAAAACAAGTCCAAAGCAAACACCATCATTTGTTGGCGGTCATTTTTAACTTGGGGAAGACGCTTCCAGCTTTACCAGCTTTCACGGTTAAGCAGCCCTACGAAATGGGGCTCTGACGTTGCGATTCTGAGCACTTTCCAAAGGCCTGTGGAAGCATCGTCCTAGGATCAGACCCCAGGGCCCCCTATATCATCTCAAATTTGCATCGTCTGGCTCACACGTTATGTAAAATATGGTATAAATGATGCTGGATGTCAGCGAGACTGAAGTTCAATAAGGGTTTGCTCTGTCCACTAGGACCAATTTCAAAGAGCCACTTAAGCGCAATACTTTGCTAAGCGATACATTTCTTCCCTGGTTAAAACGAGATTGCCAACCAGATTTCACTTGATACTTGATTTGTACTTGAATATCGGGTGCTTAGCTTGAAATGCAATTTGACCTTTGGCTGGCAACCTGGTTCTGTTGGGGACAGTTTTTCACGCTTCAGGGAAATTTGGCTCTATGAAATTGCCCCAAGGGCCCAATGTCATTGAGCAGCCTACACTGTACATGTAAGTAAGAAAACCTGCTTGCTGTCCTCAACTTGTTCTTGCTGCCTTCAACTTGTATTGCAATACTGGGTGCTTAGCATAAAATACAAGTGGAAGTTTGCCTGGCAAACCTGGTTTTATTCAGCAAGGCTTTCAGCAAGGCATTTTGGTGCTTAAGCAGCTCTGTGAAATTGGTGTGCAGTTACATGTACATGTACAGTAGCATAGTAGGTTCAAACTGCCACCAGTGAAGTCCCCCCTTTCAGCCATTTTTTTGCCCCAAGCCAAAATTCAGGCAAAGGCACTGAATAAACATGTACACATGTACTTACTGCACATCGGAACGGTCTAACCATTAATGAGTTCCCACGCTAAGATTTCCTTCAAAGTTGTGGAGTTCCAATTGAGGTAATCTTTCTAAAGCTACATTTACCTCAAGGCCAGACCTGTACAGTCAAGGCTAGCTAACTCTGCCAATGTTAAATGTGCATCCCTACTGAATAATCTACCGGTATCAGGAAAAATGGTTGAGGAAACCAAAAGACAGACCTCACACACATAGGATTAAACACCTACTCAAGTTTTGTGCAGGAAAAGGAAATGTGCATAGCCTTCTCTAGGAAACAGAAGTTCTAATAAGAAGCATTCTATTACTGCAGTTAATGTCCCAACAGATTTTGGAAAAGAAGTTTATTGTCCTTCCTGATATCTTGAGTTCTCAGGCATATCTGGAGTGACGGGTTAAGGGTTTGTTCGGTCACTTTTGAGCACTGTGCAAAATAGTCACAGACATTCATGAGAAAATGCAGGTTTTTATCCACAGAAAGTATACGAGTACTGGGAATACACAGTCCATGTGAATCTTGATAAATGATTAAAGAACCTTATTTTGGGGAAAAAAGGTAGAAAGAAATGTGAACACGTCTATGTACATGTATAACTGTTCATAACTACACATGTACAGTACCGTACGTCATGTGCCAATCACACAGCTATTTAAGAGCCAATTCAAGATAAGGATTGCACTTTGTATGAATGGGTTCTTTTTTTAAAGAATGTTTTTTTTTTTCATTTTAAGTACCTGATCTGAATTCTCCTGGCCTAGGAAGACAAACTCAACAGTGTGCTCTGGAAACGGTTTCTGTTGCTTTGCGGAAAAATAGACCTGCAAATTGGCCAATCACACAAGCCCCACGTGTCCAGATATCTTCTGACCCTATCTTTTTCCATCCGATATTATCATTTGGTTTGTTTGTTTGTTTGTTCCCCCCCCCCACAAAAAACCACTTCAAATGAGAACAAATGGAGATGAACTTCATTCACGAAATTGATTTCAATTTGGTCTTACAATGAATACAGGAAATCGTCACTTCGATATACTGTCTCTCCTTAAGTGTACATCAGGACAAAAATGCTGTGTCCCCAATTAAATTTCAATGGGAAGCTTTTGTATCTGCCACTTGCATGTACAATGGATGGTTTATATTCTTAACGAGAAGCGTACTGAATTGCAATTCAACTTGCCACCCAAAAACATAGGCACTTCTGGAGTAGTTGGGTTTTTTTGGGGGGCATGTTTGGTGGGGAAAGCAACAGACAATTTGATCAATCCGTTACCATAGTTTCACATTCAACGTCTGAGATTAACTCCACACTTCTGAGTGGTTTGAAATGTCAGCCTCAAGTCCACAAATCTTAATATCCAGACACGTGTTCTTGTGGGGGTCAAAGGGTTGGGTCAATCTCCCCGTTAAAACCAAAACTCCACTACAGCCTACACGTTATGAATAAGATGCCCCCCATGGGTGACAAAGCCAGAAGCTGCTTGCTGTGATGCCGCCATGTGTGTGCATTATCTGTGTCCGATTCCGTTTGAACTCCAAGCAGCATTGACCACTTCACGCCGGGACCTCCAAATTTGGAGCACCGGTAGTGTTGCTACATGTATGCGCCTGGCCCTCTGAATCCGGGCACCGCTGTTGCCTAAGTTCTAATCAAAAGACTCTTTTCAGCCTAGAACAAGACGATATGAAGCGGGGCAAAAGCCACAAAAACATCCCACTGGGCTTTAGGTTTGACTCGCTCGTTCACAAAGAGTACTCTTATTTATTGATTTCACAGGCATTTCTCGATTGTTCAGAGAGTTTTGGAATTGGTTCACCCAAAAAAACCTGTGTAGCGGTCAAGGGCAACAGTGCAAAGTGGTTAATGAGCCAGATGTGATGTAGACAAGCACACATATAAATCGGTATTAATCAAGCAAATGGTTTCTTCTGCTCAGAGAGCAACACTGAAGCCCAGATGACATCCCTTCCTTATTATTTTTTCATATTTTACAATCCCCCCCCCAAAAAAAAAAAAAAATGAAAAATGAAAAATCAGGCCATATTATTTCATCACATTTGTTATTGTTTGTCTTCCATTTGGACCACGATTCCAATTGAAATCAGGTACTTACGGTATACATATACCTTGAATCATAGACAAAAGTGTTTCACATACAATGTACCGGTACATGTCAGGTAATTTTTAAAGGGTCAGGAGTGAACGCTTCTGCCTGGCACCCCTGTCCCAGCAAAAATAGTTGACTACTTGGGAAGGCCCCCGCCTACCGGTATGGGCTGGATCTTCCTAAGCTAAGTTGGTTAGAGCACTAGCACAGTAGCAGATTAAACCGGAGGCCAGGATACGCGGTGGGCAGAGAGGGAAGCTTTTGCCCCAAAAAAATGAAGCGGACATTTCGAGGGTGATTCTAGGGTTAAGACCCTGCTTTCAGGAGTGGGAAGGGTAGCGAGGGAAAGGTTCTTTGCTAGGCAAGTCAACAGGGTCAAGGGTGGTTCGCTGCAACACCATGTGGGGAAATATCTCCTGCCGTGTCTCCGTGAATGAACTCAACCTTTCTGAACAGTATGTTCTGTCCGTGGTGAGGGGGACTGCTTCGTCTCGTAAATTACAAGTCAGCCAGGTGACGTACGTACGTTCGGGTCTTTGGAAGGTACACGTAGGCTTTGGGAGGGGACAGTGTGAATGGATAGTTCTTGGAATCAAAGCTGAGCCTACTACTCAACTTGTGCTTAGTGTGGAAGTCAATCTGTTTCCATGAGGCAGGGAGGCATCCCATGTAGCCTGTGGATTCTAGGCACATAAATGGAACTCTTTGATATTCAGTCCAACATTTCCCACTCCCCTCCCCCCCCCCTCAAAAAAAAAAAGTGTGAAAATCACCCTGTCCTTCAATCATTGGGAAGTACACGTAGTCATGAGACGTTTTGAGAAAAACACAAATTGCAACACCCTCCTACATGTACCTCACATGGGAGGAAAAAGTGTCAAGGAATTCCCTAAGAAGCGCAGGAATTATTGAGAATCTTCATGTATCAAGTCCACCATGAGCGACTGTGATCAGTTATGAATGGGAGGGTGCATAAGTTATGCAAGGGATGCGAGTAATAAAATTGCAGAAGTCGATTTCACCAAGCTCATCGCAACTTACGATCACAATCGCAAGACAATGAGCGAGGCACAGAAATCATACAGCCTATCACAACTTATGATGGGCTATCGGTGCATCGTAAGAATTTGTCAAGTCCACCCCCAAATTCACAGCTTAATGCGCATTTACAGTACCTACAAATCTATTTCTTAAGTACTACAGTAAGTTACTCATGATCAATTCAGTTCTGATTAATTACATGTTAAGAGCTGCGGGAAATGTTTGAATCTTGGAGAGAGGGGGGGGAAGGGAAGAAAGTCAGCGAACCGTTATTAGACAGCAGGAGACCAAAGGATTAAAGATGGGCCTCATACAGTAGATTGAAGGATGTTAACCACTTCGTGCCAGGACCTTCGAATTCGGACAGCACCATTGTCCAGTGTCAAGTGACCCGGCGCGGAGAGGTTATTGTGACCAGTGATATTATCAGAAAGGGCTGGAGCCAATTTTCATAGAGCTGCTCAATCATGAAAATCTGCTAAGCATGGAAATCCTAAACATGAAAATCTGCTATGCATGAAAATCTGCTATGCATGAAAATCTGCTTGGCATGAAAATCTGCTTGGCATGAAAATCTGCTTAGCACAAAAATCTGCTAAACATATCTGCTAAGCATGAAAATTCATCCTCAGTTAAAACAAGAAAGCCAGCACAATGCTGGTTGTAGTTGACTTGTGTACCGGGCGGGTGCTTAGGATACCGTAGAATACGAGTGGATTTTTGGCTGGGCAACCTGATTTTTATCACGGAAGGCTTGTTCATGCTTGAGCAAGTTTGGAGGCTTAGGCAGCTCTATGAAATTGGGGTCCGGGTCTCAGCGGACCTCAAAGGGTATGAGTTATTCGTTCCCTGACATGGCCTGTCTATAACACAATGTCCTCGTCTCATCGAGTTATAAAGTGATTCGGCTCTTGAGCGATACACCAGACGCCTGCCTCACACAATGGTTGATCTTCCCAGAACTTTGGCATCAATGTGAACACAAACACAAATCTTGGGCAACGTTTCGACCAAATTTGAATCACTTATACATTTAGAGGGCCCGACGTTGCCATCCTTAGTGGTACCTTTCTCAAAGCCTTTGAAAAGTGTCTTGCTATCAGTATATGATCGAATCGTCTGACCCTCGTCCCATTTTTCTTTGAGATTTGCATTTTGGTCATTTTTAATCAGGGAGGAGTTTTGGGCAACGTTTTTGCCTGTTGCCCCAAATTTGAATCAACTGGTAGCACAGCCAGTCAATATCTGTGGGATCTTGTAGTTCAGATTCAATCCCCAAAACTCTCAACATTTCCGACAGAACCTGACGGCGGGCCAAGCGAATGATTCTCATTTTCCCCGGTATTTTATTAGCAGCGGAAGCACTGGAGCCGGCCGCATCCCACTGCAGTGTGCCCGACTGACATCAGCTCTGGGATGACCAACTACGGTACCAACGGTTTGGGCAGCACCCACCCAACAACAGAGTACACAACAGGACAACTAGTGGGCCCCAGTTACCAGCGACTGACAAGATAAACATGGGCATCCGGGAGAGAACGTTGCCAATGAAAGACTTTCCACATTATCTACGCCACTTTTCCAGGCAACGGCAAATCTCAGAGAAATCCTGCATTCTACCATTTTCTGGCTACAGTATATAGCGTAAGGGTCCTGCTAGGATCCACACATCAGGTCATCCCTGGGTTTTTTTTATAATTATTTCCTGCATGTCCTGAGCAGTTGAAAAATTCCCAGTGAAGAGAGAACGGACGCTGTTCCCATTCTGACAGGCCCAGGTTGTTTTTTTTCAGGTTTTTTTTCAAAAGCAGGATCTTTTTGTACCTTTTTTTGAAAAAAAAATGGTTTCAAAACCATCTGATTTGAATGAACCGAGTTTCTAGACAGTGACATTGGTGCGTGATGCATCTATAATTTCTGATTGGTAAAAAAAGAAGAAGGTAACAACGAGAAAACTCTCCGCTATTTTGATGACTACCGTACTTTACTATTTTACAGAACTGTGTTAAAGTCCTTCAGAACTGTGTGTGAAAGTCTCTCATGGTGCAACCCTGAGTAAAGGGGAAGGGGAGGGAGGGATGGAGGGAGGGGTGGAGGGGTTGTACGTATGGCCTTGGTCTCGCCACACTCCAATCTCACCGAAGATGTGTACACGCGTTTGGCGGACCACTTTGACGTCTAAATGGAAAAAGAACAGCGAGGGTGGTACAAAAGAAAAACACAAAACAAAAACAGGCACGGCGAAAACACCAACTCTGCAATACAATAACAACTGACTCATCATACGAATGCCGTGCCGCATTATAACTGAAAGAACAGACATCGATTAGAATCACTGATATCAAAAAGACACAATGCCTTCTCCTTAAATTTCTAGGTCGCAACGTAAACTTGTCAATAGTAATTTGTAACTGTGAGAAAAAAAGCATTTCCTCAAAGTTGACACTGGATCATAACAGTGCTAGAAATTTCACACACACATAATTGTTCAATGAGAATATCAACGTTTAAGCCGAGAGTCCTGTATGGAACGGCCAGCAAGAGAGGTGATGTTCTCTCATCAGTGGGAGAAGACGGTTCAGGACCGAGGGGAGGGGCTCTCACAGGGGTAAGCTGCAGCAATCTAAAACAACCAAAACTACAGGTCTCAATCGTCGGGTGCCTGGTCGAAAGGGCATTAGTGCGTTCAGACCCTAAGTTCACTTTTTGCCCTTCTGCTGGGAACAAATTCCGTCAAATTTTTCCGGATTTTTTTTTCAATTAGCTTTTTACATCATCGTGACGTCACATGTGAACACGCATTGTGGATGGGATTGAAGCCTGTACAAAATAGAATATAATGGATCACTACACAAAAGGACCTCTGAGTTTGAGACCTACATTTTTTCCCTCATGCTCTTCAGCAAGGCACCCGACGTGATCGTAATGGCACGGAAAAAATTCCAACACCCAGGGCAACTGTTCGAGGGGGAACATAGACATTTGAGCCAAAGGGAACGGACAGTGAGAGCGATGGGAGAGGAGTGGGAAAGGACGGGGCGGTTTACTCACAGGAGCAGCTGCGGCCATGCCCATGCCCGACTGCATTAGGTCGTCAAAGTCCTGGCTGAAGACGTTGGCGGCCGTGGCCAGCTCCTGGGGCGTGCCGCGCGAGGCCGTCACCAGCTCGCTGGCGGCCACGTTCAGGCCCTGGGCCGCCTGGTTCAAGGTGTTCTGGTGGTCCTGGTAGTTGCGCGAATCACCCTCTGGCAGCTGGTGGGGAAAGGGTTGTTGTTGTTTTGTGGTTTTTTTGTAGAAGCGGGGGAGAAGAGGATTGGGGAAAGTCATTCATCGGAAACTTCAAGAGTCGAAGGGAAGCCTGTAAATTGAGAGCATTGATAGTCTTTTCTGACTTTACATGAAAATAGATACACTTGTGCATTATTAAATCAAACAAATTAAGGAAAAAAAATTGTTTACTTTTTTGGAACAATTTTGAAAAAGTATTCCTGGTCATTTTTTTCCTCAAAATTGTGCATTAAAAGTGTCAACCTCTCATACCAGGTGATGTCTACATTGGCCCTCAATGCTTCAGTGCGATAATATTGAGGCTTTTGATCATGCAGTGCAAATCTAAGCTGGAAGGAGGACCATTTCAACCTTCTTCTTTTTTTCATGCAAGAAACAGTTTGAGCCCATGGATCTTGGGGTAGAGGGTTCTGAATGAGCAGAGAGTGCAAATGTGACCCGAGTTAGTATTGAACTGAAAAAAAGGGGTGTCCAGGGGAAAGAGAGGGTGGGGGTGGGGATTCAGGGGGAAGAGGGGAATGACTTCAGGGCATGGTGTGGAGATGAGACCATTGAATGACACGAGTTCCTGTGAATCGGACGAAAGTGCCAACGGTTTGGGCCAGTACCATTCAGGATGTATACCCAGACAAACAGACAAAGCTCATTAAGGCCACCAGAAAGGTTTACGGTTGGGGGGACGTATTTTAGCGTTTCAGTTGTGACTCAGTCCAGACAGTTTGGCGAAGGTATATTTTTTTTGCCTTAATGAAGTTAAAAATGGAGGTCTTTGAATTTCCTCAGCAGCTGGCCAAACTAATGGCATTGCTTGTGGGTATACGGTGTACATGTACAACTACCGGTAAGTACAGGTACAGTACTAGACATTACCTAATGGCAACTGTAACTGTGGAGCACCATGTAACACATCTCTCTGACTATTTGGGAGGCCACCATCTAAAGGCTGGATAGGTCTCATATGGAAGAGCACTGGTACCGGTACATTAGTCCAGAGGTCTCGGGTTCAAGTCTCGGTCCAGTCAAAGTTTTCTTTGCCAATTTTCCAAATTGTTCAAAAGTTCCCAGTCAGTTTTTCCTTAGTTTTGACATCTCTCTTGAGACAGAGTGTGGAAAAGAGCCAGTAACTCAACAATTCAAGCCGTGTGTACCGTACCCTACCAATCTGCCCGTGTGTACCCTGCCCGTCTAGCCCATGAGTACAGTCTCCTGACAAGTGGCAGAGTACGGTACACACTGACCATAACATTGAGTTACCGGCTCTTGTTCAGAGCAACATTGTCTCAAAAAGAGATGTGTTACACAGTGTCCCCCGCAAACCTTCCACTTCATAATTCATGGTGTCACTGGAAACTCCCCCGAGCTAACCTCATCCACCCAGCCCTACGTGTACATGTACATGTCAATGGAGAACATACATATACATGTATTCATCTGTGTACATACCACTCGGGAGACGGGGGTTAGGGGATTGAGAGACTACAGAACGAGAGATGACGAAGGAGGGGGGAGGGAGGGAGGTACCGGTACATGTGTAGGAGAGGAGAGGAGGGCAGTCAGTCTACATACACAAGATGCCAACGCAAGTTCTGGGTCGACTGAGGATGCCACCACGGCCTCGCTGATGAAATCCGAGGTGAACGAGAACTGCTCAAACACCTCGGAGAGCTGGTGGGCGGGTTGAGGGGTACATGTAGGTGGGTGGGAGGTGGGGGGTGAGTGGGTGGTGGAATTGGGAATTAGGTCAGGGAGGTTGGGAAGGAGGGTAGTTGGTGAGGGTAGGGGTGAAGAGGGAGAGGAAGGTGAAAACCAGACAAGACAAAGGTGGAAAAAACACCAGGGTTGTAGGGGGGGTCCACCACCAGACAGTAGACCATGGTTCTATGCAACACCAACCCAAAGAGAAGTCTTGCAAACCCACAACTCCCTCCCCAACTTTAACCACATTCCAACGCTCCAGGACCAATATCGTGGAGCCACATATTTGTGTAAGCATGAAAAGCCTCACTTTATTTAAATAAGACAGCCAGGAGCCAGCCCCCCAAAAATGTACAGTTATTAGCTTGTGCTTGGCACTGGGAATTCAAGTGCTGGAATTCTGCCACGCAAAACCAGAGGTCTCGGTGTTCAAGTCCCCGTCCAGACAAAGTACCGGGTATTCTTTGGCTTTTTTCCCAAATTGTTGAAAAGTTCCAAGTCAGTTTTTCCATTATTTGTTTCACTTGGAATTCAAACAGAATTCAAACATAAAGTCAATCACACTTAGTTTGTTGTGTGCTTAAGCAGCTCCCCGTTTCAAAGCTGCACAAGTAATTTTAGGGAGCGCTTTCTTTTCGTGTTTACAGTAGCTCTCGGGGAGCTCAGGAGAAATTCAACCCGTACAGCGTGGCTCCAATAGAGAAGGCTGTACTGGGGTACGATCGTTACAGATGGTACGGCAAAGATCCCAAGGGCATAGAACCATGTCTACTGGATGACTAAGACCACAGGACTGGACGTAGAGGATTGCTGCCACAGACACACGCATGCACACACAAACTGATCTCACTTTAGAAATGACTCCTTTCCAGTATTCGTGAACTGCACTTGGCACTCGACAGCACAGTGAGTATATACATGTATAGTATATGCTCCACGAGACAGGTCAGGAAACAAATAGACCAACTTCTCATCAACTTTCAGGATTCTTTCTGGATTGTATTCGCAAACTGGTGAGGCAAATAACCAAACTGATTCATCTTTGCAAAGAGGATACACTGACTGAGATGCCAGCAGCAAACTGACTATTCTACCCACATTTTTTTCCTTTTTCTTTTTTGGAATCTGCCACACAACCTCGATCAGCTCGGTGGTCAGGTGGTTAAGATGTCTGCACAAGAAAGCATGAGTCATGGGTTCGAATCCCGCTGGAGCTGCCTGAATTTTTCATCAGGCATCGGGCCAAGCACTGAGCACTCCATGCTTATCACGTCGAGCAGGGCAAACCCTCATTGAATTACATGTACGTTCATCAGATGCAATCTTCAGAGGTAACTGGTTATTTTTTTTTTAGCGCTGTCCGCGATTGTTGTCACTCTGTGCATAACTGTGCAGCCAGTAGCAGCAACCCACACGTTGTACATACACGTACGGCACAAGTATGGAATGGATACAGAAAACATCTTCATGCAAGGAAATACCGTACATATCACACGACAATGACACCAAGACTGTGACACACCAAAGGTTGTGCAACCCTTTGAAGGACCAAACAAAAGTTCAATAAATGGCAAGGCTTTATGACTTTTGTCAATGCGTCAATAAGCTATTTCTAAGGAGCAATGGTCTTCAAATTGCAGGAAAACTTCTTCTTTTTTAAGCTGGAAAGTCCAATCAAGGCTGGTGTTTTTTTCCTATTTTATTATTTTATTTTCATTTTCATTTTCATTTTTGATTTGAGTTTTGGATTTTAAAAGAGCATCTTTGTGTACTGAATACTGACGATGAACAACAAAAGCCCTTCAAAGTTTCACTCAAATTGCGAGGAATGATCCGTGTATGCCACTTAAAAACCGTCAATAACAATTGAGGCATCTGAAAAGGAAGGGAGGAAAAAACAGATAAATAGACAGACAAAGAGAACAACTGACTCAAGAGAGACGCCCCAACAACAACAACAACAACATCAACAACGGTATGCAGTATGAAAAGGCTTATTGGTGCACCAGTCCAGTCCAGGGAGGAGTAAAACCACACTGCATTTCACTATGCAAACATCGGAATTGAAGGTTGGGTACCACACGAGGGCAATTCCCAAACAAACCATCATTCAGCCCATTCCACCTTCAAAACTCCTTCAGGTTTTTTATGGCTGACAGAAAGATTTTTTTTTCTTTAGAAAGCCTCACTGGTTACCAGATCTGGTGGCACCACAAGTCTTCTCCAGAGCAGTGGTCTATGGCTTGGGATCTGGCTTAGGGCTTCACCTCTGTCATCCAACATCCGAAAATCTGACGAATTCTATACAATGTAGCTAACCATTTTTGATAAAACACAGTAGGCTGCCACCTAAGGGCTGGATAGCTCAGATAGCCTTTGTGAGACTTGAGCCCGAGACCACTGGTTTTGCGTGCCGGCGTTCTTACCATCTGAGCTATCCAGCCCTTACCGTAGATGGCGGCCTTCCCAAACAGTCAACTAGTCTTTGCCGGGCTGGGGGCGCCATATATCTCCAGGGGTAAAGCTCCCGTTTTTATTCAGATGCAAAACAACCAATTGTTGTAATCCAGGCTACAGCAGCTCGGGGATCATACAAAGTGAAGGCAGGTTTTTTTTCGGCTGTTTCTAAATGGACGACAGAAAACGGGACCATAGCCAGAGCCCAAAGCCATAGGTTTAAACAGTGAATGGTCACGGGTTAGTGCAGCATGCGTTGAGATCATGTGATGATTAATGGCATGCTGTCGGCAACACAAATTCTGAGAGAGCTGCTTCTCCAAAGGGAACAATTCCAAAGCCAGCAGAAATTACTCTTTCAAGTTCTCTCCCCTGTACATGTACAACGTGCTTTACTGGCCAAGTTATAAACACCCTTTTGGTTTTTTGGTTTTTTTTCAAAAAACAACCACTTAAGGGTCCTTATACTGCTGTACATGTACATTGTGGTTGTGTATGTAAGAAATTGATTGTCTCAAAAGATATGAAACTGCAGACTCACATGTCTCACACAGATTTTTTGACCGATGTCTATTTTCATACATTCCTTAAAGTTTACAGGCCTTGACTTTTCAATCTTAGCAGAGCCTTTGAGAAAGTCTTTGGATCAAAAGATTGGGCTTTCTTCCATTCTATGATGTGTATATTTTAAGAAATTATCGTACTCCATATTGGGTTTTTCTTTTGGAGGCAAGTGAACTTGAACAAAAGTCTCCTATCTGCTGATTTTGCCCCGTCCCATGAAAGACCGTCTCAGACAATGGAGAAGTCTAGTCTGAGTTAAATGGGTTAGTGGCTTACCCTGGTGCTAACTTCATGTTGCTCACGAGCCAATCGGATAAGCTGAGAGAGGTTCAGGCAGGGGGTGGGGTCAGGTCAGAGGTCAAGGGTTAAAGGAAGAGATCAAGCAATGGACAATGGTCATGCTCGCCTACGTGGAAAGGTTACTGAACGGACATGCCGATGAGATTCTACTGGTCTACAGACCTCGACGACAACAAGCTTCGAGGAAAAGACAGGACTGAGATTAGGCTGTGCTCGTGTCAATTCTGATTTGGATGCAATTGATCTGTTTCTAAAGGCAAAGCAAAATGCGCCAGGCTTCTCCATACTGAACGCAAGTATGAGGTCAGTTGGCAACATTCAGCTCAATCCTTTCTCAATCTGAAGCCATCCGGCACTGCTCCATTAAAAAAAAGGTTAAAACCTTTTCAAGCGAAAGCCATTTCTACCTGAAACAAAATCAATGAAAGTCTTGAGGCGAGATTAAGAGTTTTGATAGCGCTCAATTTGGGCAACTCAGCGGTAATGAACTGATGAATGAACAACAACATGGACGCAGAGCATCAATTTCGCTTAGCAACAAACCAGAGCTGTCACTTTATTGGCAGCTTGAAATACTGCTCATTCTGCATGAAATTTCTAGACTACTTTTTGGATGCTTGAGAACTTAATATTTTCTAGCTTTTGAAAGCAAATGGCCTCCATATGAAGTAGGGTGTCACTGAAAGACTACAGGAAAAACTCATTTTCAACCGTTTCATGAGTTAAGAGAACAAAACAAAATCAAAAGTGGAAATGTAAAAAATGAAAGTGATTTGTTATTCATAATAATATAACTTACAATGGGAAAAAGAGTTGTGAAAATATTTGACAATTTTACAGCAAAACACAAGGCAATGAAATTTTGTTGACAATTTCTATAACAAATGTTCCAAAGATTTGTACATGAACACATAAGCTACCGTGTCCATCTGGCAATTAGTCCTTTATAGTGAGCTACTGTACAGGAGCACCTCTGAATTCTGCATGATGCAATGCCTCTCCCCAACTAACCATCCGACTAGTCGCCCGACTCAATCACCCAAACAAACCACCCAACTAATCATCCAACTACTGGCCCAGGGCAGGAAATTCACGACGGCAACGACGGCAATTGCCGTCGTGCCCTCACCAATTGCCGCGGTGCCCTTAAATTTGGAGGATTTTCACGGCAACAAATTGCCGTGCCCTTTTAGCACATTGCCGTCGTGCCCTTTTTGCCGATGGATAGTTGGGCAGATCGGACTGCCGGCCGCCGCACGGCCGTTAGCACAGCGCGCATGAAATATATTCGGACTGCTTGCAGTGTGTGTGCAGCACACACGGAAGCTTCACTGTACCGTGCGCACTGTCAGATAAACATTGCGCATTCTGTGCACAACTGTACGGACTGTGTATGGGTGTACATGTACATGATACGTACACGTACACATACAGTACACGATCAATGTACATGTACATGTACATGTCCAGTGCGTTCGATCGGGACAGTTTCATATCAACGAACTTTTAGTCTGCGGGTACCAGTGAATCTTGGACATCGCTGGCTGTACCAAACAACGGGTACCAACGGTAGTCGGGAGCGATTTGCGTTGCACGATAGATAGATTGCGCAGCATGCAGCACGTGGTTGGGTTGCGTGTGAAAGTAGAATCATAGAGCTGTCAAAGGTTTGCGTGTTCGCGGGTGCCTTTTCAAAGTCGTAACCATGCCCCGAAAGGAGAAAGCTAAACAGCAAAACGAGCTACTACCTCACGATGCAGCACAAAAATGTCGCAAACTTTATTCCTTTTTTCAGGTAGGCCTACGAACGAAGTTATTCTCAATTTTTTGGACGAGAACTGATGAGTGGTTTTGGCACACCGAATCCACATCACGATACGTTGACAGCATGGACTATTCTATTAGGAATGAGAGGGGTGCGACTTTATACAATAATAAGCTCCGATAATATGCTCGTTTAGGTTGGACCTAGCTGCTTAAAAATCCATCTTTACAAACGTGTAGGCTATTTAGAATCCTTTTAATTTCGATTTTTTGTGAGGATCTATTGTAAGATATTTTTGTCGTCACGCTTACTAGTAGCACCCCAGCCATACCTGAATGGTACAGTTCATGTTCTGTGAGAATGCGTGTTGGTTGGTACATGTAGCTGACTGAAAGTAACTTATTTTAGACGCATTTTTATGTCGGATTTTTTTTTTTTAGGCATTGTGGTCCCACAGAAACGATGATATATTAGTAGGAGACCTAAAACAAGGATTCGGTGCCTTCAGCGCCTGTTTTCAAAGTTGTTTTAAGGTGCTTACGGCGTGTTTGCATCGGTACTAATAAAAAGTAGTTTAATAATTGCCTTGATGCCCCAGATTTTTTTTTGCGATTGCCTTGATGCCCTTCAAAAATTGCAGAAATTGCCGTGATGCCCTTAATTTGCCGCAATTTCAAGGCAAAAATTGCCGTGCCCTTTTTAACCCGGAGTTCCTGCCCTGCTGGCCCAACTAAATCCCCCAATTAATCACCCAGTCAATCGTCCCACTACTCGCCAAACTTATTACCCGACCAATCGTCCAACTACTGGCAATCCCGATTGGTCACCCAGTAAATCACCCAACAAATCACCCTACTAATCACCCAACTAATCACCCGACTAATCACCTGACTAATCACCCGACTAATCACCCAACTAATCACCCAACTAATCACCCAACTAATCATCCGATAAATCACACGCCCTTCTGCCGCTGGACTTGCTAAAGCATCTACAGCCGACAGACTGATCCTGCATGCTACTGGTCAGACATGCAGTTATGCAAATCAATGGTGATGATGATGATGTTTAGAACAAAGACACAAGAAGAAGAACTGTGCATAGCAATGAGAGGTGGGCTTACCTTGCCGGACATGAGACCCTTACTTGCCTCCACCACAGACTTGATGGCTTTGTCCACGTCCTGCTGGCCGGGCAAGCAGCTGACACAGCCGTTCAGGGCGTGGGACACAGCCTTGGCCACCTGGCAACAAAGGGCAAAGACAAAGCACAGTGCCCCTTTAATGATGACCCGGCACTCGCTGCGGGACCGTCTCACAGGCAGACCAACGGTCAGCACTGCGCCAGCACCGGGGCACCTTGGACTTGTTGAAAGGGAAATGCCACAACAAAAGAGGAGTAACCAGATTACAACAGTGGCGTGTTGCAGCACATTCGAGGCCTTCAGCTCCTCTCTGTCTTCCAAAGTGGAACAGGAGACACTTCTGCTTGTAATCTGGGACTTAGTGCGGCGCGCCAGAGGTCTGAGGTTCAAGAGCTTTACCTGGGCCAGACGTTGCTGGTTGTCTGGGTTGCTGGGATCGGACAGGGCCTTCTTGGCTTCCTCCAGGAGGTTGGCCGACTTGTCCAGGACATCCTTGGCCCGCTCGATCATGGCGTCACGGGCCGGCTTCTCCTATTCAATGCAGGGGGGGAGACAAATGAGAGGGAGTGTGCGAGAGAGTGTGAAACAGTGTGAGGGAGTGAGACAGAGTTAGGGGAGAAGGAGGGAGGGAGGGAGAGTGAGAGAGAGAGAAAGATGGAGACAGAGAGAGGTGCAGAGAGGTGCAGAACAAGTGGGAGAGACAGAGTGGGTATGAGAAAGAGATAGAGAAAGGTATGAGAGATGGAGATAGAGATGGATGGAAAGAAAGAGGGAGAAAGAAAGAGGGAGAAAGAAAGAGAGAGAGGGAAGAGAGATGGGGAAATATAGAGAGATGGAGAGAGATGGAGAGAGGGGGAGAGGGGAGAGAGGGTGAGGGGGGAGAGAGGGGAGAGGAGGAGAGGAGGAGATGGAGAAAGGGAAAAGAGGGGTAGGGAGAGAGAGAAGAGAAGGTATGAGAGAGATAGACAAAGAGAGAAGGAGAGAGATGGAAGGGATGAAGACAGAGATGGCGGGAGAAGAGAGAGGGGAGAGTGAGAGATGAAGATAGGGAGAGAAAGAGGTAGACAGAGACAGATAGGGAGAGAAAGAGGTAGAGCGTCACTTTAACTTGCCATCCTATTGGAAGCATGCCTACCATTATCACCCAAGGCAAGGCTTACTACTATCACCTCTGAATGACCCCAAACTCTTTGGTGGCTGAGGGCTTAGGCCCTTCCATTAGGCCAAAACCTCCACTCAGCAGTTGGCAAACGTTCATTCGCCGTGCGAGACACGAACGCCTGGTTGAGCAGACCAGCTCGCGGTCGGTCGGAGGAGCGAGTGCCCGTCAGCCGCACAGCACGCGCGCGCGCACACACCCACCTGCGTGGTGGCGGCCACGCCGCGGACGGCGCCCGTCAGGCTCTTGAGGGAGTTGGCCGTCTCCCGGGCGGCGATGCCCGTGTAGGTCTCGTTGGCTTGGGCGGCGGCCGTCAGGAGCTGGGCCATGGAGGCACCCACGTTCTTGGAGGTGGTTCCCAGCTGGCTGGCACAGGACTCGGGCTGCCAGAGTGATTGGGGGGGGGAATCAAGTCAAAGTCAATTGAACAAATCCATGAGAAAACTGACTGAGAAAAAAAAAATGAAAAACAAATCAAAAACAAATTAGACTCGACACCAGATGGCACCGAACTGCATATCTCTCGCTTTCAAAGCATCCCCATTCCTGATTTTGTAAACTTACATTATTACAAGGATTTGGGAAATGGAAAACTTTGACTGGACTGGGACTTCAGCCCGATACCTCTGGTTTTGTGTACCAGCGCTCTTACCATCTGAGCTATCCACAACAGTCTTTAGAACATTTCTGATGCTAGAGCATTCTGCCTTTTACAAAGGTTCTGATAGCATTGTAACGTCAGGCCCTCTCATTTTTTTTTCTATTTTTTTTTTGGCATTTTCAGTCATTAACCGAACTGAATTTCTGTCCGACACCTGAAGGGACTAGATGGGAGTGGTGTGTATGGCATTTGACCCGGCACAGCATAATGAGGAATAACCCAATTTTTGAGATTTTGAGGTTTTCCAATGATGTGAAAGAGTATACCATTAGCTTTCAAATGATATCAAAATATAAAATCCTCTAATACTTAATTTCCGAAAATCCAAAAAAAAAGAAAATTGATTTGTAATCGAATTGTGAAGATACTTTAACTTCAGGCGTTGTTTACTCAAAAAGTGTTTTTGTGGGATATTCCTCATGTCGTTGTGCCGGGTCACATTTTTACTCTTTTTTTGGGGGGGGGCAGAGGGGGGTAAATGGAAATTGTTCTCACCGTCTCTCCGGGCAAGGGCATGAGTTTCTGGTTGTCAGCAGTCAGCCTGATCTGGTCCAGCTCTTCCTCCAGGGCCTTGATCATGTCCAGGGCGTTGTCAATCTCCTGGGCACCGCACGCCTCCTGGGCCTGCCAGAGCCAAGCGCGGGAACCAGACACACCCAAAAAAAAAAACAATCGGGGAGAGAGGAAGGAATGAGCAAAAAGTCGTCAACAAGACTAAAACGGCTTTGCGTGGAAGTGGAAAGCCTACCATGAGCACAGCGGTAAGTCGAGGGTGCTTTGCCGTGACACCATGCCAGATCATGTCTCCTGAAGGCTTTGTGCGGTTCTGGGGCCAACAGACCAATTGCGCGACCAGTGTTTAGAAGCCATCACGTGACCTATAGTGGGTATTTTTTCATCTCATTTGACACAGAGCAGCGATGGAAATGTACAAAGAAGAATGTGGACAATTATGATAGTCTTCTGTGCTCATTTCCACTCTTGCTCTGCACCAAATGACATGCAAAAATACCCTTTCACGTGATGGCGTGTAAACATTGGTCGCGCAATCGGTCTATTTCATACAAGCCGCTTCAGTGCCAAATTTTGCTTCAGCACAAAAAAAAGTCACGATTCCTAGGATCACCTTGCCAACCCAAACCTCACTTTTGGTTCATGCTAAGCAAAGAAAAGTGGAATACAATCCAAACTCAACTGACATCGAATCACAACTGACATTGGAATTCTGTTTATGCAGGGAAGATTTTCAGGCTTAGCAGATTTTCACGCTTAAGCGGCTCTACGCAATTGGGCCCCCGAGTAGAACCGGTGGACTTAACGATTCCGGAGACTGTGGAGATACCAGAGGTGAAGCCTTTTGTTCAGCGAGTTTGAAAACGGCGCATCATTCAAAATCCCCCGTGTGGCTGTCAAGGGCACGGAAAAGTGGCCCGCAGCAAAGTGGTTGACAACGGCTGCCCTACCAAGCCAGCCTCTCTGTACTGTCCATGTCCATGCCCATGCCCATCGGGCCCAAAGTGACTAGAGAAGAGCGGGACAGGAGAATTCCAGGGGGCTTGAGCAAAACCAGAACCAGACGCAACGGCACAAAACGGAGACCCATAAAAGAAGCCCTTTGAACTGGACTGCGCCACGCCGTCTCTCTGGGATGCGCGGCACTCACGCACGCTCACCTTGTTGGCGGTGGAGCGGAGGTCAGCCAGAGCTGTAGCCATGCTCTTGGTGCAGTTGGCCAGCTGAAGGGCTGCGGCTTTGTCTTCCACTGTGGGTATGGCCGCCCTGCAGGCTGAGATCAGCTCCGTGCCAGGCTGCAACATGGGAAGAACAAAAAGTAAGTGTCAAAGAGATCACAATGCAGGCTACTATGGAGACAGGGGCACTTCATAGAATAAAAGCTTGGGCTCGGGCTTGGGCTGGGGCTCGGACTTCGGCTTGGGCTTGGGCTCAGGCTCAGATTCAGGCTTGGGCTCTGGCTTGGGCTCAGGCTCGGGCTCAGGGTTGGGCTCGGGCTTGGGCTCGGGCTTGGGCTCGGGCTCAGGCTTGGGCTCAGGCTTGGGCTCAGGCTTGGGCTCAGGCTTGGGCTCAGGCTTGGGCTCAGGGTTGGGCTCAGGGTTGGGCTCAGGGTTGGGCTCAGGGTTGGGCTCAGGCTTGGGCTCAGGCTTGGGCTCGGGCTTGGGCTCGGGCTTGGGCTCAGGGTTGGGCTCAGGGTTGGGCTCAGGGTTGGGCTCAGGCTTGGGCTCAGGCTTGGCCTCAGGCTTGGCCTCAGGGTTGGGCTCAGGGTTGGGCTCGGGCTTGGGCTCAGGGTTGGGCTCAGGGTTGGGCTCAGGCTCAGGCTAAGGCTCAGGCTTGGGCTCAGGCTTGGGCTCAGGCTTGGGCTCAGGCTTGGGCTCAGGCTTGGGCTCAGGCTTGGGCTCAGGCTTGGGCTCAGGCTTGGGCTCAGGCTCAGGCTTGGGTTTCGCACAAAGTGGATGCAGCTTTTTTTCAATTTCAATCAAACAAATCAAGGAAAAACTGACTGGGGATTTTCGAACAAGTTTGCAAAAGTCAAAATTAAGTGGGCCTGGCGTTTCGATCCTAGCAGGACCTTTCTCAAAGGCAGTAATTTTAGTCAGTAAGCAGTCAGTAAGCAGTTTGCAACATTTTGTATATCACTCTAAGTTTGCAAAAGACTAGTTAACTTTTTGAGAAGCCGCCATCAAAGGGCTGGATGTCTTAGACTCAAGTCTCGGTCCAGTCTAAGTTTTTGCTCAAACATATCCAGCCAGGCAACAAAAGTCACACTCATCTCTAAATTCCAAGACACAATAGCCACACTCGACTTCTTGATCACTGACCATGGCTTAAATTAGTGACTAGACTCGCAACAAGTCCCCAGGGCATTGGATACCGGCTCTGTCAGATACCAGACAACATTTTGAATCAGACGGGCTCGTACTTGGACAAAGTGCTGGCAGGCGTTGATCAGGGCCAGCTGGCTGCTGCGATTGTCAGGCTGCTGTATGTAGTCCCGCACTCCCTGCACCAGCTTGGGGATGTAGTCGGCCACAATCTGCAAAACGCAACACGAGAAATGGGAGGAAATGAAAAGATTCAAGGAGAAAGTGTCGGGTGCCTTTCTAGAAGGGCATAAGGGAAAAAGAAGGTCACTAAGTGTTTTTTTTTAATTACTCATTAACTTCCATTTTGTATGCACTTCAATCATATCCACATTCCGTGTTCACATGTTACGTCATAAATAAGACTTAAGGCTTTGCACGGTGGGTGAAACAATATGGGAGGGTTTGCGGTGATACCATGTATACGGTCTCTTAAAGAAGAGGTGTGGTTCTGAAAAACCCAAGTGATAATGCTACGTTCCGGCCAGTATGCTCTGATGACAGCCAGAGTTACCACTCGGGTTCTTTTCAGAACCACACCTCTTCTTTGAAAGACCTTATACATAGTGTGACCATAAAACTTCCTATATTAAAATGTTACGTCATGAAGAAGTAAAAACTAATTGTAAAAAGCCATGAAACAGACCAGGCGAAATTTGTTCCCAGCAGAAGGGCATCAAGTGATTTTAGCATCTGAAGTCACTTAAATGCCCAAAAGGTTTGTGACGAAAGGTTGTATTTTCCTTTAAAGCCCATACACAACATTGGTTGAGGTCAAAGAATAGCATCCATACGTCAACCGATCCAACATATGCATGAAATAGCACACCTGTGAAAATTTCAGCCCAATCCACAAACCAAGTCTCAAGAAAATAGTTAAAAAAAAAAATCATTTGTTTCACGAAAATGCAGCATTCAACGCTGTACTGTTCCAAAAAATAGTTTAGATCTCGGTGAGATGTAAACAATTTCTTTTACTCTTTTCTCCCAAAACATGGAAAAACATTCCAGGCAGAGAAATTTCAGTGAGAGGTTTCTACTATAACCATCTTCAAACTGTATAAGTTTCATGTAAATCTGTGAACATTTCTGTTTTTCGATCTTACCGATGTTGTGTAGGGGCTTTAAGACCTTGGCAGCAGGGTTAGCCCAGCTCCACATGGAATGAAGCCAAGGATCGATGATTACGATTGGGGAGGTGTTCCAAGGGTCTCTCCCTCTCTCCCCCTCTCTCTCTCTCTCTCTTTCTCTACATCGCTCTCAATCTCTCTTGTCTAGTAATAGAGGTGGGAGCCAGGCAGTGAAAGAAATCGAGCGATTCTGGCGCAGGATATCCGGTGGCCCTCCCCCCTCCCCCCCCTACCCCTCAAAGCAGCGCGCCCACTATGCCTTGGCTTCCTACCTTGCACTCGTCGATCATGTGCTGCTGGGTGCTGGGGTTCTTGGTGGAGTCCTTGGCCCCCTGAGCAGCCGCGATGGTCTGGGTGGAGGTGGCCGCCGCTTGCCGGGCTGCATTCTAGCAAAACATCAAGCCGCGGAAAATACGCAAGGCACCAAATTAACGACTCTCATTATTTCAACATTCAGTGGGTCTGACGTTTCGATCCTAGCAGGACCTTTCTCAAAGGCAGAGAAAGGTCCTGCTAGGATCGAAACGTCAGGCGCACTAAATTTTAAGATTTGCGTTTTTTAGTCAGTCAGCAATTTACAACATCACTTTGACTCTCATTATTAGAAACGTGGTTCTCTCCTGCGACAATCCCAAAACTAGATTTGAGAGTTATTCCCGCAGTCTGGGTAATACCCGTAAAATCTCCCAACTACGGATCATGGTGGGGTTGGGTGGGTGGGGATGGGTGTTTGGGTGGGGGGGTTTAGGGTGGGGTCACTGACCTGAGGCCCTAGGGGTCAATGGGGGGGGGGACTGCCGCCCAACCTACCTCCAGCCGTTGCATGATCTTCTTCTTGAGGGCGTTGTTGGCGGCGGCGTTGGTGGCCGTGCGCAGGTCCTCGGCGGCCTGCTTCAGTCGCTGCTGCTGGGCCTCGTCGTGGGGACTGCCGGCGCAGGCCTTGGCCGCCTCCACCATCTTGCCGGTGGCGTCGGCCAGCTGCTTGGCGGCGCTCAGGAGCCGCTTCTGCGAGTCGCTCTCCGTCACCGCCTCGGCGTCGCCCTTGATGGCGTTGACCAGGTGCGAGGTGGCCTGAGGGGGAGGAGGGTAGGAGTAAGTGGAATAATAAATAATGGGACACGATCCTAGAGGTGTTTACCAAAAACGGGCTTTTTACATCGATTAGAGTTTACATAGCTGTTGTACTACTGAGCCTTGCAATATGTGGTGAGCCCTTATTGCGAAGTGACGTTATGTGGAGGGAGGGAGGAATGAAGGGAGGAGGGAGGAGGGAGGAAGGAGGAGGGAGGAGGGAGGAGGGAGGAGGGAGGAGGGAGGAGGAGGGAGGAGGGAGGAGGAGGAGGGAGGAGGGAGGGGGAGGAGGGAGGGGGAGGAGGGAGGGGGAGGAGGGAGGAGGGAGGAGGGAGGAGGGAGGAGGGAGGAGGGAGGAGGAGGAGGAGGAGGGACACTGGGAGGGAACCAGTGTACAAGATAGACTTGTCTGGCCGACTGGGAGGGAACCAGTGTACAAGATAGACTTGTCTGGCCGACTGGGAGGGAGGAGGGAGGAGGGAGGAGGGAGGAGGGAGGAGGGAGGAGGGAGGAGGGAGGAGGGAGGAGGGAGGAGGGAGGAGGGAGGAGGGAGGAGGGAGGAGGGAGGAGGGAGGAGGGAGGAGGGAGGAGGGAGGAGGGAGGAGGGAGGAGGGAGGAGGGAGGAGGGAGGAGGGAGTAGGGAGGAGGGAGGAGGGAGGAGGGAGGAGGGAGGAGGGAGGAACTATATTTACCAAGAATCCTTCTTTTGTGTTCACTCCTCTAATTCTCTCTTTGACTCTTTCCCTTTGTTCTTTCCCCCTGTCCGTCCCTTAGGGCAAACCCTCATTGAATGGAATAGCAGTTTTGCATACAATATCAATTTTCTTTCTTTTTCTTTTCCTCTCGGGGAACCGGACCCTCGCTCACCATGGCCAGGATCTTGGCCTGCTTGACCATCTCGGCGGCGTTGCCCACGCTGTTGAAGAGCTTCTCCGTGGCCGTCATGATCTTGTCGCAGGCCTCGTCGTAGAGGGTGGTGGGCCGGCCCGCCGCCGCCGTGCCCTGCTTGACGTGCTGCAGCAGGTCATTCAGCGCCTTGGTGACGGCCGTGGCCGCCTCCCCCAGGTCCCGCAGCAGATTCTCATCCTCGGTGGCATTCTGAAGTCAAAAACAGACGTTCGAGTAAGATGGCGTGACCTCACAACAGGCAGAATGCGCCAGATCTGACAACTGGGAGGGAACCAGCCTACAAAATAGACTTGTCTGGCTGACTGGGAGGGAACCAGTGTACAAGATAGACTTGTCTGGCCGACTGGGAGGGAACCAGTGTACAAGATAGACTTGTCTGGCCGACTGAGAGGGAACCAGTGTACAAGATAGACTTGTCTGGCCGACTGGGAGGGAACCAGTGTACAAGATAGACTTGTCTGGCCGACTGGGAGGGAACCAGTGTACAAGATAGACTTGTCTGGCCGACTGGGAGGGAACCAGTGTACAAGATAGACTTGTCTGGCCGACTGGGAGGGAACCAGTGTACAAGATAGACTTGTCTGGCCGACTGGGAGGGAACCAGTGTACAAGATAGACTTGTCTGGCCGACTGGGAGGGAACCAGTGTACAAGATAGACTTGTCTGGCTGACTGGGAGGGAACCAGTGTACAAGATAGACTTGTCTGGCTGACTGGGAGGGAACCAGTGTACAAGATAGACTTGTCTGGCCGACTGGGAGGGAACCAGTGTACAAGATAGACTTGTCTGGCTGACTGGGAGGGAACCAGTGTACAAGATAGACTTGTCTGGCTGACTGGGAGGGAACCAGTGTACAAAATAGACTTGTCTGGCTGACTGGGAGGGAACCAGTGTACAAGATAGACTTGTCTGGCCGACTGGGAGGGAACCAGTGTACAAAATAGACTTTTCTGGCCGACTGGAAGGGAACCAGTGTACAAGATAGACTTGTCTGGCCGACTGGGAGGGAACCAGTGTACAAGATAGACTTGTCTGGCTGACTGGGAGGGAACCAGTGTACAAGATAGACTTGTCTGGCCGACTGGGAGGGAACCAGTGTACAAGATAGACTTGTCTGGCTGACTGGGAGGGAACCAGTGTACAAGATAGACTTGTCTGGCCGACTGGGAGGGAACCAGTGTACAAGATAGACTTGTCTGGCCGACTGGGAGGGAACCAGTGTACAAAATAGACTTTTCTGGCCGACTGGAAGGGAACCAGTGTACAAGATAGACTTGTCTGGCCGACTGGGAGGGAACCAGTGTACAAGATAGACTTGTCTGGCTGACTGGGAGGGAACCAGTGTACAAGATAGACTTGTCTGGCCGACTGGGAGGGAACCAGTGTACAAGATAGACTTGTCTGGCTGACTGGGAGGGAACCAGTGTACAAGATAGACTTGTCTGGCCGACTGGGAGGGAACCAGTGTACAAGATAGACTTGTCTGGCCGACTGGGAGGGAACCAGTGTACAAAATAGACTTTTCTGGCCGACTGGAAGGGAACCAGTGTACAAGATAGACTTGTCTGGCCGACTGGGAGGGAACCAGTGTACAAGATAGACTTGTCTAGCCGACTTGGAGGGATCCGATTTACAAAATTAATATGCTTTCATGTCTTATGTTTCCAAACTTCAATCAGACTTTCTCAGAATTATCCAGGAGCATGAAATCAATGCTACATCAATTCCTGAGCACAATTCATAAAGAAAAGCAAGCCACTGTCTGACAGTTTGAAATTGTTCACAAGTATATGCAAATGTAACGACCTACTGTACACATACTAACTGACATGTAACACCAGCTAGGTACAAATTAGGTATCAAAATGTGCGCAAGACAACAGGGGAAAACTCATGAAGTTAAATTTTAGCGGTCGCGATGCAGTAATAAAAATAACGGGGGGGGGGGGGGGCTGGGGGGTGTCTTCGAGCCCCCCCCCACCCTCCCCCCAGTGCAGATAGGGTTAAGACTGTTTTCTGAGTGTGTGATCAGGGAATTGAAGCACTATCTTCATCCCAATTCAACTATCGCCAAGTCATATTTTTACCGGCAATTGAACTTTTATTAATTTAGTTTTTTTCTTTTGCTGACAGACCTTGGAGGAATCCACGACGGCTTCCACAGACTTGGCCACCAGCTTGGCCGCTTCCACCAGCTGCTCCTGGCAGGCTGGACTGCTGATGGTAGGAGCGACAACCTGCAGCCAAGGGGAGAAAAAGCATCACAGATCTCCACCTCAGAACATACGGCTAGCTGTGAGGGACTTAAACTGACAACTGACCTAATTATTATTTTTATTTTTATTTTATTTTATTTTTCAATTTTTTTTTTCTTTTTTTAATTTTTTTTTATTTGGGGGGGGGGGGGGTTTACGGTGGTCAGACCTTCATGGCAGTCTTTGTACAGGAAAGTGGAAAGTTTTTTACGGTGACACCATGTAAGCCATCTCTTCTGAGAGGGAGTGTGGCTCTGAAAAGAGCTGGTAACTCTGTCACCACAAACTTCCATCTAAGGACCAGTCTAGATGACATTTAAAGGTTTGCATGGTGGAAGTACAAAGAGGAAAGCCATGTCCTTTGAGACGGAGTGGGGACGGCAAAAAGAGCCGGTAACTCTGTCACTGCAAACTTTCCACTAAGGACCAGTCTTGATAAGATTGGAAGGTTTGCACGGTGGAAGTACAAAGAGGAAGGTTTGCGGTGAAATCTCTCTGAATATTATTATTTTTTAAGCAAATTTGCCAAAAACAAGGCTATAAATCCACTCATGGCTAAGAGCTAAGAAAAGAAGGAGATACATTTGTAGAGAGGAACTCAGGAAGGCTGGAGATTAACATTCCTCTTGAAAAGGCCAAGATCGTTGGCAGGGGTAAAACACGAACCGGGAAAAGGATTTCCAGAAAGAGGCTGACCGAGGCAAGAAGTTGTCAGATACCTCTGGGCTTACGCCAGCGGCAAATGCAAGGAAAGAAAAAAAAAGCTAACTGAATAACTGTGACCAACATAAAGAGGGCCTTCCTTTCCAATACTACAGGCTAATAGAGTACCGTGCAGTACTCCAATTGATTCTCATCTTCCCAAAGACAGCTGGTCCGTACTTTTTTGTTCAGCTCAAATACCTGTTGGGGCAGCACGCACCCTGCCCTGTCGTCTGTAGGGGGGTTACTGTGTGCTTGGGGGATACGCCACGACCTGCCTCTGGGATTCCCAAAAAAATCTTGTTGCATTGCACCTGACGTCTTCGCAATATTGTCATATATACTTTTCGGGTTTCGGGAATGTAACTTATTTTCTACTGTAATAGTTTGTTTTTTACCTTTGTTCGTCACTTTCTTTTGTGGTTGTGTTTTGAGGTTTTACATAAAGCGCTATTATAAATACATATTTGTTGGCATCTCTTCGATCATGAGTGATCATCGATCTGTGCCCGATAGGGAACACTGTCTGGTGTGGCTATGCAAGCCAATGCGGGAGTGGCAGACCCTATTGCAGTGGCACTGGAACAGAGTAGGTGCTGTGCTTGCGCTTGGTCCTCTTCCTGTCTGTCATTATTATTACTATTATCATCATTTAAGGGCAGGCGGGGTGTGTGTATGTGTGTGTGGGAGGTGGGGGAGTCACACACCTTGGTGCAGGCGACCAGCTGGGAGGTGTTGAGGGCGCACTGCGTGGCCGAGCCAATGACCTTGTTCTGGAGGCCCTGGTCCTCCGTGGTGCTGGCCACGTTCTTGGCCTTCAGGACCAGAGCCGCCGTTGCGTTGGCGACGGCTTTGGCCAGGCCCAGCAGGATGTCCTGTCGCCGTGGAGACGGAGGAAAAGAGAGAAGAAAAACACGGGCCGGGTCAAAAAAAAGATGGCCCCCGCCACAAAAATGAAGGCTTCGGGTTAGAGCATCGGATTGACTTTTTCTCTACTGGAGATGAGGAGGGAGGGAATGGAGGGGGTCAAGGGAGAGGGGAGGGGGTCAAGGAGGGGAAAGGAGGGGAAGGGGGGACAGGGGTTAGAGGAGAGAGGCAGGAGAGAGGTGGGAGAAGGGGTAGAGGAGGGGGGTGGGCAGGGAGTACAGGCAGGGAGAGACAAGAGAGATGGTACAGGAGGGGAGGGGAAAGGAAGGGGAGGGAGGGGGGATGAAATAACAAGCAACCAATAGTCAAAAACAGGCATATGACTAAAGATGGGCATTTTCACTTGCATTAATTTGTATTTTTTTTGGGGGGGGGTATGGGTGACAGACCTTGGAGGAATCCAGGCCCCCCCCCCCCCCCAAAAAAAGAGGGACCCACCTGAAATTTGGGGTCCATGTCGCCCGTCGATCCCATTGCCATCAGTAGGGCCTTCTGCGCATCCCCGACACGGTTGGCGGCATTCAGCAAGCTCTGACGAGGCTGTAGGATGACAGTTTGTACAGGGGTTAAAGGACGCATCAAGACAAAAACCCTCAAAATAAATTCAGAATCACACGGCAGGATGACTGACCACTCCATGTTGAGAGCCCCCAATTTTTCAAGAAATGTGTCCACTGATGTAAATTCTGTATTTGTCGTGTGCACGATGGGCCATTGACTGATCCAGCGCCTGCATTCAACTGATTGGGAGGACCACTTGCCACGAAGTGATACTATCTGAAAACGACTTTGCAAATTTATTTTGTAGAAACATGACTTTGATTTGGTGGAACCAACAACATCTATACTAGTCTAACTAATAAATGAAAAACTGACTGGGAACTTTAGAACAACTTTAGAATAGCTCAGACATTCAGATGGTAAGAGTGCTGGTACACAAAATCAGAGGTCTCGGGTTCAAATTCTGGTCCAGTCAAAGTCTTCTTTGCCTTTTTTTTTCAATCTTTTTCAACAATTCTACTAAGAAATAGGGAGGGCCGGATGTTTCAATCCTAGCAGTACCTTTCTCTGAATACTCAGTGCTTTGGCCCATGCCTGATGAAAAAAAATCACAGATTAAGACGTCTGCACTAGAAAGCGGGAGCTGAGGGTTCAAATCACGCCCGAGCTGCCTGAATTGTTTTCATTAAGCATCGGGCAAAGCACTGAATATTCAGTGCTTATCAAGTTGAGAAGGGGAAACCCTAATTGAATTAGGAGATCGTTCCACTTGGTGGTTGGTGGCTTTACCTCCTGGGACTCCGGCTGGGCACACTTGAGGAGGTCTGAGAAGGCTCCCATGAGTCCCTTGGCTGCGTCCAGGATGTTGTGGCCGTCTCCTTCCTCCCCGAGCAGGGCTGCCAGCATCTTGACCCCTTTGGTCATCTCTGTCAGGTTGGACGAGCTGGGGTAGAGAGAAGTAGGACAAGAAATTTTGATTTTTTTTTTTTTAACCGACTGAAACTGATGGCCACGGTGGTCTGATGGTCATGATGTTGAATGTTCAGTGACACTGGGTTAATCATCTCTTTAGTCTGGGGAGTAAGACTCTCTCGAGTGAGCATGGCTCTCTTGAGATTGTGTGGCTCTTGAGAATGAGTGTGCTTCTCGAGACTGAGTACAGCTAACGAAAGTGAGAGCAGTTCTTTAGAATGAGAGTGGCTCTCAAATGTGGGAGTGGCTCTCAAATGTGGGTGTGGCTCTCAAATGTGGGTGTGGCTCTCAAATGTGGGTGTGGCTCTCAAATGTGGGAGTGGCTCTCAAATGTGGGTGTGGCTCTCAAATGTGGGCGTGGCTCTCAAATGTGGGTGTGGCTCTCAAATGTGGGTGTGGCTCTCAAATGTGGGCGTGGCTCTCAAATGTGGGTGTGGCTCTCAAATGTGGGCGTGGCTCTCAAATATGGGAGTGGCTCTCAAATGTGGGTGCGGCTGTCAAATGCAAGGGTGGCTCTAAGAGGAGCTAGTAGCTAGTCACTTCAAGCTGTGTGCAGTCTACCAGTCATCGCGTTTCAGAGCCAAATCATATGAAAAAAAAGAAAATCACTTGCTATCTTTGCCATTCTGATCAATCGTGTTCGTCATGAACTATTCGGTGGGAAACGAAAAGGAGGGGTTCTGCCGTAGGAGCAGTCTGCCTGGCTCGAGAGCGTCCCATGCTTACATGGTGGTGATGTGGGAGCCGACGGACGTGTAGTCCGTGTCGGAGGGCTCTTTGGAGGTCTGGCTGATGATGCCCGCAGTGGCGGCAGACATGGCGCTCAGCTGAGACTGGATGTTCTGCTTGTTGACGTCAATCGTATTCTCGCGCCACTGCTTGGAGGCCTTCGAGGGACAAAAAATGGAGTGAGTAAAAAATTGACTCATTCTGTGAGTCTTTTTTGAACTCTTCCTTGACTCGTCCTTGGGTGTTTTGCGCAGACAAAAGCATCAAATGCAAGAGTGTTCAGCGGGTAACCTCCCTCTTTTGACGACAAGGTCATTCAGCTTAAGCAGTTTTAGAGGGGGAGCCCTGGTCCCAGTAAGTTTTAGGTACTTCACCATTTCACGCCGGGACACTTTTCAGTGTCCACGACTGTCGCACAGGTTTTTTGTTTCAAAACTCGCTAAAAAAAATCAGGAATTATCAATACCTGTGAGAGTACACGTGAGAGTACTAGCGAGTCAAACCTGGCACACTTAAACGTCTGTGTGGCTTTTTGTCTTAACTTTTGTGGTACGCTGAAAAGACTCTTTGCCATAGTGAAGCCCAGATTAGAAGGGTCCAAGCTGCCTAGCAAAACCGCAAGCAGCTCCAAATTCGGAGACTCCGATGCGCAGTGGCCAAGCGGCTCTATGGCACCGGTCCCTGGTGACTTTGGTTCTCTGTGTGGCAGACTCACCGGGTCTGTGCCCAGCGGGGGCAGGTCAGCCTGGGTCATCAGGTCGTTCTGGGCTGCCTCCATGGCGGTGAAGCCACGCTCCACGTTGCCCTGTAGGGCTTGCTGGGCGGTGGTCAGGCCTGGCTGGCGCGCTTGGTTGGGCTACGGAGAGAGGGAAAGGAAAGAGGATTTCAAACTCACATAGACTCACCATCATCATCGTCGTCACCATCACCACCACCACCATCACCATCACTGTCATCACCACCATCACCGTCAGTACCATCATCCCCATCACCACCACCATCATCACCACAACCACCATCACCAGCTCATCACCACTACCATTATCATCACCACCACCACCTACATCACCACCATCACTGTCATCACCACCATCACCGTCATTACCATCATCCCCATCA
>OX465106.1:4214826-4434826 GCA_949987565.1 Luidia sarsii | reverse complement strand
GGGAGGTGAGCAGACAAAGAGGGAGGTGAGCAGACAAAGAGGGAGGTGAGCAGACAAAGAGGGAGGTGAGCAAACAAAGAGGGAGGTGAGCAGACAAAGAGGGAGGTGAGCAGACAAAGAGAGAGGTGAGCAGACAAAGAGGGAGGTAAGCAGACACAGAGGGAGGTGAGCAGACAAAGAGGGAGGTGAGTAGACAAAGAGGGAGGTGAGCAAACAAAGAGGGAGGTGAGCAGACAAAGAGGGAGGTAAGCAGACAAAGAGGGAGGTGAGCAGACAAAGAGGAAGGTGAGCAGACAAAGAGGGAGGTGAGCAGACAAAGAGGGAGGTGAGCAAACAAAGAGGGAGGTGAGCAGATGAAGAGGAAGGTGAGCAGACGAAGAGGAAGGTGAGCAGACAAAGAGGGAGGTAAGCAGACAAAGAGGGAGGTGAGCAGACAAAGAGGAAGGTGAGCAGACAAAGAGGGAGGTGAGCAGACAAAGAGGGAGGTGAGCAAACAAAGAGGGAGGTGAGCAGATGAAGAGGAAGGTGAGCAGACGAAGAGGAAGGTGAGCAGACAAAGAGGGAGGTAAGCAGACAAAGAGGGAGGTGAGCAGACAAAGAGGGAGGTGAGCAGACAAAGAGGGAGGTGAGCAGACAAAGAGGGAGGTGAGCAGACAAAGAGGGAGGTGAGCAGACAAAGAGGGAGGTGAGCAGACGAAGAGGGAGGTGAGCAGACAAAGAGGGAGGTGAGCAGACAAAGGGGGAGGTGAGCAGACAAAGAGGGAGGTGAGCAGACAAAGAGGGAGGTGAGCAGACACAGAGGGAGGTGAGCAGACAAAGAGGGAGGTGAGTAGACAAAGAGGGAGGTGAGCAGACAAAGAGGGAGGTGAGCAGACAAAGAGGGAGGTGAGCAGACAAAGAGGGAGGTGAGCAGACAAAGAGGGAGGTGAGCAGACAAAGAGGGAGGTGAGCAAACAAAGAGGGAGGTGAGCAGACAAAGAGGGAGGTGAGCAGACAAAGAGGGAGGTGAGCAGACAAAGAGGGAGGTGAGCAGACAAAGAGGAAGGTGAGCAGACAAAGAGGGAGGTGAGCAGACAAAGAGGAAGGTGAGCAAACAAAGAGGGAGGTGAGCAGATGAAGAGGAAGGTGAGCAGACGAAGAGGAAGGTGAGCAGACAAAGAGGGAGGTGAGCAGACAAAGAGGGAGGTGAGCAGACAAAGAGGGAGGTAAGCAGACAAAGAGGGAGGTGAGCAGACAAAGAGGAAGGTGAGCAGACAAAGAGGGAGGTGAGCAGACAAAGAGGAAGGTGAGCAAACAAAGAGGGAGGTGAGCAGACAAAGGGGGAGGTAAGCAGACACAGAGGGAGGTGAGCAGACAAAGAGGGAGGTGAGCAGACAAAGAGGGAGGTGAGCAGACAAAGAGGGAGGTGAGCAGACAAAGAGGGAGGTGAGCAGACAAAGAGGGAGGTGAGCAGACAAAGAGGGAGGTGAGCAGACAAAGAGGGAGGTGAGCAGACAAAGAGGGAGGTGAGCAAACAAAGAGGGAGGTGAGCAGACAAAGAGGGAGGTGAGCAGACAAAGAGAGAGGTGAGCAGACAAAGAGGGAGGTAAGCAGACACAGAGGGAGGTGAGCAGACAAAGAGGGAGGTGAGTAGACAAAGAGGGAGGTGAGCAAACAAAGAGGGAGGTGAGCAGACAAAGAGGGAGGTAAGCAGACAAAGAGGGAGGTGAGCAGACAAAGAGGAAGGTGAGCAGACAAAGAGGGAGGTGAGCAGACAAAGAGGGAGGTGAGCAAACAAAGAGGGAGGTGAGCAGATGAAGAGGAAGGTGAGCAGACGAAGAGGAAGGTGAGCAGACAAAGAGGGAGGTAAGCAGACAAAGAGGGAGGTGAGCAGACAAAGAGGAAGGTGAGCAGACAAAGAGGGAGGTGAGCAGACAAAGAGGGAGGTGAGCAAACAAAGAGGGAGGTGAGCAGATGAAGAGGAAGGTGAGCAGACGAAGAGGAAGGTGAGCAGACAAAGAGGGAGGTAAGCAGACAAAGAGGGAGGTGAGCAGACAAAGAGGAAGGTGAGCAGACAAAGAGGGAGGTGAGCAGACAAAGAGGAAGGTGAGCAGACAAAGAGGGAGGTGAGCAGACGAAGAGGGAGGTGAGCAGACGAAGAGGGAGGTGAGCAGACAAAGAGGGAGGTGAGCAGACGAAGAGGGAGGTGAGCAAACAAAGAGGAAGGTGAGCAGACAAAGAGGGAGGTGAGCAGACAAAGAGGGAGGTAAGCAGACAAAGAGGGAGGTGAGCAGATGAAGAGGGAGGTGAGCAGTTGAAGAGGGAGGTGAGCAGACAAAGAGGGAGGTGAGCAGACAAAGAGGGAGGTGAGCAGACAAAGAGGGAAGTGAGCAGACAAAGAGGGAGGTGAGCAGACAAAGAGGGAGGTAAGCAGACAAAGAGGGAGGTGAGCAGACAAAGAGGGAGGTGAGCAAACAAAGAGGAAGGTGAGCAGACAAAGAGGGAGGTGAGCAGACAAAGAGGGAGGTAAGCAGACAAAGAGGGAGGTGAGCAGATGAAGAGGGAGGTGAGCAGATGAAGAGGGAGGTGAGCAGACAAAGAGGGAGGTGAGCAGACAAAGAGGGAGGTGAGCAGACAAAGAGGGAAGTGAGCAGACAAAGAGGGAGGTGAGCAGACAAAGAGGGAGGTGAGCAGACAAAGAGGGAGGTGAGCAGACAAAGAGGGAGGTGAGCAGACAAAGAGGGAGGTGAGCAGACACAGAGGGAGGTGAGCAGACAAAGAGGGAGGTGAGCAGACGAAGAGGGAGGTGAGCAGACAAAGAGGGAGGTGAGCAGACAAAGAGGGAGGTGAGCAGACGAAGAGGGAGGTGAGCAAACAAAGAGGGAGGTGAGCAGATGAAGAGGGAGGTGAGCAGACAAAGAGGGAGGTAAGCAGACAAAGAGGGAAGTGAGCAGACAAAGAGGGAGGTGAGCAGACAAAGAGGGAGGTGAGCAGACAAAGGGGGAGGTGAGCAGACAAAGAGGGAGGTGAGCAGACGAAGAGGGAGGTGAGCAAACAAAGAGGGAGGTGAGCAGATGAAGAGGGAGGTGAGCAGATGAAGAGGGAGGTGAGCAGACAAAGAGGGAGGTGAGCAGACAAAGAGGGAGGTGAGCAGACGAAGAGGGAGGTGAGCAAACAAAGAGGGAGGTGAGCAGATGAAGAGGGAGGTGAGCAGATGAAGAGGGAGGTGAGCAGACAAAGAGGGAGGTGAGCAGACAAAGAGGGAGGTAAGCAGACACAGAGGGAGGTGAGCAGACAAAGAGGGAGATGAGCAGACGAAGAGGGAGGTCAGCAGACAAAGAGGGAGGTCAGCAGACAAAGAGGGAGGTCAGCAGAGAGGTGAGCAAACAAAGAGGGAGGTGAGCACACGCCAGCAAGAAATTGAGCGGGGGAATGACACAGTTGGCTACCAGATGTAGGCCCGGCAACTTACTTCTTTGGTCTTCTCGTCCACACGGAGCACACTCTCCTTGGTGATGCCCAGCAATCGAGGCACCAACTTGTTCTTGCCCTTCATCTTTTCCTGCAGACAGGGGGAAAACAACATTTCAAAACAGGGTCAAAAAACGTAGATGGCCCCCTTCAAAGGAATTCTCAGCAGTCCAGATGTACTGTAGGACGGCTCCTTCGCAAGCTTTCCTAACCAGGGTTCAAATTGACAGGGACAAAACAAATAGGAAGTGGAGAGTAACAGGGACATGGACGACAGACAGAGGACAAAGGGGATAGCTGGTAGGGCGAGATCAAAGGGAAGGGCTAGAGTTGGGGTAGGGATTAGGTAGTGAAAGAGGGAAATGGTGAAAGAGAGAAGGGGGGAGTGAGTTCAAAAGAGAGACTAATGGTAATTACGGTAACATTTTTGCAATTTGCTGTAAATGTCCCATTAGATAATTGTCCAGAATGCCAAGGGTAGAGTGACACGTCAAGCGTTGCCACGGCAGAGCTCCTCCGACTCACCTTGACGAGGAAGAAGGTGATGCCGTAGGTCTTCAGGGAACGGCAGAGCTGTGTGTAGCGCACCCTGGAATCCAATTCACTCACTCCGATCAACTTGGCATGTTCCTGAAACGGGAACATTGGACAGTACACTTTAGTTGGGACTTTGAGCTACAGTATTCATGGTGAAGATATCCCCTTCACCCAGGCCACTTTTCTGTGCCCGTTACCGCCACATTTTCAAAACTGTAAAATTGCTAAAAAATTGAGAGTGTACAAGCGAGTCAAACCTGGCACAATAAGACGTCTGTGTGCCTTTCGTCATGCTATATGTTGTTCTGTGGTAGGCTTAAAAGAGCCTTTGCTTGAAACTCTGGACAGTCAGACAGTAGTAGTGCACGGATACAGAGGGCCCCAGATACAGAGGGCCCTGGATAGAGGACCCCACATACAGACGGCCCTGGATACAGAGGACCCCAGATACAGAGGGCCCTGGATACACAGGACCCCAGATACAGAGGGCCCTGGATACAGAGGGCCCTGGATACAGAGGACCCCAGATACAGAGGACCCCGGATACAGAGGGCCCTGGATACAGAGGACCCCAGATAAAGAGGGCCCAGCGCATAGCAACACCAGCGACGCTCCTAATTTGGAGGTCCCATTGCAAAAACACTTACACTGCTGAGCCTGAGAATTCTAGAGATCCACTTACACTAGAAAGCAGGGGTAGCGGGTTCAAATCCCACTCAAGCTGCCTGTAATTTGTTTTTATTTTTTTCAAGCAGAGTGCTCAATCACACATCGAGTAGGACAAAACCTTGTTGAAAAAAAAAAGTCTCGGCCAATCGCAAAATTTAATAGGGAGAATCTGGGGGTGAAGGAAGGCATGGCATCAAACAGAAATCTACTCACGCCAAATATCCGCTTTTCAGCTCCCTTGAGTTTCACATACTCTTTTGGAAGGAAATCTTTCAGGCTGCGATGACGAGGGGAAAGAAAAAAGTAAACGAGGTTTAGTTCTTGTAACCCTCTGGTGCAGTTGCCGTTCACTTGGAAATGGGGTATTATATCAATCTTATTCAGTGTCCAATGTTAGTGACTGCTTTCAATTTTTGTCCTTTCAATTTATTTGTAGTTTTAATGTCAGTTTTTCAATTCAGAAGAGACTGCTCTGCCAAGGGACACTTGACTTTGCACATTTAGCCATAGCCATAGACATACATGTAGCTACAGCCACAGCCACAGCCACAGCCACAGCCACAGCCACAGCCACAGCCACAGCCACAGCCACAGCCACAGCCACAGCCACAGCCACAGCCACAGCCACAGCCACAGCCACAGCCACAGCCACAGCCACAGCCACAGCCACAGCCACAGCCACAGCCACAGCCACAGCCACAGCCACAGCCACAGCCACAGCCACAGCCACAGCCACAGCCACAGCCACAGCCACAGCCACAGCCACAGCCACAGCCACAGCCACAACCCTGTACATGTAGCTACATGTATAGCCTTGTAGCCATTGCCCTGTGGCCATGACCCCTGTCACAGCATTAGCCATGGCCACAGCTCATAGCCAAAGCCATAGCCAAAGCCATAGCCCTCAATTCCAATCAGGCGCCTTACTCCAGGAATCCAATCTTGTGCCTCGCCGGGTCATGGTCACCATAGTGTATCTGCATCTGGGTACCAGCCAGCTGTAAGGCTTCCTCATAGGAGCAAGGATGGGTACCGTTGATGATGGCATCCCGAGACTGTACCAAGCAATATTTAAAAAGGGGGCAACTGTCAATTTGAGTGCAGAGTGAAGTACGATACATACATGTATACATGTACAAATACACATGTACTTGTAGATAATCAACTATAGCAAAGATAGGGCAAAAAAAAGGTTACTAAAGGGGAATTCCACCCAAAATACAAAGTTTGCTTATCTGATTGGGTGTTAATAACAACATAATTACCTACATGTACATGTATGAGCGACTCATGTAAAATTTCATGGAATTTTAGAGCCTCCAGTGGTCGAATCTGCATTCCTACCATACATGTTCATTTTGAAATGCTTACTAACTTCAATGACAAATTCAAATTTGCTTCCCGAGCTCAAAATGCAAAAGCCAAAAGCCAAGATTGTTCAAAAGTTTCCCAGTCAGTCTCGTCCTTCGTCTCTTTGGCTTAAATCTGAAAAGTGGCAACCCCCTACACTAAAAACCTGTTGGCCAGGGAATCCAAGTCCGTGTCTTGCCCATGGGAAAGATTTGAAGACAATCATTTGCAACTGAAATACGGCAGCAATCTGAGGTGATCTTTACCTGGACGTAGAGCAGATTGAGCTGGACCGGATCTCGCTTGTCCACATTCTGGTCCGAGTAGAAGTACTTGCGCCGGAAAACCAGCATTTCGGTGATGTCCACTCCCTGTTCCCTCAGGGTCCTTGTGTGATCTAGCCAGTTCACTGTGGAGGGAATTGGCATGCATGTACAATGTACCGGTACATGTACAAGGGCAAGTTGAACAAAGAAAAGGGGGATGGAGAAGAGGGAAAACATGTACATGTAAATATATCAAGTGATATCAACCCAATACTACTAAGTCGAGAGTATAGAAAGTACATGTAAGCCGATAACCTACTCGGACGCCATGAATGAATACCCTCCACACTAATCTGTCCAGCATGGCAGCCCTCAGCTATTCAACTTTGTCAAGTCCTGTGTCTCTCCTTGGCATGCCAATGTAATATGTCTGGGCCAGATAGCTCAGATGGTAATAGCACTGGTACATGTACTGTACATAAAACCAGAGGTCTCGGCAGTTCAAGTCCCGATCCAGTCCAAGATGTTGTTCTTTCCTATTTTTTTTCTTCAAAATTGTTCAAAAAGTTCCCAGTCTGTTTTTCCCTTTATTTGTTGGATTGAAACTCTACAGTACATGTACATGTACATGTACATGTACACTGTGCAATTTGGTGTTTCATAACTTTCAATGGCTGATGTGAAAGACAACATTTAATGAACAGACAATGCATTGACAGCCAAGAAAAGTTGAATAAAAACTGTAATGGTGTGGCAACCTTTCCAAATAGTCAACTAAGTGTACCGTTGGCATTTAGACATGTACATGCATGTACATGTACATGTACTATCCTTGTCGGGCTTCTTCTCCCTTGAGTTTGTTGAAAGGGGGCCCTTCCCAAATTGCCGGCCATTTGTGAAGCAACATTTTTCAGTGGAGTAAAGACTGCGGGGAGGGGAAATTTGCTGACCCTAGAGAAACGCTACATGCCCAGTTTGAAGCAAGAGTCAACAAGCGAGGGCCGGATTGGCCGCGCTTGATTGGCAGACATTTTTTTTCACAGAGAACGAGAAATCCGATGAAGAAGAGGGGGGGTCCATTGTTGGGACAGGATTTGACAGCAGGGAGGATGGTTCATCACAGTCATCCCCCAAGAGAGACCATGAACAATGCACTCCGCTATCCACACCTGACTGTCGGCAATTCAGTGCTTCACAATTTATTGTGCCGGCTGCGCACAGTGTGGAAACCCCCGTTCCAAAAGGTAGCATTGTGTGTCAAAACCTGAACTTGGCAAATCTATTCAATGGTGCATCAGTTCATACTGTACGAAGTATGCACAAACTCCAGCTGTCATGGAACATGGCAGGGCTGATCTTCAGACTGGCAAATTTCCTGGTGGCCCCAAACTTTCAAAGTGAATAGCTTTGAATGTTAGTGCAGCTGTGTGGACTTACCAACCTTGACAATGTTTGGTAGACCTACGCACGTGTACCAGTACCGTACATGTACACTGTACATTTAATATCCTTTAATTTCAAGTGGCAATTGGCCATTGGTCCTACAACTTCATGTCACCATTGGCCACTGAAACTACAAGTTCATGTGGCAACTAGCCACTTATCCTAAAAGTTAATGTGTCAATTGGCCACTAATCGTAAAAGTTCATGTGGCAACTGGCCACTGATCCTAAAAGTTAATGTGACCATTGGCCACTAATCCTAAAAGTTCATGTGGCAACTGGCTACTGATCCTACAGGGCCATGTGGCCAGTGGAACCCTGCAGCAGAGCCCTAGCTGACAGTAAATACACTGTGTTCCATTCCATACAACTACTAAATGTCAAGAGTCTACTCACACTCGTCGTCTGTGTGCAGTTTTCTTTTCAGCGTCTCCATCTTCTTCTCGTCCCGAAGGATTGAGGAGGAACCTTTTTCCTGAGAAGTGCAAAACAGAGAGAGATTGTCATGAAGGTCTTTCAATAAGAGAGAGGAGGAGAGAAGGATGGAGGGAGGGAGAGAGGAGGGGGAGAAAGAGAGTGTAGAAGGAGAGAGGAGGGTAGAGAGGAAGGGGAGAAAGAGAGTGTAGAGAGAGAGGGGAGGGGAGAGAGGAGGGGGGAAAGAGAGTGTAGAGGGAGAGAGGAGGGGAGAGGAGGGGGAGAAAGATAGTGTAGAGGGAGAGAGGAGGGGGAGGAGGGGGAGAAAGAGAGTGTAGAGGGAGAGAGGAGGGGGAGAGGAGGGGAGGGAGGAGGGGGAGAGAGGAGGGGGAGAGGAGGGGAGAAAGGTAGTGTAGAGGGAGAGGGGAGGGGGAGAGAGGAGGGGGAGAGGAGGGGAGAAAGGAGGGGGAGAGAGGAGGGGGAGAGGAGGGGGAGAAAGATAGTGTAGAGGGAGAGGGGAGGGGAGAGAGGAGGGGGAGAAAGAGAGTGTAGGAGAGAGGAGGGGAGAGGAGGGAGAGCAAGAGAGTGTAGATGGAGAGAGGAGGGGGAGAAAGAGTGTAGTGTAGAAGGAGAGAGGAGGGGGAGAGGAGGGAGAGAAAGAGAGTGTAGATGGAGAGAGGAGGGGGGAGGAGGGAGAGAAAGAGATTATAGATGGAGAGAAGAGGGGGAGAGGAGGGAGAGAAAGAGAGTGTAGAGGAAGAGAGGAGGGGGAGAGAGGAGAGGGAGAAAGGGAGTGTAGAAGGAGAGAGGAGGGGAGAGGAGGGAGAGAAAGGGAGTGTAGAGGGAGAGAGGAGGGGGAGAAAGAGGGTAGAGGGAGAGAGGCGGGGGAGAGGAGGGAGAGAAAGAGAGTGTAGAAGGAGAGAGGAGGGGGAGAAAGAGAGTATAGGAGAGAGGAGGGGGAGAGGAGGGAGAGAAAGAGAATGTAGAGGGAGAGAGGAGGGGAGAGGAGAGGGAGAAAGGGAGTGTAGAAGGAGAGAGGAGGGGAGAGGAGGGAGAGAAAGAGAGTGTAGAAGGAGAGAGGAGGGGAGAGAGGAGGGAGAGAAAGAGAGTGTAGAAGGAGAGAGGAGGGGAGAGGAGGGAGAGAAAGAGAGTGTAGAAGGAGAGAGGAGGGGAGAGAGGAGGGGGAGAAAGAGAGTGTAGAGGGAGAGAGGCGGGGGAGAGGAGGGAGAGAAAGAGAGTGTAGAAGGAGAGAGGAGGGGGAGAGGAGGGAGAGAAAGAGAGTGTAGAGGGAGAGAGGAGGGGAGAGGAGAGGGGGGAGAGGGGGAGAGAAAGAGAGTGTAAAGGGTGCAAGGAGAGGGAGAGGAGGGAGAGAAAGAGAGTGTAGAGGGAGAGAGGAGGGGGAGAGGGGAGGGGAGAAAGAGAGAGAAATACCCCAGTAAAGAGAAATAAAGAGAGAGAGGGAGAGGAGAGAGGATGGAGAGAGAGAGAGAGAGAGAGAGGGGGGGGAGAGAGAGGGGGAGAGAGAGGGAGAGAGGAGAGAGAGGGGGGGAGAGGGGAGAGGGGAGAGAGAGGGGGAGAGAGGGGGAAGAGGAGAGAGACAGAGAGAGAGAGAGAGAGAGAGAGAGGGGGGGGGTCGGGAGAGAGAGAGAGGGGGGTTGGGAGAGAGAGAGAGAGGGAGAGAGAGAGAGAAGAGAGAGAGGAGAGAGAGGGGGGATGGGAGGGGGAAGAGAAGGAGGGAGAGAGAGAAGAGGGATAATTCTTGGCAGTTTTTGGCATGATCGAAGGAAGTAACTTTTCTCGACCCACGGGAAGTCATCCCATCGTTGAGGAGCAAAATTCTTCACTTCCTTTAGTTCCCCCCCCCCCAAAAAAATAAACAATAATTATAATAAAAAAATAAAACTGCAAGACACTACCTTTTTGAGTGTGGATCTGTTAATGGTCCCGTCTTTTCTCTCTTCTTCCGGCACATCGCGGCAGAGTGAGTACTCATCGTAGTTGGTCACACCTACATGTACAAAAAGGGGTCGGCGACCAAGGAAAATAAAGACATGACAGAAAAGCAAGCATGCGCTGCTCAGGAAACCACGCAGAACAACTCCTGCGATCCATTGGCAGTAAGAATAGCATTAGACATTGTTTCATCTACCAGCGGGCCCTCAGAAGTTGAAACGAATTCGGGCAAAGTTTAAAAGAAAAAAAAGAGTCAAGAGTTTTAACCTGGTATGTGAAAATGAAGAGTGGAGCCGTCGATAGGCAAACTATCGAGTCTAGTTTAAACAGAAGGAACGTGTGCTTGCTAGAGTGTGAGGCTCGCTAATTACGAGGCAAGTTTTGTTTTAGTACGGAATTCAAGAGGCGCATTTTCTGACCATCATCGTAAAAAGAGAGGGCAGAGGATGGCTGGAGAGAAGGAGCGGGAGGAGTCGTACGGGGGGGGGGAAAGCGCTGGGCACCACAAGTTCAGAGGAGTTCCGACTGCCCACTTGGAGGAAGAGTTTCAGAGCGCGGCCCTGCTGCCCCGAGGCATCAAGCGGCTCAGGGGGACAACGTCAAGTCGGCCAGTCCTTTCCTCCCCGCTCCGTCACCTCCTCTGGAACCCGGCAAGAGGAACTGCCGGCCCCGAACGAGGCTCTTTATACCCACGCTGGGAGAGGGAGGGCAGTGACTCGACCCAGAGGAGAGGAGAGGGAGGGGGGGGAAGGTGGATACTTACCGAGTCTGGTGCAGATTGTGATCAGCATCTGGCTGACAGTGTTGCTGTCATCAACCTGAAAAGGGAGACATGGAACGGAATGACCCGTGATTAAGCAAAACGCCTTGGTATTCCGATACCACATAGATACAACTGTATAACATGTACATTGTACAACTGACAACACAATGCTTGAGGTGGACTTACGGTACATGTACATTGTACATGTATTGTCACGGCTTGCCCTCAATGGCTGGACAATTACAACCTTTTAAAGGTCTACAGAAATAGGAATTGAAAAAGAGCTAAAAACTCTCCTTAGGTAATGTTTACAATAAAATAATCAATACAGGAATGATTTTTTAAAAATTTGTAAGCGCCTAATTTCGCCCCAAAACATTGAAAAAAGTCCATGTTTGCCCTGCCCCAAAAAAAATCCCCCTGTAAGCATGTGACGTCACATACAGAGCAAAAGCAGCCGAGCGAGGGGATCGAAATGCAGAGACGATAAAGTGCGCTACGGCGCATGTGACAGTGCGGTATTTACGGCTGATAGACAATAGAGACAATGCAGGGCCAGTGCAAAGCGCACAGCCTCAAGGCTGACCACAAAATCTGTATGTGACATACATGTACATGTACATGTACAAATGTACGTTCGTCTCCAAAGTACATGTATGGGGCACAATTTTCGGACCACAATATAGCGTTTTGGGGCTAAATTAATCATTTTTGGTCTCAAAAATGATAGATACATGTACATGTACCGGTACATGTACTTTGGGTGTTATAACAACCCCGATATAATTAACCCCAAGTTACATGTAATTTTGATTTCTGTATACCTTTAATTCTATTGCATTCCAAGGCATTCGCCCATTCTTTGTTTCCTCTTCCAATCACAGCACAGGGCGTTTCACAGCAAGTCCATACCAATGAGATAGTATAATGCCATTTGTATTGATAATTAAAATGCACAGCGATACAGTACACAATGTAGGCATGATAGGAGAGCTTGTGTTTCTCGCAATCTAAGTGAAACTTGAGAACTGCTGCATGTTCGTGTACTACATGTACATGTACATTGTATCTATAGGGCATAGAGTACATGTACATGTACATGTACATTGTATAGGGCATAGAGTACATGTACAGTACATGTACATGTACAGTACATGTACATGTACATGTAGGTGGGATTCAGACCCTAAACTACTGTACATGTACATTATACAATGTTGTGTACTGTGCGTGTACACAAAGTCACAGATACACATTTACTGTATACCGGTATGCACAATGTATGATTCCTCATCAAAGAAAAATATTCAAAACATGGGTTGGGCCCTACATCATGTACTCCTGACTTCACACCTAGGGGGGTGGGGGGTGGACTGTTTGATTTCCCAAATTCCCAACCAGCACGTTGTTCTGCAAACAAAAACGTAAAAGGTGACAAAGGTCCTGACTGCCGGCCAAGCTTATCGGCAGACAAATGACAGTGGTAACTCAGGACCATTAAGACGGAAGAGGAGAACCCTGGGATGACAGGAGGGCTGATAGCACAGCACCCACTAAAACAGTGTAAAACATCATGGACAATCAGTCAGGAATTAAGGCGTGCGGTGCTGGATTTCAGAGGCGCAGATATGGGAGTGCAGGTGTGGGGAGGGGTGGAGGGGGCTAAAGACCGTCGATAATCGATATCGTGTTTTTCAAATATCGATATATCGGTGCTCAAATCAATATCATTGATATGTATCGATTTTTCTTGTGTTAAAATTGGTGTACTCTGTAAACTCATTGCAAGGAACAAAAGTTAAACAAAACTGACGACCAAAAGTCAAAGTACATGTACATGTACAGTGTACATGTACATCATGCCTCATGGCTTTGTTTAAAACCCTAACTTTCCCAAATCCTAGAGTCCTATTGTCCTAGTGTAGGAATGTATAGGATTGAGGGCATGTGGTACATGTACAGTAGTTGATGCATTGTACTGTACAGTGTAGGTTCCATTCTTACGTATTAAGTCTTGAACCCGTGTGAAGTGAACAGGAACTTACATGTAAGATACAGTGTACACCTGTATCTCTCTTATAAACTGGTCAACTATGGCTGCATCATGCAACCCGACTCCAATTTTCACTGGACCACAATTTTTAAACAAGGAATGAACATTGATCGGAAGAAGACTGCCATGCTAGACTAAGTATTGTTTGGATTTTCCAACTCGCCAGCCGGGAATGTGGAGGATTGCAAGACCTTTCTTTGAGAAATGTCCAGCTTGGATTAAAATACCAGGTACTTCATTTTCTTTGTCGATTTCCTTTGGGGGTAATTTCATTTCTTCTTCTTTTTTTCAATTCCTCTTTGCACTACATGTACATGATCTTGGAGAAATGGTTCATAATTTTCAGGTCGGTTGGCCGTGAGCTTAGTCTGTGTGGCATGCTGCACGGATGCTGTTTGACTGTTTCCCCTCTGCACCAGTCATGCCAGTAGGCACACTAAGCTCCCTCAAGAGCACAGCAGGAGACGTCCTGTCCGGGCACAGGAAGAGGATGATCGGATCCCAGTCCCATGTATCCACAATTGGACAGATTCCCTTTCCCCACATTTCCCCTCCACAGGTATCCGTGCACCCAAATGGCTCTCTCCGTTTTGTTTTGCTGGGGGAGGGAGGGAAGTTGAATCCAAAAGAAGAGCTGACATGTAATGAGTCCTACTGTATGCAAGCTTGGCCTGTTTTCTGACCATGGTAAACCAACACGGTGCACATCCTATGCACGTGAGGCCGTGACATGTTCACATTCTGAAGTTTCTGTATCAGGTGTCCAGCCAGCGGTGCTTACTGTTTGCTTGACAGCCAAAAGCACTGTAGTTGTTTTTTTCCCAAACCAGAGGGGGGGGGGTAGAATTAGGTCTGAAACAAGCTCTCTGGCAGGACTATAGACTTTGAAATCAGTCCTCGGTGTCGTTTTCTCAGAAATAATCGTACATGTAACATACCGGTACATGTACAGTAATGTACATGTACATGTACACGTACATTGTACATGTACCGTACCGTACATTTTTGTGTGTACATGTACACTGTACATACAATGTACATGTACATGTATACACTGAACATATACGGTAATGTACTACTGATATAGCGCACTGCATATTGCAATCAGAAATAATAATAGACTAAAAATAATACACGAGCATGCTCATCCGGGGGAAACTAATCAATAAACCAACACATTTTCTCATGACCCTAGTCATCGGGGCAATTAACACTCCTGAAATACACTCCCTGGGGAGGGCAGTGCCTAGGCCTCGGCTGCTGTACAGGGTACATGTACATGTATAAATTTCTGAGTGCCCATGTTTAATCGGGCAGTACAGTGAACTCTGCTGTCTCTATGGCCAATGCAGGACCGCTGGTCAGAGGAGGGAGAAAGGGATGTGTGTACATTTGTACCATAAAGGAAGTCCCATTCAAAATCACAGGTGGACTTTAATCTTGGGGGAAATGCGCAGACTGCTGGCAACACCATCTTGCATTTAAATTTACCGGTACATGTACATAACATGTACATGTACGTACTGCATTTGGCACATGTATACATACATGTACATGTACTGTGTAGCTAAGCACATACTGTACATGTACATGTACATGTACAGTAGTAGCCCAAATTCTACATCTGGTTTTGTCGGTTTGTCCCTGTTACTGTTAGTGTTAACGGGGGTGGCCGACAAGCCGGATTCACCTCACACTCACAGGAACCTCCCTTGCCCCATCCCTCCATCACGCCCGATTCAGCGCATCCTCCCTGTTCAGCTCAACCCTCCTAATCTAGGGCCTGACGTTTCGATCCCGGCAGGACCTTTCTCAAAGGTCCTGCCGGGATCAAAACGTCAGGCCCTCCTTAGTTTTGATATTTACATTTTGTTCATTTTAGTCAGTAAGCTGGTAAGCAGTCAGCAACATTTGTGCCTCTTACTGACAAGATACCGGTTGCTTATTGCAGGGGAAACCCTGCTTCATAATAGTACAAACATTTGTACTGTTGTAAGGGCATACTGTACACACATATGTACATGTACAACTTGTACTGCATGTGTTTCATTACATGTACTGTACATTTGTAGTGGTACATGCTGTATACGTACATTACGGTGTACATGTACTGTAGTATAGTGTTTGAAGGCATGCCCGTGGAACTTGGGAGGGCCGACCAATCCAGTCTCCAGGAATTCACTTCGCTCATTACCGGCACGGTAAATCACACCCGTTGGGATGGTCAGACCACACGTGCCCACAGTGCAAGGACCACTCGTCATTCGGTGCACGCGACAGCCAGACATGGCCTCTATGCCATCCTTATGGGGCCACTTGAGTGGGTCTTTGGCCAGGAGCCATCCTGAAAATCTCAGCCTGTGCCACATCTGGGTTGGGCGGGGGATGCTTGCATCTAGGCCGAAAAGGCCAACGGCCTACAGATTCTGGGAAAGCATTTTTTTTTGTCCTTGCCCAAACCGCTGTCAAGCCCTATGGCACATGGAAGGGAGGGGAAGTCGACCATTATGCAAATCTTCACATTATTATCGCCATTTATCAACCTCCATTTCATTTCCTAGAGCTGCATTCGCATTTCCACAGCTTCCTGTATTTTAGAATTTCCAGCATCCGTGAGAGAAGTGCCAATAGCTGAACACTTGGCCCAGTACATGTACATGTACTGTACATGTACATGTACCGGTACATGTACATGTACAGTGTACACCATGTACATGTACAGTGTACACCATGTACATGTACAATACATGTACAGTTGTGTGTACAGTTGTACGTACACATGTACATTGTACTTGTACAAACATGTACTTGTACAAACATGTATGTAGCAGGATATCACTGGTTTCTGTGCAATACTTAAACATCCTACACACATACATGTACATGTTCATGTACATACTGTACTATACAGTACATGTATGTACATTGTACCGGTACACATACATGTACATTTACATGTACAGATACATGTATCTAAGTTAAGCCCTTCCAATTGATAGCAAAACTGCTCACTGACTTAAAGACTAAAATTGCACAATCCTGCCTGACGTTTTGATCCTATGTACATGTACATGTAGCAAGGCATTTTTGATGAGCTCCTCCAACAAATGAAATCATTGAGATACATGTAAATGGTTATCAGAAAGTAAGAGTTACATTATTTTGCATAAATTTCTAAACTGCTTAGTGTGGCTTGTTTTAACACGCCCTTTCATATCAAAATGAACAAAACTAGAAAAGCACTTGGAGAGTATGGACCTCCACCAAGCAACATTTACCACAATGTTAACAAAGACTTCAAAGTGATCCAGAAACCAGTCCTGAGTTGATCCATTTCATCAGCAAAAACGAATCAACTCAAGCCAGTGAGAATACTGACATACATGTACCATGCATACTGTAAACATTTCAGAACGATGCATTTCTAACTTTTCAAGTTACTTTGCTGACAGGCAGACAGACACACAAACACTGGCAACAACATAACCTCCTTGGCGGAGGTACCGGTACACGTACACGTATGCAATAAATCATTGAATTTTAATAAAGGGGGAGTGGCAGAGATATCGACGTCCTATTTAATACAGGGTGCCTGGCCCTGTATTGAAATCAATCAAATCAAGTCAATTTCTTATTGACCAAGCACGGAGTTCTAATTAGAACTGGAAGGAGTGCCGCCCCACTGTGCCGGTTGGGCAGCAAGGGGGCCCGGGCCAAGGCAGTGTGCTACCCCTTTTCCCTGTCAGTGCACAAACCAAGTGAGCCGTGTCGTGCAGCGTCGCACGCGGCCATTCGCTTCAAGGGCAGACAGGTATCCGGCAGTATCTTCGCAGCAAGCGGTGTCCCGGCCCAATAATTACACCATGTCTGCTCTCATCTCCACTTAAAAAGGAGACGGTAAATCCTCCCCCCCCCCCTCTGCCTTCCTGCAGACCGATCTAATTAGAGCCCCCATCTGACCAACACGGGTGGATATCTGACTATAATGCAATAGACGCGGGGGACCGGGTTGGTTTTTTTTTATGACGGGTTTAAGGCCGCCCTCCCTCGCCGACATCCACGGCTCCTGAAGGAATGTTGCAAGGGGGTTAAGAACCGACAGTGTGGGGAGGAGGAGTAGGAGAGGGAGGCCACATTTGACTTGTAAATCCGCTCAATGGGGGCTTCCATTGGATTGCCGAACTGCACTTACGCGAGCATAATATTCGGACATTTTCTTTGAAAAAAAAAAGAAGAAGAAGAAGGTGAAACGCGAGAGGAATTTCAGTAAACCGATTGTGGTTTATTTGGAGGAGGGGGGGGGGTTGATGCTGGCATGTTGTGTGCATTCACTGACCACACTCTCCTAAAGTCGACAACTAATCCAACATGCTGCAGAGCTCTGGTGGCACAAGCCTCTACCCCAGTGCAGGGTTTTTGCTGGACTTTTGTGAGTCTGAGACGTACAATGTACATGTATAACATACCGGTACATGTACAGTATTTATCCCTAAATCGATGAGTTTGGTATACTGTGGATGTGCATGTACTTGTATAGTACATGTACATGTACAAACATGTACATGTACTGTAGTTTGATGTTCTCTGAGTCACCAATTTGATTGGGAATGGGTCTAAAGCACAGCAGTACGTGCACGCAGGAGCATACTGTACACTACAGTGTACATGTATGCTAGAAGGGATCCTTTGGGCATCACTTTATGCAGCCCAGGCTAACACGTAAAATCACAATACACAAAGATGTATCAAAGATGTATCCTGCTAGGATCAAAACGTCAGGCCCTCTTACTTTTGAGAAAGATGTACGAGTATCTTCACAACATTCCAGACAGTCTCCGTAATCAGTGCTCACATGGGGGTGGCACGCAGTCGTAATAAATCATAAAGCTAATAATGACTCTCTGCGGGAGAATCGGGACATTTAATCTAGGCGGTGTTGCATTACGGACACGTGGGACAGGGCTTTGTGCTCACAGACTACAGTACATGTACATGTAGGAGTCCCAGGTGTGGCCGAGTATACATATGCAAAAAGCACTCACCAGCAGTGTCTTCTTAGATCCGTCCAACATCTTCACCTTCAACGGACGGATCTTCTTGCGATACTCCAGCAGATCCTGAGAATTAAAGAGATTAAGAGAAAGGGGGAAATAAAATGACTACTCCTTGTAATAAGAAAACTGGCTTCTTTGCATTTCTATCTAAATTAATGTTTAATGGGAGGGTACACCGTTTGCAAAGTGCCCAATTTCCGGACTTTACAAATTTGTTGCATTTCTGACAATCTTTTTAACAAACACCGCCTCTACCGGTATGTCTGAAAAAAATACCATTTAATTTTGTCTCCAGGGTGTTTCTCATGACATGGTTGACAGGTTGAGCTGAAACTTATGCAGGTGTGTTATTTTACATGTACATGTATACACACGTATTGACAAAGTATGGAAGTGATTCTTTAACCTTCGCAAATGGTATACCCAACCTTTAAGAACAGTTGAATATATATTAAACTACTTCAAATCCTGATCCAGTCATACACATACTGTACATGTAGTTTCTCAGCTCTTTTAATAATTAATTAACTGCGGCAAAGATAAGCTGACTACATTAATCTAAGGGCTGGATACATGTATAGTGTAGCTCAGATGGTGATGATCAGAGTACCAGTTCGACTACCAGTCCAGTCAAAGTTTCCTTTGACATTTTGTTAAATTTCTCGAAATATTCACAAAGATGGGTTCTCTTTCCTTTGTCTACACTGTACATGTACAGTGTACGGTACATGTACACTGTACATGTACATGTATCTTACAACTACTGTACTTGTTGTTTGTATAGGCCCTACAGTACTGTAGTTAATGGTTAATTTCTTCAGACTGTCTCCCGGCCCCAGCAAAGATAGATGACTATTTGAGGAGTTTCAAGCCAATGGCTGAATAGCTGAATCATTAGATCACTGGTACTGTACCTTAAAATACAAGGCCCTGGTTAAAAAACTTTGTACGGTCAAATATTCTTCACTGCTTACAAAACAGTCAGTTTTTCATAATTTGTTTGTTTGAATTTGTTTTTGTTTCGTTTTTACTTCAGCTCAAATTTCTGTGTACACATACAAAGTTCTACAAATTCATCAATGGGGGAATTCGTCCTTCTGAGATGCATCCCTCTCTTGAAAGAGATTTTCATGCAACATGCCAGCAACGTTTGGCATTATGAAGGCCGACAGTGAGTTGCATGTGCGCAGCATGCCCCTGCGAGGAACCTTATCCTTGCCACACTATCCGGAACTTTATCTCGGGATGGGATCCTTCCACACGCTGTGTCCGCACATGGTGCCCTCTGAAACGCGCCGGAAAGTCAACACAGCGTCGCATTTGTCAACAACTCGGTGTCGAAGAAAGGTGTTGGTTCAGCGAGACACCGGGGTGCCGGTCTGCCATCTTGAGGAGGCCATCTCTTTGCTAATTTCCACCAGGTTCCCGGGCAAATTGGACTCCCAGTCACATTTGATTATAATGTATGTGCACAGACATGCAAGAGGGGAGGGGGTGTGGTCGATATTCAAGATTAAAATTGCGATACAATGTACCTCGGCCGGTTAAATTAGATTTGCCTAGGCACCTCGCCTGGAGTTGAGGTGGAAGCCGTTTTGGAAAACAGGTCAATATCAAACACCTGCTCGAGGTAACGTAGCCCCTCATCAAACAAACCTGCTCTTTATACACAGCAAAGTTTGAGTCAGTAGAAAAGCACCATGACAATTAAGACAAGTCAGAAGGCTATTCAGTCTGATTGATCAGATGACGGCATCCTTTTTCTTCAGCTAGGCAGTCTCTAAGTTTGTCAAGTGTTTTGCCATAGCCTTCCGATATCAACTGGGTCTTCCGTTGCCAGTATCGCGCACCAATTTCTGAAAGCTTTAGATAGTGAACTCTTTTCAAAGGCTGTCAATTCATTTATCGGTTATTCATTTTGATTTATCCCCGTATACAGGTTGTGGTTTGTCGCTGAATCTGAGGGTATGCTGTTCCATTCAGTAGGCCTACAGATCATCTCCACCTTGAAACTGAGATCAAAAGCCCGTTGTAACGATCTCAGACGGGCCCCCGTGCTGAGTTGAGCCGTGACGTCACTGGCTCACCTCAGCACGTTGCCGCAACGTTCTCAGCTGCTCACCGTGCTCAGATGAGTCAGTGAGCGAAGCACCTGGTACTCACCCCTTGCCTCAGGAGGTAGTGCTCCAGCGTCTTGCCCGCTTCCAGCCACACCCCTTTCTTGGGGTCCTCGTCGGCCAAGAACAGGCCGTACTCATTTGCTGTCGGGAAAAAAGTGAATCATCAAAAGACGCTCACTAATCCGGCAAAGGTGTTAAAGAGCACTGCTACGTGTACATCTAACCAGGGGTCTCTGTTAATGTCCAAATCTTCATGAAAACTTGTTTGCAATTTTCTTTTAAAAAAAGTTTTGTATGATTGGCTGACGAGACGAATAAGGGGAAATTCACTAAGGTATACAGACTTGCGAACATATAGCAATGATTATTTAGTCAGCAATATCTGCTTAAACAATCCAACTTTGTAATTTTAGATTAAGTAATCAAGATGTTGAGGAGTAGCATGTTAAATTTGGTTAGCTGACTTCTAAGCAATTTCAAAATGGATTATGCTTTTCGCCAAGCCCTTTGAATCCCGGCATCACTACTGTCCAGAGATTTATACAAAGGCTCTTTTCAGCCTGTACCACAAAATAACATCTACAACATATAGTAGCATGACAAAAGCTACACTGTACCATACGCAGAAATTCAATTGTACCATAGTTTGACTCACTTACATTGTACAAGTGCACATACACTGTAGTGCTCTATAGTTGATTGATTTCACAGGTACAATGTATTTAATGTTCCCAATTGTTTCTAGCATGATTTGAAAATATTTGGTAGTTTTGGTACACTTAAAAAATAAAGGTGAGGCAGTCATGGGCACTGTAATGTGGCCTGGTGCGAAGTGGTTGACAGCTGACAGAGAGGTACAATGTACATGTACAGTAGGTACAGTACAGTACAGTACTGTACAGTACATGTAGTTTCTCTTTGTCAGGGCAAAAAGTGCATCAAAATGAGTGAGCTACAGGTAGGAGGAATCGATTTGGGAAGGAGATTTTCGGGAAGCGTTGAGCATTCTCAGTCTGTGGGGGCAGAGAGGATGAGGGGAGAAAAGGATCGATGCGTCACAACTCACGTTGCCCTAGCAACCCGGAGGCCTCCGGATTCTTCTCGCGGATACTGCGGCAGACATCGTAGACGAGGGCCGTGGGCTCAAATTGCATAGTCTTGGTGCTGTTGGCAGCCACAATGTTGATCTTCAGCGAAATCTTCGACGCCATTGTGGCTGGCTGGTTGAACTAATCCTTAACTGCAGTCAAGAAAAATGCAGGCCAAATTATTTTAACCAAAAAAATTTATCAAAGAGAGGACAAAATACATAAAAATCCAACAGTTGATTGTTAATGTTTGCATGTGAATGAACAGGGCCTACGGGGATGTGATCTCTTAAGATACTGTACATGTACAGTTGTACATGTACATGTACATGTACATGTACATGTATCAGGCAGGTAATGTTACCAGGGTAGTAAAATGATTCAGACTGGTGCCTCTGGCAAAGACTACATGTACAGTGTACTGTACATGTAGTTGACTTTTTGGAGAGGCCACCATCTACACGTACATGTAAGGGCTGGACAGCTCAGATACATGTAGTATTGACTGCTGGTATGCAAAACCTGAGATCATGGGTACAAGTCCCAGTCTAATCAAAGTTTTCTTTCTTAAAATTTAGTGGGCCTGACGTTTCGATCCTAGCAGGACCTTTCTCAAAGGCAAAGTTTTCTTTGCCATTTTTCAACAAAAGTACTGTAACTCTCATAAATGCTTTGATCCTACATGTACATGTACATGTACTTTACCAGGTGCTTTCTCAAACATGTCAAAGGCAGAATCTCATTCTTCTCACTCTGCCTTTGAGAAAGGTCCAACTTGGATCAAAAAATGCCAGGCGTTTTTGTTTAGATTTGCACAAGAAAATAATACAGTTACTGTACATACCGGTACACCTGTACACTGTACACTATAAATGGGTCACTTACGGTACAATGTACCTGTATGTACAGTGTACAGTGTACATGTACTGTAAATTGGGTAGGAGGTGGAGCAAAGGGATACAAAACATGTACTGTACGTGTACATGAGTACAGGTGTATTTACTGTACAGTGAATGTTCTCCATTTCATAAAAAGGGTCTGCAACAAATTCTGCTTGTGGAGGGGGGGGGCTATTGCGACCTGCACCACTGGCAAGCCTAGCAGTAGTACTTTCCAACTTTCCAATTCAACACAGTACAGTTCATGGGCTGAATAATGTAGAATCTTTTCAGCCTGGTTATAGCCGGCTGGCTGGCTGGCCAGCCTGCCCGTCGGATTAGGCAAGCCTGGATTAAACCTAATCTGCCATCACTTTCACGAGCCCCCCAAAAATGTCCTGCCAGCCTCAACTGCTTTGGGAATATTCACAATGACCTGAATTATCACAGTACCGGTACAAGAACTTCTCAATATTACCCAGACTGAATTGAGGAAAATGTGTGCACATTTATCATGAAGTGTCCCTATTCACAGTCACACACAATATTACCAGACCAAATTGAGGAAAATACATGTATGTGCACATTTATCATGAAGTGTCCCTATTCACAGTCACACACACACGCACACGTATACATGTACATGTACGTGTACAACCACACACTGTACACGTACATGTACATGTACAATGTACCTGTAGTGAGAATGCTTAGAGGTTCATGAAGATACCGGTACACTACTGTACAGTACATGTGTAATACATGTACTGTGCATGTACATGTATGCACAATGACATGTGTAATACGTGTACAATGTACATGTAAGTGTACAATGTACATGTACAATGTACACAATGTACACATGTGTACATGTATGTACCATGTACAGTACATGTATGTACCGGTAGTACATGTACATGTACACACACATGTACATTGTACAGTACATGTACTGTACGTGTACCTTCCCATTTTGTACTGTACAGCACAGTGCATTCTCTGAAACAAGAGTGCAAGTTTCATTTCTATAAAAAGAAATAGATAGGGGGCCTATCATCTGCAGTAGAAAGCAGAAATCGCGAGGTCAAATCCCATCTGACTCTCAGCTGCCTGTATTTTTTCAGCAGATGATCGAGCAAAGCAGCGGGCATACAGTGTACAGTGTTCATTAAACATCGAGTAGGGCAGACTTTTGCTGAAGAAAAGAAACAAGCTTAGTGCTTCTGCAGCCTGTGCATACATTGTGCATCATGTGCATGTACTGCACATACGTACATGTACACATGTACATGTAGCATCATACAGTACACTGAAGCAAGAATGTCGAGTATCAGCTCTTGACAAGGAACCAATTTTCCGGGTGTTGGGCAAGAGGCCAATAAGGCACTGGCACATGCACTAGTGCGTGTACATAACATGTACAGTAAATGGGCATGTGCCAGAAGTCCCAGCACAGCAATTGTTCTTGGTGCTCGGTTCGTGCTTTTCTGACCTCATCAATCAAGTGCACAGCACTTGTGTCTACAGCAGTCAGCAGTGCCACCCGCACACTGGGCATGTACGTGTACATGTACATGTACATGTACACGTACATGTACATGTACACACAATTTCCTGGTGCATGCATACGGTACATGTACATGTACTGTATACATACATGTACATGTACGTACATGTATATTGTACATGTACAGTATATTGTACATTTTGTACATGTACATGTTGTACATGTACACGTGTATAGTAGTAGTACGTTGTATACCGGTAATCTGCATATGGCACATGTACATGTATGTATGTACATGTACATGTACAGTATGTATGTTCGTACGTACATGTACATGTAGAGTATCATACGCTGTACTTTATGCCATTGTACAGTGCATGAACACACGTACATACAGTACATGTACGTGTACATGACATACATACATGTATATTACCGGTACATGTACGTGTACAATGTACATGTACATACATTGTACTTCTGTACTTGCATGGAACAAGTCAAAAAGATAACTTTTCCTTTACATGTACAGTGTACAGTATAGTACAGTACATAATTATGTACATGTACATGTACATGTACTTTATGAAATTGAAAGTAAAACAGTTCTGAATCATGTGTACCGGTACATGTTGTTAGTCTAATACTAACACAAGTTACACGACCATCAAAATACATGTACATTGTACATGTACAGTATGACAACTAAAGGTACGCATACATTGTACATGTATAAATTTGTATTCTGATTTCTGGAGTACATGTGTGTATATGGTACATAATACACTGTACTATACTGTACATGTACATGTACATATATGTATAAAATTGTACGTGTAGGCCTACCGGTCCGGTAGGATTATAGTGGCCAAGTATCCCACAAGATGTACATGTACATGTACATGTACATGTACATTGTACATTAATAAAGAAGTACAGGTACACATGGTGTTATGCCCAATGATCCCCAATGCATCCCCAACTACCCCCGGTACATGTACGGGTACTGCGTAGTACTGGTACACTGTACATGTTCAGTGTACCGTGGATGTACATTTGTACTGGTACAATGTACTGTACTTGTATCTCCCTGTTGCTCTGTCAATCCGTCATGGCTTCCCCATGTCTCTGTAGTCTGTACATGTACATGTACATGTACAATGTACATGTACATGTACAATGTAGTCATGTATTGTGTAAACTGATCATAATCTCAAAAGGGGATGGCAACTGCAATTCCCATCCCGAGCACATCCAGATGGGGAATTCCAGAAGGGAGAGGCCAGGAACTGCTCCCACACTATAGCCCACTGCAAACCCCAGAACACTCCAGTGAGAATTCCTTTTAAACTGAAACAACAAAAATGTGGGAGGGGCATACTGTACGATGACCGAGTAGTATAAGATGCACGCCTACATGTACATTGTACATGTACTGGTACATGTACCGGTAAAGTCTGTACATTATGTGGATCAGGGCAAAGCTCAAGAAACTCTGCATTCTGCTTATGCCTTATTGGATGGACCTTTGAGCTGTGTACAGGCATGATCAGACTGACCGGTTGGCTATTAATAAAGAAGGTCGAGAATTCTCAGATGCCTCAGCTTCAAATGGTTCAAATAGTTGACACATATTATGTAAACTGTGAGTGTATACAATGTATACATGTACATGTATGTATGTGCATGTCACACATGTTGCAAGCATACACTGTATTGTACGTGTACATTTACATACTGTAGCTGCGTACAATGGTGCAGTGTACACTGTACAAACTAGTACATGTACATTACAAGAACGTGTCGTGTACATGTGTATGGTACATGTAAATATGCATAATCTGTTGAGGGCATCTTAAAGAACGAGTGCAGTAACAGCTCCAAAACTTCTGAAAACAACTAAACCTGCGGGCTCACATTTTTCTCCTGTTCTCTCAGAATGCTCACAGGCAACGAGAAAAAATAACACCTTCAAAAACCCTAACCTAATCAATGCGCCATCAGGGTCCCGTATTGTCCTCTCGGTACCACTCAAGTCAAAGGCATGTTGCCTTCCGTATATGTACATGAACGTGTTAACAACCCCTCTCTCTCTCTCTCTCCCCTCCTCTGCTCCCTCCCTCTGTCTCTCTCCCTCTCTCTCTCTATGTTTCCCTCACCCTCCCTCTCCTCCACCTCTCTCTCTCTCCCTCCCTCTCCCTCTTTCTCTCTCTCTCTCTCTCTTCCTCTCCGTCTCCCTCTCCACCTCTCCCTCTGACTCTGTCTCATTCCAAATGTCAGTGGGGCCTGATCGGCCATTCTAATAGGATTGCTTGATTCCATTAAATGGCAGCCGGTACCCCCCAACCCCCCAAGGAAAGGTGTTACTTTCAATTAATATGTGGCAAAGGAGACTGGCTGTTATTGTCTTTACAGTAGTGGGGAGGAGGGCTGGAGGGAGTCAGGCCAGAGGGGGGGGGGTGTGGGAAAAAAAGGGTGCCTAGTCTGGAGCCAACGGAGTGCTTTGTCACTATCAAAATGGGGTATTTAGTATCGGTTGAGCATGGCCGGCAGGACATCAGGCTGTTTCCGTGCTCTGTACATGTGCCCCAGCAACCAGATACGAGATGGCCATTTCCGTTTACTCCTTGACCCCTAAGGGGGGAGGGAGGGTTGAAGGGTCAGGGGGAGCATTGAGGGAGAGGCATCAGCTATCTAGACGAGAGTACTGTACATGTACATGTAAAGTCACTTGCTCAGTTGCGTACAATTACGCAGCATCCAGTACGGTATCTGTCTATTGAGGTTATCTGATATGTGGAGGTATTGTCTGTCAAGTGATATCCAATCCCTTCCACTGCCTTTTCATCTGCACAACTACAGAAAACAGTAAAGTAATACAATATAATTACTGTAATGAAGTCATACAAATAAGGTGAACACTTTTTAATGTACATGTACACATGTATCGGTAGTATACATGTACATGTACAGTACATGTACGGTACTGTTACATGTACATGTACTTGTACCGGTACATGTATTTACTGCCTTCAATGATCAAAAATTTAGCGGTCCTGATTTTCAAATCTTACAGTGGAACATGAACATGTACATGTACATGTACAAGTACATGTATGTACCGGTACATGTAACACCGTAACGTGTACAGTATTCATGTACACTGTACATTTAAATGTACTGTAACATGTACAATGAACATGTACATGTGTACATGTACTAACTACTATACAGTATACATGTACATGTACATGTACGGTACATGTACACATACATGTATATGTATGTAAATGAAAATACTGTACTGTACTTTGACTGATCTTGATTCTTGTACAGTATGAGACGTGTACGGTACAGTACATGTACATGTACATGTACACGTACACATGTATGTACAGTAGTAATTGTACAGAACCAGTACAAATACATGTACCGGTATGTAAAGTACATGTACATGTACATGTACACGTACATGTGCGTGTACATGTACATGTACATGTACAATGAACATGTACATTGAGTATAGCTGTGGGTCCCCCAAACCCTCATTGAATTACACATGTGTATAGTACATGTACACGTACACTGTACATGTACGTGTACATGTACATTCTCCTCGAAGCATGAAACGATACATGTACACTGTACGTAGTACTGTACAAACCGCTGTAGATACACATATACACGTATGTACAATGTACCACACGACCTCGACTAGCTTGTTGGTCAAGAGCTCTGTTACATGTACATGTAAGACGTCTGCACTAGAAAGCAGCAGTTTGCTTGGCCAGCGGGGAGACTACTGGCCCCTACTGCTGCTGGTTTTGGTCTTTTGGCCTTAAATGCTTGGCCTCATTGTCAGAGCCCTTGAGCATGTGCAAGACCGTGTCCTTTAGTTCTTCTGAAAGTAGGCCAGCATGGGAGAAACTTGGCAAGTGGCAACCCTCGTGCACGTGCATGAGTACAGGCGCAGGTGTTGAAGCAAGGGCCCATAGGCGAACGCATGCACTGGTGACGGTGAGTAATGCATCACACGCACGATGCATCACACAGTTGCATCATACAGTACCAGTAGCATGGCCAAAGTCAGCCAGGTCTCTCAGCACTGAGCAGAGAAGAAAACAGACTTGTACAAGTACATGTACATGTACTGTACAGTACAATGTACACGCTGTACACACATGTAGGCCTACTATACATGTACATGTGCATTTTCAAGTTGATAACGAACTTGAAATCTTGCACACGTCAAGGATGATTGATTAGGATACATACCGGTACTGTACGTGTATTCCTTAGTTCATGCCCCAATGAACTTAAATGAAGTACATGTACATGTACATGTATACATACCGGTATGTATACATGTACACTGTACATGTTATTGTACAAGGAACTCATAACGGTACAGTGTGTACATCGTTAACATGACTACATGTACAGTACATGTACATTGTGTACATGTACAGTACATGTACGGTATGTGTATACGTGCACAGTATGTACCGGTAATGTGTACGGGTACGGACACATGTACTGTACATGTACATGTATACATGTGTGTACGTGCAAATGTTGTACTGCAAACCTTAAAATAATATCAGTCACTTTCGGGACAGAATTTTTGATGGCCTCGCTTCTCATTGGTCCATCATCATTGATCCTTCAATGGTTCAGTTCAATGACCAATCAGATCCTACAGTACATGTACATGTACATGTATGTACAGTACATGCATGTGTGTACCTGTAGGTACATGTACATGTACATGTACATATGCACATACCGTACAGTGTACAGTACATGTACTGTATGTACAGAACATGTAGGTCAGCGACACTTCCACGTACAGTTGTGTGTACATACATGTATAGTTGTATACTCAAAGTCACATATGTGTACATGTACATGTACACATGTACTGTACATGTACAGTACGTGTACATAAACACAGCACGTTCTGCAATGCCAACACCAACAGCTCCTATGACAAACTTTAAATATTTCCAAAAGGTTTGTGCTGATTCGACAACCGATCGACCAATCAAATCAGCTGATAAAAAAATGCTTCAACAATGTACAGTTGTACACATACAAGAATGGTAACTTTGTTTGCTTTCTCACCACAGATGTCGCCTCATCTAAAAAAGTCACTAGTCAGGGTATACACATACTGTACTGTACATGAATAACATGCATGATATGTGCATATCTACATGTGTAAGCCTAGGTACAGTTTATGAGCATGCATCTGCCCGCCAGACTGACTCAGGACAGTGTGCGGTTGGCTTCACGAACGCAGCGGCAATGGGCCGCTTGATCACGCTGATTAGTTTTGACACCGGGCCGTGTCCAATCCCACTGCTGCCTGTCCAACCGATGGCCACTTTAATTATGCCTGATGCCCCACAAGGACTATCTGATGGGCACCACTGGAAATGATAACATAGCACTTCACTGATGGATACATGTGCGACACACTTTCTCATTTAAAAGTCAAACAAACACAGGAAAAACTAACTGGGAACTTCTAAACAACAATGAACAGATGGTAAAAGCGCTGGTATGCAAAACCAGGTCTTGGGTTCAAATCTCTGACCAGTCAAAGTTTTTTCTGCCATTTTTCAAAATTTGAAAGAAAGCTCTGACTGGACCCAGACTTGAACCTTAGTTTCTCTGGTTGTGTGTACAAGTGCTCTTACCATCTGAGCTATCCAGCCCTTAGATGTCAGCCTTCCCAAATACCGATAGTTAATACACAATTTAAAGTTAAAGTTAAAAAGTCTTAAAATTTTATTTAAAAAATAGTTTTAAAACTTTAACCCTCCCAGGGTTCAATTCCTGGTATACATGTACATGTTGTCAAGTCAAAGATATCTTTACCATTTTTTTTAAAATCATTTTAAAGTGACATGGGTGTGAACCACTAGGAATTAGACTTAAACTTATCACTGTTATGACTGAACAGTAATACAGTGTGTAGCACTGGTACATAAAACAAGGGTTCAAGTCCCGGTGCAGTCAAAGTTTGCTTTGCCATTTGTACATTACAGTGTTATTATATTGCATACCATGTATGTACCGGTAAGTGCAGGAGGCTTTGCATCGGAACTGGCTAACCTCACTTTGAATTAAAACTTTAGAAAGTTACTGGGCCGGATGTTTTGATCATAGCAGGATGTTTAATGTATCAATTTCTGGCTGGAATCAAAACGTCCGACTGTCCCCTCACTTTTTTTCGGATCAACAAACATGTAAATTTTTATGCATTTGTTAATCTAGCCATTTTGTAAATTGCTTGAAAACTATGTATGAACTTGAAGCTCTTGTACCGTATTTAAAAAACATGTACCGGTACATACATGTAAGTACTAAGTAATATGTTGCAAACTGCTTACTGCCTCTGAGCAAGGTCCTGCTACTGTAGGATCAAAACGTTGGGCCCTCCCAAAATCCAAATTTATGAATAATGAGTAATAATGTAATAATAAGTACATGTGTACATGTGTACATGTGTACATGTAATGAATACAGGACATACGGTAATTCCTGTTGCGTACATCTACTGTAAGTACTGTATGTTCGTGCAGAGGTACATGTACAGTGTAAATTTAAATTACAAATTTAAATTACATGTACTGTACATGTACATTGAAAATTTAAAATGTACACCACCTGTACATGTACAGTATACAGTACATGTACATGTACCGTACATGTACATGTACATATCTTATACGGCACCTGTAATGTTCTGGGGCAGGGTTGTTGATAGTCCTGAGAGATTTGTTTTGTGAAGCTTGACAAGGTCACCATGGGTCACTGTATCATAAACGGACATGTACAATGTCATGTACATGTATGTACAGTACAATGTACTTTACAGTACCAGCATAGTGCATGTACATGTACATCATCATGTACATGTAACAATGCTCCCATACAGCAAAGGGCAACAATCTATCAAGTGCATGTACTGTATGATATTGATAGCTACAAGTACATGTACATTACACCTGTACACATGTACAGTGTGTGTACATGTGTACATGTACATTGTGTAGTACATGTACCGGTACACTAAGAGCCCTATCCCCTTCACTGTTAGCCTACATGTAACTCTTATATCCTGCTGATCCGAACAGTATCCAACAAGCATGAAAGTGTGAAGCCTGCCGATCCCAACAGTATCCAACAGTGGATATTGTTGGGTTCAGCAGGGTCCTGCGATGATGGTAATATTGAAGTAAGTTTGCATACGATGCCAGCCCCAACAAAATCCAACTGTATTGTACAGTGTTGATCCCAACAAAGACTAACACTCTAGTAACAGACAATTGTTAGGCCTTTTCTTTTGGGACTTGTTTTGTGCCTTTTCTCTTGAGCCTTTTCTCTTGGGCCTTTTCTTTGGGGTCTTTCCCTTTAGGCCCTTTGTTTTGGGGCTTTTCTATAGTATTTGTTTTACTACACTGTACCGGTAGCTTCATTGTGTGGCTGCCCCTGCCCCTGCCCCATAACATTAACACCAGACCAGACAACCATGCTGACCCCAACAATCCTCAACACAGTGTTTTAGTACTGTACACTGCTGAACCCAACAGACGACAACAGGCCCCAAAATTTGTTGGCTTCTGTTGGAGTCAGCAGGGTTAGCGTGGACAATTTGCCCTTCAATTTATTTATAAATAAACCAAATAAAATTATTCACGAAGTACATGTATACATATACATGTACAGTAGGCCTATTTACTGTACATTTGTATGAAAGAGCGTGAAAATTATTAGTCATAGCTTTAGTTTGCGGTCAAGGTTAAGCACGGTGGAGCCAAGGCTGGGACCAGATTTCGTGCACACACAATACCATCCCCAAATATCCAATTACCAGGGAGTGATGTCCAATCATTGAATTCCCGCATCTCCTCTTGGGAAGCAAAGAAGAAACTGGGATTGGTGGCACATCAGCAGGGGGGCGGGGCTGGGGCAGCGAGTGTAGGCTAGCCAGCCACCAGACCCAGGAATGAGGGAGATTAGCTGGGACAGAGAGTTGGGAGGGGTGGGGGACTGAGATGGCATGGGATGATTCATTCTCATTACTGCACACATAGCAGTTCTTGCTGGGGGTGAGCACAGCACTATGGGGACACCATCCAGCCATCTGGTCAGTGGTAACCTCTACAACATACTTCACTGCCTTCAAATCGGGGGGGGGGGGGGGGAGACAGCTTGGCTTATATATCACCAGGAATCTAAATTGGATCGAGGCTTACAGTATTTTTTTCCCGCCTCCCTCCAAAGTCTTGAACTACAGTGTGTGCAATTGGAGAAATATGCTACCAAATAGCAATTCCATATCCATCATAGGCAAAAGATTTGAGTGTAATGATATTAAATGATGAGTGATGAGATTAGGTTTGCATTTGGCACATGCAGTAATGGAAACTGAAGACATCAGAGAATTCCTTTGATGGAAATGAAAGCTGCAAGTTGGGATACAAACAAAATGCAGTGAGCACTGTAAATGAAATGTTGGGTTGGATTTTATTTTTATTTTTTTTTGGGGGGGGGTGCTTAACCACTTCGCACCATGGCACCAGGCCACTTTTTAGTGCCAATAACCACCACATATTGATTTTTTTTTTTAAATAATGTCCCATTTTCAAAACTTGCTAAACAATTATGTCAATAAATACATGTACCTGTCAAAAGTACTAAGTACAGTAAGTGGAAGGTTCGCTGTGACACCGTGTAATGCATTAATTTTGGAGTATGTGGAGGAGTACATTGTACATGTATGTGGCTCTGAAAAGAGCTGAACATTTTGGGCAGTGCCTGTCATAAGAGTACACATTGCCCAAAACGTTGAGTTATGACGTACAAGCACTTTTCAGAGCCACACACTCCTTTTCAAAAGAGATGAGACATGTACAGTACATGTACACGTACATGTATACATGTATGTACACAGTGTCACCACAAAGCCACAAACCTTCCACTTGGTACATGTACATGTACTGTACATTGTACTTCCAGCATGCAAGGTTTGTATACATTGTGTACATGTATATATGTACATGTACATTGTACACGTACTTGTAATTTACATGTAAGTGAATCAAACCTGGCACAATTGGATAGTGTGTGGCTTACAGTACATGTACAGTATGTCATGCTACATGTACAAATTGAAATTAGATGCTGTTTTGTGGTGAGTTGAAAAGAGCCTTTGTTTTAAAAACAAAGGGCAATAGTGGTGCCTGGATTCGGAAGGCCTGCCGCATAGCAACACCACCAGCACTCCAATCTGGAAGGTCCCAGCGCAAAGTGATTAAGGACAGTTGGTGCTCCCTGAATGTGAATTCTGAGTGCAGTACACATGTACATGGGTATTCAATGACTTTGCAACTTGTGCAGGTTGGAATGCATACCTGAACTCATGCAAGAATGTTTGCTGCAAAAATATCGAACCAGATGGAAAGCAGTCAAAGCACGCTTCCTTCCAAAGCCTAAAATACCATATGTACCAACCCATTCTTTGTGACAGATTTCCAAAGAAAAATCCTTCAATTACATCAGCTTCGGCCTCAACTGAATGTTCATGTGCCTGCCTGCCCACAGGGGAACTACTGGTCAGAGTTCCTGGTAACCAGGATCAGTGAATGTGGCTCTGGCTGGCTGCAGTTACCAGCTACTGGTAGGAGACTAGGGCCTCTGGCTAATTTTGCACCTGTGAGCACTGAGTAGCAATTCCACAGCGATTCCAATGCACTCCGTATACAGTTACTGAACAGGTGGCGGCACTGAATGAGATTTCACTCAATGGTATCATACACTGTACATGTGCATGTACACAGTTACTGTACATGTACGGTACGGTATGCATTTCATATTGCTCAAAACATACACTGTACAAACTTGTGTACACATGTACATGTACATGTACATTGTACATGTACTGTACCGGGTATGACGTACATGTACACATACCAGTATATGTACACATACCAGTATATGTACATGTACAGTACATTGGTTAATTGTTCAGTTGTTTTTCTCTTTCAAACAATAAGTAATATCAAAATAACAACCGTGGCCGAGATCATCAGATCAAACAATTAGTCAATAACACAAAGCACTTTTTCATAACTCCTACCAAATTTATTACTGTACATGTAGTCATGTACATGTATTGCAGGTTATTGTTCAAAAAAGCACACCTCTGCAATACTACAGTACATGTATGCACGTGTGTACCGTATACTGCAGCTGTCCACTCTGCAGGTGAACATGAGTTTGGAAGAGTGTATTTTTGGTAAGCTTCACGACTACACACCTTTTTGGGGGTCAATGCAATGCATACTCATGTACATGTATTATAAATCATTTACACACATGTACATGTACATGTACATGTACATGGTGTAGGTGGAAACTGATAATTAAATGTACAAACATGCACATGTACATGTACAGTAACGGTATAGGTACCGGGTACATGTACATGTACATGCGTGTACAAGCAAGTTCATATAATTATTTCATGTGGGTTTACAGTAGTGCAGTGTACTGTGTACAGTATGGCTTACATGATGATGAATCATCATCAAGCTTTGTACATGTATACATGTACAGTGTGTACATGTACATGTATGTACTGTACATGTAACTCAGGGTTGAAGAGAGGACAAGTGAACCATTACAATTAGTAATTTACAATACACATGTACATGTACACACTGTACAAGTACATGTACATGTACATGTACTACTGTAAAAATTTACACGTGTACATGGACACGTGTACACTGTATGTATAATTTAAATTATGTACATGTTGTACATGTGTACATGTACGTGTATGTGTGTGTAGCCTGCATGTATGTAAAATCCACAGTCCACTCCACATACCGTACATGTACGGTACATTGTACATACATGTACATGTACATGTACATGTACACTGTACTAAAGTACTGGGTACATGTGTACATGAATACATTGTACATACATGTACAGTGTACATGTACACTGACTGTACATTGCACAAACTGTACATTGTACATTGTACATGTACATGTACATGTACCGGTACATTTATATACATGTACATGTATACGTACATGTACTGTACAATGTAAATTTGTTGTACAATGTACATTGTACCTTGTACATTGTACACACACAATGTGTATACGTGTACATGCGCATGTTTGTGGACATGCAGTATGACATGCGTACCGGTACTACTATACATTATGTACACTGTACATTGTACACATACATGTACAGTACATGTACGATGTACATGTACATGTACATGTACACACATACACATTACAAAGCAGATCCTCTGTGCATTGTCCAGTATGTGCAGTATTACTATTACTAGTTTCCTTACTCTGTCGTTCAGAGCCAACAACCCATATTTGTCCACGCATAAAACAAACTAGCCTTGCCTAAAATCCACCACTCAGTCAACAATACTACTTCGCTGATTCCAGGGACTAAGTCCATCGGACCCAAACAGATCAGCCTCTACCGATGGACGGATGGACCCTGTTCTCAAGCAAAGCGCTGCAATTAAATCATTTTTTTTTGGGGGGGGGGCACGTATGGTAGGGTTCTGTATGTGTGTGCAGTGTGCCACACACATCCCCCACCCCCTTCATCCAATTCCTATTTGGAAAAAATCTCCTAAATGCGGTGTCGTGACCCAGTGAAGCTGTAGCTCAGATTGCCAGTGGTGTGATTAGGAACAACAGTGAAAGGCCGCACTGCGCCAGATTTACTGGCGGCTTTGTTGCGGCGATGTTTACAGTCAAAGCAAAGTCCCCCCCCCCCTTCCCTTCCCTTCGCTTTACACAATGCCACAACTATGCAACAAATGGTCAACTGAAGGATTGTCCAACAATTGGTGTCTCGGTGACCGACTGACAAGGTAGCCTGCCCCAAAAGCTGACAGCCTCTTCGGACAATTTTTTGACGTCGAGTGTTGGCCAGACCCGGAATTGAATTTTGAAAAGAGGAAGTTGCCCTTTCCAAGGAAACAATGTCTGTGGGGAAACATTTTATATGCATGATACACATACTAGGTACAGCATGGGTATGTATGTACATTGTACTTATACATGTACATGTACATGTATGTAATGTACATGTACATGTACATGTACATGTACACAATGTACATGTACATAATACAGTACCGTATGTGGTTGGGTGGAACAGCCGATTACGCACAAAGGCATGGAGCTACATGTACTGTACATGTACAGTACTGTATACATGTACTAGTTAAGGGCCTTTTTTTGCAAAGCCAGTCACATACAGTATCTGTAACAAACAAAATCAGGAACAGACAACCCCCAAAAAGGAAGAATAAAGGAAAAACTGACTGGGAACTTTTATGAACAATTTTGAAGACTAGTAGACTGTTTGGGAAGGCCGACATCTACATGTACATGTAAGGGCTGGACAGCTCAGTTGGTGAGAGCACTGCGATGCAAAACCAGAGGTCTCAGGTTCCCATCCCAGTCCAGTAAAAAGTCCTTGATGATTTTTCAACAAATGAAGAGACTAGGAGGACAGGATCAAATCTGCACACAAAGAGTTAATAATACTCAGAAAGCTAAATTGGCTTCCCCTTATCAAAGGCCAAACATACCAGGAGTGTCACGTATGATTATTGACAAACTTTAAAAAAGACAGAAGAGCCAGCATGTTATGGCCAGTGTACACAATACTTGTATGGTGCCAATTAAAGTTGGAATGCTTCATGCAAGTGGCATTCATAACAACAAAAATTCACATCGTTTGTGGTTCAAATTTACCAGGTTGAAAATGTTAATCAATTTAATCAAATAAATAAAAACATAAAAACAAATTAATAAATGTTGACATTTTTATACGATGAAAGGAAAATAAAATTGCGCACCATTTCAAGCATGTGCCTAAATGTGATACCGTACACAGTGTACGTACATGTACATAAAATTTGTGAGATTTACATGTAATTATACAGTACATACTACATGATGTACAGTGTACATCAGCTGAGCTGATACATAAGTCTTCACAATTTGAGAAAAAAAAATTGGTACATGTATGTATGTACATGTACATACTGTACATGTATCAAGTGTACAACTACAAGTTAAATGTGTTAAAGTTAAATTTTAGCTGAGTGAAATTGTCTTGCTGTCTCAGGTCACTTGCATGAACATGTACCGGTACATTGTACACTGTAAATTGTAATACGTGTACATGTACACGTATGAACATACAGTACAATGTGCACGAATGCATGTGGCCACAGAAGCCAGCTAGTCATATACTAGGGCCTACCACATATCTTCAACCACACTTTCACTGCAATGATTGGCAGTACAAGTTGACCTGAACGGCAAGGTCACGATCCGATAAGACTTCAAGGAGTAGCAGAGGTCCCCCCAGCAAGATCCCCCACAAAGATATACCCATGCGCCTGTTCATATCACTGGGGAGAGATCCCTGGAAGCGTGACATTAACACTGCCCCAGTGCCTGCCGATTCATTAAAAACTGAGAATGTTCAACAATCATAATGCTCACACGAAGTGTGCACACTGAAAAAGAACTGAAACATATCTATGGGGCAGCTTGAGAGACAGAGAATTCTCCAACAGTGAGGTGTGTACAAATATGGACAGTGTGCACGTGAGCCCACAGCACAGGATGCGTGCCATGTATGAAAACCTCATGTTAGACTCGCCAAGTGACTCAACATTTAGGGCTGCAAAGCCAAATGCATGACTGGTGACTGGGGGAGTTCTATTGACATTCCAAACAGAGCCAGATAAATAGATAAACAGAAGCTTCAAGCTGCCCTGTTTACGCCCAAATTCCGGTGGGAGGGGGGAGCTGGGCACCTTTAATCAGTCCCTTTCTGGGAAAAATCGCCCCGGCGGAGGGGGGTCGATTTCCTGGCCTGCCCTGAACCAAAAGGACTGAGACAAGTCTACTGTTTGGTCCAGTCCACTTTCACTATTCTGCCTGTGGAATGTTAGGCATTTGGCCAGCAAAGTTTTGTGGGATGAGTAGGAAGGCGTGTGCATGCACACAGCGCAATCAATGCACAGTTTTGCAGTGTAAAAAAACACGAGAGACTTTGTGAGGAGGTTATAATTAAGAATATGGATTCACATCAGAAAAACAATTTCTTATGCACACGTGTGTGTAAAAAGATGTACCGGTACATGTACCAGTATGAACATTTTGTACCTGTATGTAATTACCCGCATTTACATGTACTATAGCCAATACTGTTTGGACATTTTAAATCTATTTTGGGATGATTCCACAAATCCACAGAAAATTTAACTGAAACTACAGTACATTTGGCTGTAGCGATATTGATAAAATCTTCCAGTATTCGTGCATTTTATTTTTATCGATAAAAATTACAATGTGCATACCATAGTTTTAAATTTTAACATCAGTGACAGAGGAATCACCTTCATGTAAATTATGACGAGTTCTTTCTATTGCCACGCTGGAAATCATTTCATGGTCAGGGAACAGTGAAAGAATGCATTTGGCCACATTCGTTATTTCTGAAGATGAATTCATATCTGCTGCATGAAAAAAAATGAATGGCTATACCAATTAATGTACATGTACATTGTACACAAAAGGGACACGTACAGTACAGTAGGTTGGTGGGTGAACGGGTGGGTTTTTATATACATGTATACATATGCCAACCACCACTGAACAATCAATGTTTTTGTACAAATATGTACCAGTACATGTACATGGCCTGTAGGCCCTACAGTACATGTACATGTAGTACGTATGTACATGTACATGTGTACAGGTAGTCCGGTAAGTGTATATGAATGTACACGTGTACAGTGTACTCTAAAAAAAATCCTACATGTACATCGTATACGTATTTATATTGCTCAACGACTGCTCATATAGTCATAGTCGTCTATCCGTACAACCAGACAACATGAACCAATAGGCCTACTCAATGTGCCTAGATGCACTGACCATAATCAGAAGTATGAATTTCAATTTCTACACGCAGTGTATTTGATTCTGAAGCTTTACTTCCTCTTTCAGAAAGGTTTTAAATATTTAATCACGTGCCTCTTTTACCATTCACGGTGTTTCCCTATCTGATATCGGCATTCAGCACTACACAGTCACAGGAAATCATAGACTTGGGCACTATACATGTACATTATACAGTACAGTGGGCCTATACAGGAACATGAAGAATGGCACAATGCTGGCCTTTCATCAATTAGGCCTTTTCGAAAAACACGGCTTGGGCCTGCACAACTGCACCGGAGCCTGAGCCTGCACTGGAACCTACTTGTACACCAGAGCCTGCATCAGAGCCAGAGTATAAGCCAGAGCCTAAGCCAGAGCCTAAGCCAGAGCCTAAGCCAGAGCCTAAGCCAGAGCCAAAGCCAGAGCAAGAGCCTGAGGCCGAGCCTGCGTCTGAGCCTGAGCCTGAACCTGAGCCAGAGCCTATGCCAGAGGCACTCACAAAGCATTTCAGTTCACCGCAGCTTTGGCCAAAAAAAAGCCTGCTTGCCTAAAAAAAGCCTGCTTGCCTCGTTACCGCATCTTATGGATTGGGAATTATTGCTGAACATTGTCTTATGCGTTCAGCACGCTCTCTCTGCCAGCTACTCCAAGGCAGCTTCCTCACAATATTGTGATTGGGAACTGAAGCTTCACCACAGAGGCACATGACAGCTACATGTACATGAACATGTATAAAAGCTGAAGCAAATGACCAACAACAAGGATCTGGATATATATTTAAACATGTATAAATATATGCCATTTCCTAGCCACACACACAAACACGTACACACACACAATAACCTTGTGAGTTGCCTGTACATAATATAAAACAAGGGAGAAGCTCATTTCCTCCAACAAAGTATAAACAGGCATAAAAATAAACACAGTGGCTGTTGTTACGGCAGTCGTCCGTATGGTTCCCTGACTTCACAATATTTGTCAGGATGTTTAGCTCTTGGAACCAGACTATCAGCTAATAGACTGGTTCAACCAGCCTGCAATGCTGACAAAATACAATCAAGTCAGGGAACCACACGGCCGACTGCCTTAACAACAGCCACAGCGAAAAATAAACCCATGATCCTGATCTTACGACTTTGTTTACCTTTTTTTCACACTGGTACACTTAATAACTTGGACAGTGTTAACCGCCTACTGGTAAAACCAATTGACATCCACACAGCAGAGAGCAGGGTACATATATGTACAAGACAAACACATCAGTTTCAAGAACTTACAAATTATATTCCCATCTGTTATTCAAACTAAACAATAACATCAGGCATGCAACTCTTGAATTGTAAAAAAAAAGAGGAAAATGTCCGAATGAAACTGCGAGCGCGAAGCACGAAGCCCTTATGGTGTGTGGTTTGGGGCCTGCTTAAGGGCCCGGGAAAATTTTGGATTCTAGATGCTCTGTGGTGCATTCTGAGTAGTTTGTGACAATTTATGACTTTGATTTGTTTTTGTTTTTTGTTTTTTTAACCTTTGTTTTTTTTTTTTTTTTTTAATGGCCGAATTAAATAAAACGCGGAAATCCGCGGATCCGCGGACAAGTTGCATGCCTGTAACATACATACCGTGTACCATCGGTTTGTTTTGATAATGCAATGGGATTATTTTTTTTCTTCCAGCAATGAAACTAAAGCTAGTGATTTTTAATCACAGGCATCAACTGTAACACAACGAGCGGAAGTTGTAATAGCGTTTTGACAGGTTCAGGTGCGCAGTGTGGGTTGCTCTGCGCTGTTCAGGAAACAGTCGAGGTTGCCAGCTCAATGCGTGCATCACACACTCACAAACCCACTGCACTCCTGAACCTGTCAGAATGTCATCGATTTGTGTGTAGTAGAACTGCGTGTTCAGTTTGAAATCAAAGATGGCCACCGCATTTTTGCTCGTGGGACAGGAGAGACATCTTCTCGATCAACTGAGGGGGAATTTCTTCCTTTTTCCCAAACGTGAGAAAAACAAAATGACCAGTATTGGAATCTGTGATTCTCAGTCTCACTGAATCCAAAATGGGAACGTGGAACAGTTTCACGGGTGTTTTGGGAGGTAAATCTGGGGATTTCGGTCGGGGGTAGTTTTCAAAGTTTAAATTCAAGCGTTGCCATACCTGTTGGACTTAGACCCTACAGTCACCCGACCCTCCAAATTCCAATAAAAAAGGGTGACTTGTCGGGTCCAAGTTACTCGGACTATACTTGCAGTAGTACTACTAAAGACATAAGACAAAGTATAGTAGAATATTACTAGAACTAGAAGAAGCAGTGCAATTATTATTAACACAAGTCAAGTACTGAAGTAGTACTAGTCAACTAGTCAAGTAGTACTACTAATGCTAATAGTAATATTACTAGTACTACATAGAAATGGTACTGCTACTGCCATAGACTAGTTGCGGGAACCGTAACCCTCATCCTCGGAAGGATGAGGTACTGCCATTACCCCCATTGGCAATATTACTAATCATATTAATAATATTACTAGTTAATACCACTACAACTTCTGAACTAGTACTAATTAGTACTAGTACTAGTAGTAGTGGTACTACTAGTACTAGTAGTACTAGTAGCACAGTACTCAGTAGTAAGTACAACAAGTACAACTACAGCCGGTACAAGTAAGTATTGTGATCTACACTGACACTAGTAATACTAATAAAGTAATACTAGTATTAGTAAGTGGTATTCAATTCAGTAATTGTACAGCCAATTGGGTTTGACATTTTTAGCGATCAAAGCAAAGAGCAATTTTGGCTAGGGACCTCCCACATTCACAGACATTGTTTTGTTTATTCAAAGACCCGTAAACAGGGCCCAGATCGTCGGCCCCCTCTGATAATCAGAGGGGGCCGACGATCTCATGATGTGGGCGATGTTTACATTAACAGGCCTACCCATTCATTTCATAGCCTTGCCCTTGGTTGCAAACTAAAGTGAAACAGAGATATATTATAAACACACGCATTAACCACTGGGTCTGAGCTCAGTTTCACGGGGCCACATTCTCAACGAACCTTCTGGCCCGTGAATCTTAGCCTAGGCTGCAAAAAAAGGTAAGTGCACGGTCCGCCTACGTGCAGTGGGCAATCCACGCGACATTTGTTGATCGGATCGGTGCGGTCCAATTTGACAACTCTTCTTACATACACAGGGCCCACTGAGCGAAGTTTCGAAGCTCGTACCGGCCGCTTCAGCACCCGCCCGGCGGACAGAATACCGCCTGAGCACCTTTCTCTCAGTCATGCAACAAACTAACAAATTAGTCGTCCAATTTCAAAGCGGAAAATCATGAAATGTACATTACCGGAAGAAAAAATGCAGTCCGTAAATTCTTCTCCTTCTTGAAGCGGACGTGTGCGTGTGTATTTTTTTGTACGCAAGGTATACGACCGGGTGACTCCCTAATTAATATTCAAAATGGCTGTCTTTAAAGAAAATATTAGATTCTACCATTCTCGACAAAGGGTTCAACTTTGCTTTCATGTGCGGGTGAAAAGTTGTGAACTAAATGGCGCCCTCTATAGGTATGTAGCCCTTATGAGGCCTTTACTTCGACTATTTTTTTTTTTATCCAAATTGATTGGTTGCGGCAGGAATTGAGCCGTAAACAATGTTAGACTCTCTCCAGTCGTTATGATAATGTAAATTGTCGTTTATTAGAAAGGTACTGCTGGGTCGTGCATGTCATCGTAGTATGTCGTCGTCCGTCGAGTGTCGTCCGTCGCCCGTCGCGTTTTAAAAAAAAATTATCAATAATTATTCTGCCATTTGCTAGTTCCACACATGCCATTATTTTGCCGTCGCCCGTCGCCCGTCGCCAGTCGCCAATCGCCCGGGAATCTTTTGTTTTTCAGTAATAATGTTTAGGCAAACGTATAATTATATTATCTTGCCTACTTCTGCCATGTTTTCATTCAATAGACAGAAATCAGGCCTTTTAAGGCCTGGATTTCTGTCTATTAATTAAAATTAGTATACCTTTCAACCGATACCGACATTTCGAACGAACAAGTATATGAAAGGTGAAGGGTGAAAGTGAAAATAGCACTGCGCAAGCGTGAAACAAGGGTGGGCGACGGGCAGCGCACATGCCAAGAAACTTGACACCCCCCTCAACGACACCATGAGGACTGTCACCGGTTGCCTGAAACACACCCCAAGGAGTTCCTCCCGGTTCTATCTGGCATTGCACCAGCTACCCTATGCATGGAAAACCACACACATAGCATTGCAGGACCCAAGCCATCTCCTTCACAATCTTGTATCAGACTCCCAAAACCTCGGTCGCCAACGCCTGCCTTCTCGCCGCCGCCCGTTCTCGATCTCCCGCCACTCAAAAAATAGTGGTGACTCCAACTTCAACACCTTAAAACAGGATGGAGAACCAGCTGGCAGCAGACTACCCGACCCCCTCAACTCACATGAGCCAGATCATCTCAAATACAATAATATTATTATCACCGGGTGGGAACCTTCCTCGCAAAAAACGGACAACCCTGAACCGGTGCTACGGACGGGATACCGAGTTGGCCTAACATGCACCGCTGGGGTACGGGTCTGCATCCATCAGCAGCCTGCCCATGCGGAGCCGAGGAGCAGACCGCCCACCACATCATCCACGAGTGCCCCACTTTCCCCGCACCCAATGACTTGGACCTTGAAAACCCAAACCATGACACAGTGAGCTGGCTGCAGAAGCTGGGCGACACTGTCTAGCTGTCTCATAATTATGAAAGAAGAAGAAGTCACGGGAGACGGGCGACGGGCAACGGGCGAGGGGCCACAGCAAAAAAAATAATATGGATTTCCATATCATAGAGCTAGAGCAAGGAAATGTCCTCATTTTTACTGATTTATATCGCAGCCCTTAGATGGCACCCTTCCTTAATAGTCAACTACAGTATCTTTGATGGGGTGGGGCGACAGTCAGAAGCAAATTTTAATCATCAACTCCCGTATAATTATCTCCATGCAGGGATCACACAAATCACACAAATTGGACGCAACTTGTTTTTCTATTTAATTTTTCAACAATCGTATTAGGAGGTCCCAATGTTTGGAATCCTGGCCCTAACCCTGATTCTGCCTTTTAGAAGGTTCTGCTAGGATCATATCAAAAGGTCAGGTCCTCTTATTATTTTTTAGACTATGTAGTAATCTCTCTCTGGTGACTGGTAAGATAAGGTGGTCTAGTGTGGGTTTTTTTCCAGACTTTTACTGTGAGGTATTAAAGTTAAATCTTGGCAATGAAAAAGATATGAAATTACATTAGAATACATGTACTAGAATTTAAAACAAAAACAATTATAATTAGACTTCGAGTTTGTTTGTGCTCGGTTAACTTGCTTTCAGTCCCCTTTATGTGAAGCCTAACACATTTTAATGGATGGAAGGTACAGTACAATCCTTTATTGTCCTTGGTTAGTTTTAGTGTGGTGCTACATCATGTACATAAACAAAATCGCTGGAAGCCATCTGTACAGCCTACAGGGATAATAAGCTCTTAGAAATAATTATGTCTTTAAATTTTTTTAGGCCTACATGCAACTGCTATAGCTCTAGTTTTGTCAAATTGAAAAAAAATAATGTATGTCCCTAAAATAGCTCATTCAACCAAAGTTCCTTGAAGTAGTCATTTGCTGATTGATGGTTACAAGACGAGATTAATGATGATACTTCATTGGTTCATCTGATAGTTTAATTTTCAAAAGCCTTTGTTGAAGAACATAACGTATTTTAAAAGTGATGCCGCTGCATTCAATATTTATACGGATGGTTACAATCCCGTTCCCCAGAGGTCCATGAACTCAAATGCTGTTCAATAAAAGTGCAACAGGCAACCAACTCCAGCCGCCGCGTTGATAATGATCTGTGAAACCCACTAGTCCCATTCCAACAATGAGGGCGTGCTTTACATTTAACGGGGAATAATTGTTTATAATCTCTATGGTTGACAAAGAGCTCTATAAACAAAGTAGAATGCGCAAGTCAACAAAACAACGCGCACTTTTACGACGAATCAAAAAGGTCCTGCTAGGATCGAAACGTCAGGCCGACTAAATTTTGAGATTTGCATTTTGGTAATTTTAGTCAGTAAGCAGTTTGCAACCCTTTTGTTTATCACTCTGGTATATCATATGCCTGCACAAAAAAATTGAACAGGCAGTGTCGTCAGTATATTTTACCATTTTTCAAATAGCGCCCTCCTGTGATCTCAATGCATTTAAGTAGGAACCCCCACTGCGTTCCTGATAAGAAGTCTGGCCAGCATGGCCTTGGGGTTTTCTGGTACTGGGCTAAAACAAACAACTGAAACCACTATTATATAACCAACTTTCTCTTCCCTGCTGCTGGCTTTATATCATTATCAGTACAGTCAGTGCACTGTACATGCTTGTTTCATGGAGCTAAAGCAGTATGGGTATCTTCATGCCTGTACTGTCTGCAGCTTATGCAGTACAACTTCAAGTCAAATTGGTATTCCTCCATGCTTGAACGTACATTTATACACATATAAAAAAGTCTCACTTATCATCAAAATCGATGGACATGGGCCTCTAATAGCTATGTATTTTTCCTTAGCTCTACTGAGTATGTATGGTAGGACTCTTCGTGCTTAGAAAACTGGCAGTGTCGGATTGTCTAAACATGGGGCATGTCTAAAGTTGCAAATGTGCCAAGTAACACTGCACTAATGCATGTTCCTGTGGCACCAAGAAACGCCTGTGCTACAACAGAAATCTTGTTTGAAATACGTTTTTGGATAAGTCAGCTGACAGAAATGCAAATAAAATGATAAGAAGTAAAAACACAATTTATTCAAGCTGAACAACCCATACCCCCAACTTTCACTCGGATTCTGAGTAAACAATATGTGGGCATCCATAACTTGAATAAATGATATACAAAATACGTGAGAAATAGAAGTGAACACGAGGATTGCACTTTCAGACACTAAACCCCCAAAATGTCGCTTATTTCTTTTCCAACGCTATCTTCGCTCTTCTATCAATTTTTGCATGGACGGTGCTGCGTTTGCAGCAATTGTTTAAGAAATTCTACGAGGATCATCTGCCGACATACTTACCTGTATGTGCTGCGACAGATGTCCGAATGCCGTTTCTCTCTTGTCAAAAATGGTTTCCATCAGTTCTTGGATGTATATTGGTATATGTCTTGGGTACAAGCTTCAGCTGCGCTGTCCACTTCTTGGAGCGCTTAATTTGAGTACCTCTTCACATAATATGATATTATTTGTAAAACTGGAACCAAAATCAGTGTGCGTGCACCATAACAGTTTCTACATACAGATAATACCTTTTTTAATAAGGTTGTGATGATTCTGCACCTGCAGCATTGCTGATACTGAACACCGCATGTATTTGCATAGTATTTGCCGCAATGGAGTTTGCGAGACTTGTATCCCATGAAGCTGCAAAGTGAAGGTTATGCAGTTGCAACCTCAGTCCTTCGAAATCCGCCACTGCCTCCATCCATGTATACAATCTTTCAAAATTCTAAAATGTGTAAAAAAGCTGCCCTAGACTACAAGTTGTCCTTGGTAGGAATTGCCCTCAGATTTGACTAAAGTTAGCTGGGGGTAAATTTCAGGGTACGAGTTGTCCTTGGTATGAATCGCCCTCAGATTTGGCTAGAGTTAGCTGGGGGAAATTTCAGGGTACAAATTGCCCTTGGTGTGAATCGCCCTCAGATTTGACTAGAGTTAGCTTGGGGGCCAAACTTTCAGGGTACAAGTTGTCCTGGGTTTGAATCGGCCTCAGATTTGACTAGAGTTAGCTGGGGGTAAATTTCAGTGTACAAGTTGTCCAGTGGGTATGAATCGCCCTCAGATTTGACTAGAGTTAGCTGGGGGAAATTTCAGCTAGGGTACAAATTGTCCTTGTGGTATGAATCGCCCACAGATTTGACTAGAGTTAGCTTGGGGGCCAAACTTTCAGGGTACAAGTTGTCCTGGGTTTGAATCGCCCTCAGATTTGACTAGAGTTAGCTGGGGGTAGTAAATGTTGGGATATGAGTTTACCAGGTTGACCAAATGGAGAAATGATTTCCCCCATGAATTTCCATAAACTAAGTATACACATGTAAGATTTCAACATTTTAAACCTCATCTTATCGTATGCTACTACATTATACTACAGGGTTGAATCTGTATCGTTTGTTCTGGGCAGCTCAGACGATAAACCAAGGCGACTCCCGACTGCCGAGACCGCTGGTTTCACTTTTTTGCAAACTTTGATGACCCGAAGTCATTGCCAATGATCGACCCTCAGCCATTTTTTATAGAGCTGGATATTTTTCAGGAAAAAGCCTATCAATTCTGGAGTCCAGTGTAAGTTTCTTGGAATCAGAATCAAAAGTTATTATGATTGCGTAGGGTTTGAAGACAATTAAAGCAGAGAAAAATGAAGATAGGCACTATAACAACAACTATAGGTTTGAACATGATGTAACTCGTGTAAGCCCCAAATTCTGTAGTATAAGTAGGTCTTCATTTTCTCCGGTCACTCTTCACACAACAGATCGAGTTGTATCCCTCTTGTCCAATGTCCATTTCCCAAGAAGTCCAGTATAGTGATCAACTCCTCTGAAATCAATTGTGTAGGTCATCACCCGCTTGGCGAGGTATTGCTCACTATTTCAAGTGTGTCTAGTAGAAAGGCATGCCCTTATTCTGAAAACCACCTATATACGTCATCAATATACTTTATTCCAGCCCCCATAACACATCTACAAAACATATCCCTTCTTCTGCAATTGTGTTCACTTTTAATCAATCTTTGTGTCCGGAGTCTGTTCTTCGTCTGTATTCATATATTTGTGCCACTAGCACACAGGACCTAGGACTAGGAGGACTCAGACACCCTAGCAAAATCCAAGTGTACACTAGTAGTATTGTAGAGTTCCCAGTTCCGTCGGCAAAGAGCAGGGCGCACATTATGTCCAAGTCCTCTTGTTTTCCCTCTCCTGTATTTTTGGTTATTTTATTCTGTTCGAGTTTTGATTTCTTGTATTGCTTTTGATTGACTTCTGTTGACGCTGTGTATTTTGGCTGATTTTGTTGTTGGGTTTTTGTTTTTGGGTTTTATTTCCAAATTTTGGCTATTGTACTAACAGCGTCTTATCCTTTATTTCCAAGGTTTTGTGGGTAATTTATTTGTCCAGAGATTTTTTTTAGAGCGAATCCAGGTTATATTGGCCTACAACTACAAGTACATGTGCATTTTTTCCGTGAACTAACTTTGATTTACTCTCAAAGAGTCTCATTGGATGTCATAAGTATTTCATAAAAGAATATAATTAGTAGGGAATCCAGAAATTTGGTCAGGACCATCAGATTTCCCCACGGTATAGTAATGTTTTACAGTGTTACTGTCACCATACTGATTGCTCTTGTAGGCCTACACATTATTTTATATTAATGTAATAATTATTACATGATGTACTCTGTACATGATGTAAAAAGTTTATTTCATTTAACCATTATTCTGTAACAATTCTTGCACAAGAAGGATACTGGATAGGTATCCAGCATTCATGCATGCACCAGCGCTCTATGCTCCTGTGACAGCTATACATGTACAGTGCATGTACAGTACATGTACTGTGTAGTACTGTACTATGTGTATTGCAATGATTGCACACAGTTTACCAAGCATCGGCCAAGGAGGTATACCTCATTGGTTCTACCAAGGAGGTATTAGGCGAGCCTAATACCTCCTTGGTTCTACCATGGAGGGTTCTACCAAGGTCCTTGGTGGGCTCTGGACAGGTGTTCAGGGAAAGTGTCATGTTTCAACTCATGGCTCCACTAGTATGCCCCAGGGAACCATTTAGGACTGAACCAGGCACTGTCTGTACTCTGTGGTAATTGCCTTATCTTGTCATCGATCACATAAACAACAGTGGGGGTCTATTGCTGTGTCCTCATGAGGCTAGTGCCTACGAGTACATTAGGAAGCAAACCAGCACGACGACACTGCCTCTTTAACGATCTTCAAACTGATTATACAAAAATGTTGCAAACTGCTTATACTGACTAAAATTACCAAAATACAAATCTCAACATCTTCGTTTCGATCCTAGCAGGACCTTTCTCAAAGGCAGAGTGAGCAAAGGCCTTTGAGAAAGGTCCTGCTAGGATCGAAACGTCAGGCCCACTAAATTTCGAAATCAACGAAACTGATGTTCAAAACACTGAAGATTTTGATCAGCAGTTTTCGAATAATATTTTTTTTTTAGAATTTAAACTTCCGTTTTATTCAAAATGAGGTCATGTTGCGCATGGGATTAATTTTGTAGACCGTCACAAGAAAGTTTTATGTGAAGTTTTGTAAAAAGGAAAAACTGACTGAGAATTTTGAACAAATTGAAAAATTGGCAAAGAAACCTTTGACTGGACCGGGACTTGAACCAGTTCTCTTCCATCTGAGCTATCCGTCCAGCCCTTAGATGGTAGCCTTCCCTACAACCAGTCAACTATAGCTGGGGTGCCAGTCAGAAGCAAAGGCTCAGGATTCGAAACGTCGGGCCCTCCTAATCGTTGAAAACAAAATAATCGAAATTGAAATAATTGAAATTCAGTTGCATCCAATTTGTGTGATCACGCCAAACTGCGCAGGACGTGATCCCTGGAGATAATTATACGGACCCGAGCTTCTTCCCTAGGCCATGTCCGATCCTATTGGCTGTGGCTAGATGTAAGACGCAACCGGCTTGTGGAACTAGCTGGCTGCAGCCGCGTGTTGACCACTCCCATAGGCCGTTTACGAAATGAAGGCTTAGGATCGGGATCAGGCTTCGTCTCCGTCTGACAAAACCTGAAAATCCAGGTCTAGGTTTGTTAAACTTTGTTACCGAATTTGAAGGTTGGCTCAATAGGTACAGAGTATTCACCAAGAAACTGGGGCCAAATAAATGCTTGTTTTTAGATGCATGAGATATCATAACGAGTAAGATAAATTTGACCGAAGCCTAAGCCCGAGCCTTGGCCATAGACACGTGTGTATACTTTCAAGACGTAGTCAATGGATTTGGACGCAGCCATGTCGAAAACATTCAGCCGCAGTGATAGTCTTCATTCAGCCTTCAGGACCCCTCGTTCATGGGCTATATCGAACCATGATCGAACTACCAATCACCGCCAGAGGGGCTGAACTAGAACAAAAAAAGTGTCAGGGAGATGAGTTCAATAATTGTTCACGTAACGACCCGATTTACCGGCAATGTTCCCGACTTTCAATAGGGTAAAGTTCAACCAGTCCTGCCAGAATTTGCGAGGCGAGAACCGGATTTATTTTGCGTAGTTCAACGCAAACATACGACTTGTGCACAAGTCTAGGTCATCCTGTACCCGGAAATTAACGCATATGATGCGCGCATAACGAGCCACATCACAGCGCAACGGTGTGATTATGCTGCCCAACACTCGCTCCCTTTATTTCAGCATTCCTTTTACTTTTACTTTTTTGTGTGTGGACCAATTCCTGCAGTCACCTGGTCACAGTCGGCCTTTTGTCTCCTTTTGAAACCGTGAGTAGCGAAATTAAAGTATATTGAATCCTACCCTGAAATAAATAGGGCTTGTGTCTGTGACTGTGTGTGAGTTAGACCATGGTTAGACTAGTCTGTGTGGTGTGATGCTAAGGAGTGACAACGTGTTGAGCTTGAGATTACTACGGTAGTGTAGTACTAGTACTAGTAGTAGTAGTACACTTACGGTTGTTACACTAACTACTAACTAGTACTACTAGTAGTACTAGTAGTACTAGTATTACTATTAGTACTAGTACTTTAGTAGTACTAGTGAGTAGTGGTAGAAGTAGTTTTCTACTACTGTATCGTGGGAACCCCCGTTTTCGACGCTACACGTTTTCGACGCTTAGCCTTCTAACTCACATCGCACTATGAAAACAACCCCGTATAACGATCTCAGACTTCGTATCTTACAGTTGGTTTCCTGCTCTTGTCCGTCACCAAAAATGTGGAAATTTAAGGCTTTTCCAGTAGGCCAAACTCGTGTGATTCAAAAAGTTGCTCTTTTGGGGTCTATTTTCCTAGGTACAAAATTGGCAGTTGCTTCGAAGCTCCAGTTTTCTTTATTGTTGGTCCTAAAAAAAATCTGAGTGTACCATAATAAACCCCAACATCCGTAGAAAAAAAATATATCACGCAACTTGAGGCAGTCCGTTCTGAGTAAAAACTATGGAGCCTCCTATAGGGCGTCTCGCTTATATATTTTTTGAAATTTATTTTTTATTATTATTTAAAGACAAAAAGTAACATGGCCCAATAGGCTTTTTTTTTAATGAAAAAAATAAAAGGGCAGCTAGAGAAAGTACCAAGAAGGAGGAAATGTGTCTCTGGAGTGATATTGGGAAAGGTCATAACTGAAGAAGCAGCGAGAAAGAGGATTGTAGAGTTTTTTTTAAACGTCACAAAAGAAGACATCAACCAGACCAAAACGTTTTAAGCATTTTAATTATGAATGATTTGAGGAAAGTGTTAGAAGCAGTGTGGAAAAACAAAAACAAAGATGAACACAAAAAAACATACAGGGAAGAATTTTACAGTGCCACACAGCATTTTGAGTTATTTTAAGAATTTATTTTGCGTTTAGCTGCACTGGGACACCTTACTAAACACCACTGACGAAAATAGGTGACGATGCTTACTGCGCGGAGCGCCGCGGACGTCAACAAAACCGGGTAATCTTACGGAAGTGACAGGCTTGATCAACCTTCTCTATGATTATTCTAATAGTCTGTGGTGTGGAGAAAGTGACTGGGACCTCTTTTAGTGTGAAACTTTCGTCCACATTGTTCAGTTTGAAGAAAAGTCCTTATATCGTCGAAAACCGGTTATTGGAGGATACTACTACTAGTACTAGTACTACTACTAGTAGTACTAGTACTAGTACAGTAGTAGTACTAGTACTAGTACTACTATCCTCCAGTAACCGGTTTTCGACGATAAGGACTTTTCTTCAACGCAGTGGCTGTTGTTACAGCAGTCGTCCGTGTGGTTCCCTGACTTCACAGTATTTGTCAGGATGTTTAGCTCTTGGAACCAGACTATCAGCTAATAGACTGGTTCAACCAGCCTGCAATACTGAAGAAATACAATCAAGTCAGGGAACCACACGGATGACTGCCTTAACAACAGCCACTGCGTTTCTTCAAACTGAACAATGTGGCCGAAAGTATCACACTAAAAGAGGTCTCAGTCACTTTCTCCACGCCAAAGACTATTAGAATAATCATAGAGAGGGTTGATCAAGCCTGTCACTTCCGTAAGATTACCCGGTTTTGTTGACGTCCGCGGCGCACCGTGACCTATTTTCGTTGGTGGTGTTTAGTAAGGTGTCCCAGTGCAGCTAAACGCAAAATAAATTTTTAAAAATAACTTAAATTGCTGTGTGGCACTGTAAAATTCTTCCCTGTATGTTTTTTTGTGTTCACAAGCACGTAAGTTCGTGAATTGTTATTGCTAGTGGCACGCGCTGCAAGTGAGGAACAATCACAATGTGTGCACCACGCGCTGAGTGCTACATGTAGAGCTGCATGCATGCACTGCGTTTACCACCCAAGGGAATCTCCACTGATTTCTCCAAAACTACCCACTCAATGTTCCGACAAAAAATATATCTTGTCGCTGGTTTCTAGACGAAAATTCTGTGTGATTTTCATTTCTGAGCCCCATCTAGCTTTTGAGAAAAAATTTAACAATCCATGAACTTGCATGCTCTGCCATAGAGTTGTGTGATAAAGAATACGGCCCGTTTGTCATCTATATCCATGATGCTTTGCAAATGTTGAAAAGGTTAATTGGAATGGCAATGTCATTGAACGCTGATCTTGACCACAACAGGTCTGTGGCTAGACCTGTAAGGCTGTATTAACCCTGCTTTATATCAGTTTATGTGATTATTATTGTACATATTGTATTAAGTTACTAAAAAGTATTTCCATTCATTTTTCTTTCAGATTTTGTGCTGATTTCCATCTGCTGGCGAACTTCCTGTTGTGAAATCAACCAGAAACATCTGCAAACTAAGTGCACTAAAAAGAATCAAGCCAAAGAAAAATGAAACAACATTACAGTCAGTTCTTAAAATAGAAATGAAAGTTCTGTTTGCCATAACTTGGTGTCATAATTCTGGCTGGCAAATGTTGATATATTCAGACTCATAGAATTACAATAAAGAGATCTTTGAAAACAAGAAAGCAAACACCTAATAGTCAACTAAAACAGTCATGGCCAGTGTGGCAAAATGCTTTGACAAATGGGCCCTGCTGCTGTTTCATGTATGCTTGCACTTCATGAGCCTCCGCGCCAAAGTGCTACGACTCCCGGTGCACACGTCCACGCAGTGGATCAGCGAGGAGGTCAGGTCAGAGGGTAGCAGGCCGGTCGCCCCCAAGGACAATCTTGGGGGCAAGCCCGGGCTGGGTTTCTTTGTGGAGATTGAACTCGGAACGCCAAAGCAAAAGGTACGAGTCCCCGCCAGTTGCATGGCTTGACATTGCCATGCGATGTCGATAATTGCTTTTGACTTGTATTCCACTCCTCTTTGTCCGGCATGAAATGAAAATGAAGTTTGGGTTGGCAAGGTGATCCTTTGAATCATGACTTTTCGTAAATCTGAAGCAACTGCTGGTGCATCTTAAGCGGCACTAATGAAATTGGCCCCCAGACCATCACAGATTGAATTGAAGTTTAGCGTGCTTATTGGCCTCTCAGACACCCACTAAAACAAATTGTTGAGTACTTACATGTACAACCAGATCTGTTTGAACGATCATACATACATGTACAAGTCTTCAAGGAAGTCTTCTATCCCTTGGAAACTCATGTACCAAGTCTGAGTTCTCCTGCAATTGGGAGGTCTTACTACATGTACATGTAGGTGTACCTGTGCACGTGTATCCTTCACAGAAGTCCCTAGCTACGGTACCGGTACGTAATGTATCATAGTCTGGTCTAAGACCACAGTCCTGTCCCTAGTGATCTTGAATCCACTTATTTTCAAGATGATTCAACACTCTCTGGGTAAGGCTGAGCAAGGCTCAATGAAAATTGATGGTATTCAATGTACATGCAAGTACTGTCAAGATACATGGTGACTTTCATCTTCTAAGGTTGTCATATCAAGTACGGTAACTGTATGCACATGACTTTGTATGTGACAATTACAGTATGTACGTGTACAGTACATACTGCATTGTTATGCTACATTTTTTAAACTGACACAGACGGCCTTTGCTTTGGCAATGCTCTTGAGCACTTGACGCTCTCTCGTCCTCCATTAATTGTGCTCATCAATAACGGTCATTGCCATCATGCCATCCCCTGCCATTGTCACTTAATGTACCTTAATGTACCTCCTGCCACGGATGGATGCGTTGCCTAGCAACCGGCTCTCATTCAAGGACACCATGCGGGGGAGGATAAAAGCCAGATAATTGGTTGCTAATATCAGCCGGCGTGCAGGCAAGCTGTGCCAATTACATGTTGTACATGTACGTGCTAGTGAAAATGGGGTACCGGTAAACAGAATTCCATCCATATGCCTCGAAGAGTAACCACAGGCTGTTAGTTACATGAGAAAACCCTAACTACATGTACCCACCACTTGTTTCTAGCACATGACCTGAATCCTGAACAATCCTACAGTCCTTCAGTTAAAAGCCCCAAACCTGACAGTCCAACAGTGTCTCCCTGGACCATTGGTACATGTACCTACTCCTTTTTTGTGATAATGTACATTACTACCAAGTGCCCTCCATCACATTGGGCCTTGTAACCTGGATCCTATATTTTCCTCAAGTGACACACAAATCTACATGCCCTCAATCCTACAGAATCATCCTCCATCACATTGGGCCTTGTAACATGTATCCTGCATTTCCCTACAGTGACAAAAACTCCACATGCCCTCAATCCTCTTAATTCCTGCAATGCATCAACTATCACATGCCCTCAATCCTACACATTCCTAGTACACTAGGACAATAGGATTCTGTAGGATTTGGGAAAGTTAGGGGTGTTACTTTATCAGGCAGTGTATATAATGTACATATATGTAGTATTTTTATTACTTTGAATACTCTCATGTCAGTCATCTCTCATAAGAGATGACTGACATGGTTCCACCACAAACATTTTCTGCATCATGATTTGTTTTTGTTTATTTGATTCATTGATTCATGTGTGTTGTCATTGCCATTGTAGCTGAATGTTCTGTTGGATACTGGCAGCAGTAATTTTGCCGTAGCAGCTTCACCAAATAATCTCATTACCAGATACTTTCACATAGACAGGTGAGTGATTGGTCTAACCGCTAGTAGTAAGGGACAACACTACCGGTAAGGCCGTTTCCACTACACCAAATAAACGTGATTATTTGGACCGCGATTTGAATTTGTATTCGATCTCCACTTTTTTTGCGTGTATGAACACAATAAACGCGATTTATTAGTGGGATTTGAATCACGATTTGGACTCCACTAGTACTTAGTAGTGAGATTTTTTTCAAATAATCGCTCCACTGAATCACACCGCGTATTTTAATCCCACAATGCACCGCTCATGCTCTGATTAACAGGAAGTGCCGTGCTTGTTTATACAGACCTGTATGTCCCCCTGCGTGGGCCCTTCTCAAGGACACGCCCACCATTTGACCACAACTGCTAACCGCAATCGGCCCGCACATTGCTGGTTTTTTAATCGCAATTCAAATCGCGATTATTTTTGTAGTGGAAACGGCCCTCATGTTGTTTTTTTTAATGTCCAATTGACCCTTTCCAGAGCTTTACCCTGGGCATTTGACTTTGAAATCTGCCATCGCATTGGCCAAAATCAATCTGAATTGACATTAGTTGACTGGCGCCCCCATCCCGGCAATGACTAGTTGACTATTTGGGAGGCCGCCCACCATCTCCATGTATGTACGTTAGGGCTGGATAGCTCAGATGGGAAGAGCCCTGACACACAAAACCAGAGGTGTCAGGTTCAAATCCCGGTCCAAGTTTTCTTTGCCATTTTGTCACTCTGAATTGACATTAAGCAGACTTATTTTAAAAATCGAAACAAAACAATTTAGGTTTAGGTTCTTGATTGTATAAATTGTAATCAGTTTTTAAGTTTGCAAAGAAAATTGGATGGGATTTGCGCAATGGAAGTGTATTTTTTTCTTTCAATCACCTTAAAAAAGGGACTAGAGAAGCAGTGAATATTTTAGTCCTTTTTCTTAAAAGAAAACCACCTGTCACCTTTGCAAAGTAACACTCTTGAAAAACCAGACAAATGCTTTTGAAATACTGAGGAGCTATTTGTATTGTAAAGAACACCACTCGCACGAACAGAGGATAAATAGCACGCAAAATACATGTACATGTATACTGCCTCAGCTTCATGTACCCAGTACAGGAGACTAAAATAATTAGCATATACCGGTATGCTGTGCCGTTGTCGTTTTGTTTAATTTGGTATCCTTGAGGCCTGGTTACCAAGGACAACAATTGAAGAGGGAAGTCACCAATGTCAAGGTCAACTAAATCAGGCGTGTTCTTATCGGTGCCATGGCAACGGACTATCTTTAGCCTAGGAATAGGGTCGGTCGGGTACCGGAAGCAGAACTATTATTTTGTTTGGCCTAATCAATCTAAACATATTTGTGTTATATAACTTACATGTAGTATACATGTTGCATGTGCGGTACGTACTGTAGTTGGTTAATTTGCCTGTTGAAATTTAAAAGAAAAATTGGTAGGTTCACTAGCTTGAACATGTGCTAGGGGCTAAACTTACATGAACATACACACATGTACATGTACAAATTGAGTCTATCAAAGCCAATACTTGACGATTGCAGTTCTTTACAGTATCTTGCGAGTGTTGATTTTTTTTTTTATTAATTTGTAGTATGCAATAATCACAAGTCACAAAATTTGAGTCCTAGTCCAAGTCCTTTGGGATTATGACTCAAAGTCTCAGTCTGTATCAGAGGAAAATGAGACTCAAGATGGACTTGAGTCAGTCATAAGTCATGCAAACCTGGTCCTTGACCTCTAGACAAATATTTGCTCCTGAGTAGGACAGAAGAAATCCCCCCAAAAATTGCTGACTCCACATTTCAATCCTAGTGGGATTGTGGGTAGGTACATGTGTATTCCACATACATGTATAAAAAGTTGTATCTGTGTATGTGTTAAAATACACATGTATTGTCACTGAACTCTAACCTTCCTCAATCCTTCGGGAGGGGGGGGGGTTGGAGGATTTTGGAGGATTGAGGAAGGTTGTAAAATGTATACTGGAGGATTGTGGAGGACTGAGGAAGGTTGTTAGATTTACACGGGAGGATTTTTGAGGATATAACTTTGGAACTTTGACAAAGGCACGTACATGTACATGTACATGTACATGTACTTGCTCCATGCATGTACTGTCTTGCTAGTATGCAGGTCAACTGTAATATAAGCAAAGGGTCCAATTACATGTACTTAGTAGGTCTAAACTACTGCACAACATTGAGCAGTGTTTAGATTAATTAATATCAAGATTGTGGAGGATTGAGGCACTGAAGATATTGCACAAACTCACATTGCAGGATTGAGGAGGGTTCCAGGCACGCAGCACTAGGGGGTTAGGGTTATTAAAAATATCCCAGTCTGGCATCTGTTATTCACTTGGATTGAAACTGAATAGAGATTGAATAGGTTCACAGCTGAGCATGTTCTATTGTTTTGTCTGCAGTATAACCAGCTGTGGTGGCAGCGAAATAATGTCAGGGGAGTGGACAAGGTCTATGTGCGATATACACTCCACATGTACATGTACAGTGTATATGTGATGTGCATGCAAAATCTATGGCATCAGAAGTGGTTTTGCACTAAGTGAATTTCGGTTACAGCCATACCACAGATTGCATACATGAAGCATGATTGGTGCCGGCGTTCTGTCTTGTATCGGTCAAATTGTACCGGTACATGGACAGAGTTTTATCAATTGTCCAGTCAGGCCACCAGACTTGGATATTGTGCAGCCTGCCAGCCATTCTGTTTGGTCTGCACAGGCCTGCTTGCCATTCCACCTTGAGACAGTCGGCAAGGATGGTAGAATTGTGCGCGCATTAGTGAACAGAGGCTTAGCGTAATCTATGAGGACAGCCGTCTCTGCGGTTTAGGCCAAAATTCTTCTCAGTGCTGTTGGATGGATTTCAAATGTTTCTTTGAAGACTCTTTGGCCAAAACCCTGATTGGGAAGTGGCTGCTAATCCACAAGAGAGGTGGTGTGGGGACTGCCTGTTTGTTTGCATTGCTGTTGTTTGCTGGTTCAAACTGACCAACCGGGCCTATTGGGGATGACCCTCAACTGGTCCGAGACATTTTCAACTGTCATTTGGCCACCGGGTCAATCAATTGAAACCCTTTACTTTACATATTAAAAAAAAATATTTAAAAAATTGGGTGGGGGGGGGAATCTCTGAAGCTTTGACCTTATGTCTTGAAACTATATTCAGGTCAACGTCCTACCATGACCTTGACCGGAAGGTGCATGTGCCGTACACCCAGGGGGAATGGCGAGGGGAGTTGGGGCAGGACATGGCCTCCATACCCACCTCCCAGCCCGACGTCTCCGTCCTGGTCAATGTGGCCAGCATCACCTACTCGGAGGAGTTCTTCATCAACGAGTCCAACTGGCAGGGCATTCTGGGATTGGCGTACGCCGACATCGCCCGGGTAAGTGCTACCCAATGTGTGATTCACACCAAGCATGAGAGGAGAGGGAGAGGGAGAGAGAGGGGGAGAGGGGGGGGGGAGAGGGAGGGGGGAGGTGGCAGCAGAGAGGGAGAGAGGGAGAGTAGGGGATGGGTGTTGCAGAACGTGATACCCATGAATATGTCATCATCAGTGACTGTAATGTGACATGTTTGCCCTGTCTTCTCACCAAACTTGTAATTCTATTATCCGATCTGGTGACTTACATGTACACCACGCATGTACATGTACATCACAAACTGCCAGTTGTGAACGCGATGTTGTACTTTGCATGTGAATTAATAGCGACCTACTGTGTATTGTGGGTGAAGTCATCGATTTGCCCTGAGACTCCACCACGCCCAACCCTAACCCACTTTACCCATCCAATTTTGTCAAACCCACACCTTTCCCTATTCATCCATCTGTTCCACCCATCCCCTCCCCCAACCCCAAAAGCATCCTCCTATTTCCTGCTCTCTACAGGTATAACACATTTATATCTCCCTACCATGCCTACAGTTGCATATAACTATTTTTTTATCTCTGAAAGTCTGATCTGTTCTGATTTTGATCGCAGCCGGACAATACAGTAGAGCCCTTCTTTGACTCCTTGATAGAGCAGACAGACATCCAGGATCTCTTCACGCTGCAGCTGTGTTCGTCTCCGGAGAATGTCTCAGCAACACAGTCGAGCCAGGACATGGAGGTGACAGGAACTATGGTAAGAGAAACCAAAATCAAATGCTTCAATCCAGCCATCGCCGTAGCAAACCTGCTGTCACCCGTATAAGGCTTTGGCTTTGGCTTTGTCGCCATTTCTTCATCCATTTTAAAGTGCAGGGCATGAAAGAAGGTGGGAGTTGATGAGTTGATTGTCTAACGGAGGCCGACGGCCGACCTGTTCTATATGTCTTAGGTTCACCGATTCACTTATAAATTCATGTAAATGTAATACAGTGTGTTTGGAACACCTTTTTATTAGTACTAGTGATGTGTCTTATGGAATACAGCCCTAACACACTACAGTATAACTTCGGTTTTGGAGAAAAATACTCTTTGTGTAAAACTAAATGATTCACAAGCTTCAACCTCAACCCCAGAATCCAGACTGTTTTCAGTTTTTGGATAACAGAGACCAAGGTAAAGCAGGTGCCTAAGCCGGGGTTTGAAAAAAAATAATTCTGAGAGACGTCTTGTAGCCAACTGACCACATGTTCTGCCTTTTCTTTTCTTCTCTTTCTTTCTCTCTCCAATTTAGACGATAGGCGGTATTGACACTAGTCTGTACACTGGTGACATATGGTACACGGCCATCCGTACGGACTGGTACTACGAAGTCATTATCATTGACATGGAAGTGGGGAACCGGTCACTGGACATGGACTGCAAAGAGGTATGTCTTAACTTCACCGTTCCATTTGTTTGCAGTCAAATCATGTTACCAACTCATTCATAAGCTCTTATAGGACGCTTGATTTCAGAATCACACTCACTCGAACAAAAGATATCATCTGTTTGGGTGCATAGCCCCATATCTCAATGTCTCCTTTTTTCTTTTGGTTTGTCCTCTGCAGTATAACTTTGATAAGACCATTGTGGATAGTGGCACAACAAACCTGAGGTTGCCAGAGAGGGTGTTTGGGAAACTCACACGACTCATCAACGACTCCCTCAAGATGGTACGTACATGTACGTCTCCTAACTCAAGGGTCACTGAGGTCAGGGAAACGGACAGCTGTCACGGCTCTCAACTGACCCCCACTGACTCGGCCTGGCAGTTGTTCGCGAAAAATTCCAAACAACAGCATGAAGCTAAAGCAATAAAACCTCGAGTTCAAACATTATTATTCACTTGAAATACGGCAGTTAATGGTTGAATTGCTTCTGACTGGCACCCTAACCCCGGCAAAGACTAATTGACTGTTTGGAGGTCTCCATCTAAGGGCTTGATAGCTCAGATGGCTAGGATGCTGGTACGCAAAACCAGAGGTCTTGGGTTCAAGTCCCGCTCCAGTCACTTTTTCTTTTGCCATCTTTTTTTTCAATTTGTTCAAAACTTCCCAGTCAGGTTTTCATTGATTTGTTTGATTAAAATTCACTTATTCACAATAGTATCAAAAAGAAATCCCAAATCCTAATCTCCGATCTTCTCGGGATAATGGATTCAAATGACTGTTTTTGGCTTTAACAAAGGGATATTGCCTCATCAGATTATAAAGTGGCAAAAAAACTGTTGCTGACTAATACCTCCATATTAAACCAGGATTTTCACCGATTTCACCAAACTCATCCCAGCTAGCGATCAAGCGCAAGACGATGAGCGATGCACAGAAACCACACGCCCTATCACAACTTACCGGTACGATGGGTTATCCATCGTACGATGGGTTACGATTAATTGTAAGGCCCACCGCGGACGGGGCCGCTAGTGGTCGCCAGAATCGCGCGCCAAACCGCACGATCACCACTATGACGTCCGCAAACCGGTACACAGGAACCGGCGAAGCGGACATTAACAGACGCCGCAGCGCACATTCTTCAGTTGCCTGATGAAGGTTAGCAGTTGGCAACCGAAACGTCGCCACCAGCAACGACACATCGTGTGACTTTGATCACCCTTTCCACTTAATTAAGGCTTTGTGAAATCCAACCCAGGCATGTAAATCTCCTGGAATTTAGAGGTGTCCTGCATTCTGATCCTAGAAGGACCTTTTTCAAAAGCTGAACGTCTGATTGTAGTTTTGTGAGGTTTTGTACTCAAACCAATCCTTAAAATTTAGTGGGCCTGACGTTTCGATCCTAGCAGGTCTTTCTAGGATCAAAACGTCAGGCCCACTAACTTCTAAGATTTGCATTTTGGTAATTTTAGTCAGTAAGCAGTTTGCAACATTTTTGTATATCACTCAAACCAATCCTGCTATCAAACAACTTGTTTCGGATGCCCAATGGATCCGTGTGTCACAAACAAAACTGGCCACTTTTCAGCCTCACGTTGTTGTGTCTTTATGCAGGAATTGTACGAGCCTGCGCCAGACTTGTTCTGGACAGGCGACCAGTTCATCTGCAAGACGGCCATCATCGACCCGTGGGTGTGGTTCCCTACCTTATCCATTGTGCTCAATGGCACTGAGCCCGACAAGGGGTTCAGACTGAGGATCTCGCCCAAGGTATGCAATCTGAGCATCGGTTTCACCAAGACCAAGACTAATCAACATTAATTGTATTCATGAATTGCTGAGCTTAGCGTTTGTGATGTTCTAAATCGTATTCTGACATCTGATTCATCTTATGTAAGTTTGCAGATGATTTGCTTGTGACTTCAATTGATTTTGTCTCCCAATTCAGCTTAGTACATGTTTGGGATGAGTCTAGGTTTTAGAGTTCTATCATCTCACTTTGTGGTCCAATCTCAATTTAAGACTAAGCTGTACTTTTCAGAGCCTCACACTCCTCAAGAGGAGATGTGTTACATGGTGTCACCACAAACCTTCCACTTGGTACATGCAAACCTTCAAATCTGATCACAGCCCTTGCTACAGTAGGTATGGGCTACAGCTTGTGCTATGGGCATGAGCACAAGATAAAGGGATTTTTTCATATGGAGCTAGCTTTAAATGTCCGAGATAGCAGAGGGTTCTACAGGTATTAACCACTTCGCGCCGGGACCTCCGAATCCGGAGGTCAATTGGATTGCCTTTGCAACGGGGCCCTCCGAATCCGGGCACCACTATTGTCCACATTCTAAACAAAGACTCTTTTCAGCTTAGAACAAAGCAATATGAATCAGTACAAAGACCCTTTTTGACGCAAGTTGCCACATGAATTGCAAGATTAGCAGCAGTAATTGTGCAATTGTGGGACTTTTACTGTGGAGGATCGAGGGATACCGCGCTGCAGCTGAAAGCACGCGGGGGACATTGTCTTTGCATGCCACACAGCCCAACGGTCGTCGGTCTGGCATTGGAATTCCCCCCACATTCTTTACCGTAATCTGTAGGCTCGTTTGTGGCCGACCAACTCGAAGATTTGACTGCCTGGAGTGGAGGCTGCAGTCAGGGATTGTCAGCAGCGTACACGCACCCACACACACACACACGTCCGTTACGGTCCATTGACGACGCACAAAGGGCCCTTTTTCGAACGGATAATCTCTTGACAAAGGCCACAACGACGTCCGAATTGTGCCAGGTTTTACTCTCTTGTACCCATAGTATACCCTTATCGATTTATTTCACAGAAATATATTGTTCCGATTGTTTTAACAAGATTTTAAAATGATGCATTGTTCAAAAACCCCCGTATGGCGGTCATCGGCGCTGAAAAACCCCCCGGCGCGAAGTGGTTAAGAGTTCATTGTTTTCTTTTTCAACAGCAATACCTTCGTCAGGTGCAAACGGATGACACAGATGCAGTGTGCTACAAGTTTGGAGTCTCGCCATCTGATACAGGTACTCATTTGAATCTTGCAGACAGAAGTTCGAAGTAAGACGGAGACATATTCCACAAAAATGAAGAGGGCCTGATGTTTCTATTCAGGCAGGACCTTTCTTTCACTCGGTGAACAGTTGACAAGCTCTTGTATCAGTGCGAAGATAAATATAAAGTCTATTAGTGCAGAAGAGACTAGCAGGATTTTTGCTTTGTTAATGAGAGGAGGGAAGGAAGACTGACTAGACTAGTGTGTGAGTCTGATCCCGCTGGTTAAGCATTCCAGTGCTCTTACTACCTGAGCTATCCAACCCATAGTCGTGTGGCCTTCTTAAATAGTCGAGTATATCTTTGTTGTGGTGGGGGCGCCAGTCAGAAGCATTTAACCATGAACTGCTGTGCATCTCCAGGGATTCCACTCCCCATTTGTATCCAGATGCAAGTAACAATCAGTTATACCTTCAGGGACTACACAGAGTGGATGTAGGTTTTTTGAAATCTCATTAGAAATATGAATAATAGCTTTGTGTGATCCCTGAGCCGCCGTAGCCAGGTTTGCAACAATTGGTTGTTTGCATCTGAATGAAAGCGGGGTTGTGATTGTGATCCCTAGAGATATACGGCAGTAAATGGTTGAATTGGTTCTGACTGGTGCCTCCACCCCGGCAAAGACTAGTTGACTATTTGGGAAGGTCACCATCTAAGGGCTGGATAGCTCAGATGGGAGAGCACTGGTACGTTAATCCAGAGGTCTAGGGTTCAAGTCCCAGTCCAGTCAATTTTCACTTTGCCAATTTTTCAATTTGTTCAAAATTTCCCAGTCAGTTTTTCCTTTCTTTGTTTGACATAAAAAAAATGGAAAGGAAATTAAAAGTAATTGGGAAATTTCAAGTAATTTAGGAAACCACAAAATTTAGTGGGCCTGACGTTTCAATCCTGGCAGAACCTTTCTCAAAGGCAGAGTGACAAGGACAAAACAGATACATGCACACGAAGGAGGGAGGAAGAGAGTGAATAGGACACGGATGAGAAACAAAGGACAAAGAGTAAAGTAGTCTGAGTAACTAGGACCGTAACAATCGCCCTCCTTTTAAATTTGGAGAGAGTCGGGCGATAGCAGGGTCCAGGGAATACTGCTGGGAAACACGATAATCCAACTATTGTAGTATGTGTTCGAATTTATGAAAGTTGAAAAATAAGAAAAGACCAGACTGAGACATCTGGTTTAACGTACCGTGCATGTACCTGCAGGCTTACCACCGGAGCTATCCCAGCATGTGGACGGTCTTTTCTTGGCCATTTTCGTAAAAGTGTTTGAAGAAACCTTCCTCTGAGTTGTCATTCTCCTTTGTAGATGATGTGGTGTTGATTGAACGTTCTTTCTGTCCCCGTCGCCGTCTTTTTCTCCAGGGAGTGTCATCGGTGCCGTGGTCATGGAGGGATTCTATGTCGTGTTTGATCGTGAAAACCAGACAGTGGGCTTTGCAGAATCGTCTTGTGCACGTACGTTGATAACCCCCACCCCTTTATCCTGCCTTCTTGTCAAGTCATCCTTCTTTGACAGTTTACTTCAGTGGACTTTTCAACCCTTGTCTTTCTCTCGGGGGACCAGCTAGGCCATGGAGCAAATGTCAAGCGGCGTAATGTTTCTTTCTCCTGAAGACGAGCAGAGTGCACCGTTCAAAACGTGTTACCGCAAACCATCTCCTTCTCCTTCTCACAATGAAAACCTTCAATTCTCATTCGGCGTAATTTTTCCATCCTAGCAGGACCTTTTTCTTCTGTTGTGAAAGATCCTGCTAGGATGGAAAGTTCAAACCCTCTAAAATTTTAATTGTTGACATTCACGTTAGTAAGCAGTTTGCAGCATTTATGTACTACCTCCAGTCTTTCATAAATCCTTCATTTTAACTATTTCTCTCTATTATAAGTATTTCTCTCAGGCACCGGGCAAAGCACTGAGCACTCGGTGTTTATCGCATCGAGTAAGGGCAAAACCTCATTGAATTATTTCTCTCTATGTTTTCTACTCTTAGGTAAACTTGAAATTCCTATGTCGGCTCCGAGTATTGAAGGTCCAATCAGAATAGGTAGGTTTGTGTCAGTTGCTGGCTCTGCCCTCAGCAATTTTCAGAAATTGAGACAAAGCTCTGAGCTGACAGTGCTAACCACACGTCAGGTAGGCCAAAGTAATCATAGAATCAAAGTCTCATGGCTACGTGTCGGGTCGAGCAAACCCTCATTGAATCACATTCTTGAAATAACCGGTACACTTCATGTAGGGCAATTGCTCATTTCAGGACGTTCTCATAACTCAGAGTTACTGGCTCTTTTCAGAGCCACATCACGTCTGAAGAGAGAAGGGTTACATAGTGTACAAACCTTCCACTTAAATCCATGAAGATTTTCATCATCTTTATTCATAACAAATTATCGTCACACTGCATCATTGCTTAGACGGGTAGTGCTTTATGTTTCGTTTCTAGCAGGACCTTTCACTGACTTTGAGTTGGGTCCTGCTAGGATTGAAATGTCAGGCCCTCTGAATTTTCCCACAATCGCATTTTTTGGTAACTTAAAAGTCGGTCAGCAGTGTGCAACATTTTCTGCGTTGCTTTTCATTGGGTGATGCTTTTTATGAATGGATTGGGTCTGTTTAAATGTTTGTGTCCGTGTTTGTGCCTGTGTTTGTGCCTGACAGTTGCCCGGGACTGCGGCTACGTAGCCCCGGCAGACAACAGCAAGGGCCTGATGATTGCGGCCTATGTCATGGTCGGCCTGTGTGCCCTCTGCCTCCTCCCGCTGCTCTTCCTGTACGTGCAGTACCAGTGTCGCCGGTGGCTGGCCGACGTGCGCGACGGCGGCCACAGCAGCGAGCTGCTGGAGGATCGGACCGACTCCAGCGAGATTGAAGCCCTCAGGGAGGACCTGCCCCAGGTCCAGGAGGAAGACAAGGGCTAAGGGAGGGAGGGGGAAGGGAGGGAGGGGGTGAAGGGGGCAGGGAGGGAGGGGGAGGGAGGGAGGGAAGTGAAGGGGGAGGGAGGGAGGGGGGTGGAGGGGGAGGGAGGGAGGGAAGTGAAGGGGGAGGGAGGGAGGGGGGTGGAGGGGGAGGGAGGGAGGGAAGTGAAGGGGGAGGGAGGGAGGGGGAGGGAGGGAAGTGAAGGGGGAGGGAGGGAGGGGGAGGGAGGGAGGGAGGGGGTGAAGGGGGAGGGATAAAGGGAGGGGGAGGGAGGGAGGGAGGGAGGGAGGGAGGTGAAGGGGGAGGGAGGGGGAGGGAGGGATGTGAAGGAGGGATCTCCTAACCGCTTCAAGGTTTCTGTCTGCTTGCTTGACTCCCTGGTAATGCTGCCAGTGCTCCATACTGAATGACCCCCCCCCCCCTCTGCATACACAGGATTGGAATGGTTCTATGAGACTTTGCACCTGTTTTAGCAGTGTCTGCTCTTAGTGCTTTGCCTGTTTTCCGAAAAGAAAAAAAGAAAACAAAGCTACAAACTAACAACCAACAGGCAGCTTAGTGTGGAATCAAGCCCACCTCACAACCTGTATCCAGGCAACTCTGAGGCAGCCAGTTATACTGGACAGCCCCTTCTCAAATAAAAAGAAATTAAAAAAAACCAAAATCTGAGAGCTTCTCAGAAGTCCAAAGAATATTTTCTGGAAAGAGATAATTTTCTTTTCAAAGAAAAAAAAAAACAAAAAAAAATTGGATGCTGCTCGCTGGCTACCGGTAGTCAGATATGCAAATATACTGATGAGGCCTTCGAGAAAAGGTCCTGCTAAGATTGAAGCATCAGGCCCTTTCAATAAAAGATTTTTTTGAAGATTCACCGAGGCCTCGGTCGCCCGTGGGGAAGTTTAGTTCATATAATATGATGTTTGCGTGGAGGAGAATGTAATTCAATGAGAGTTTGCCCTATGCAATGTAATGAGCACTGTGTGACCAGTGCTTTGCCCCATTGCCAGCTGAAAAAAAAAAAAAAAATCCAGGCAGCTCGGGCGGGATTTGAACCCAGGAGTCACGGGGTCAAATCCCATCTGAGCTGCCTGGATTTTCTCAGCAGGCAATCGGGCAAAGCACTGAGCACACAGTGCTTATCACGTCGAGTAGGAAAAGCCCCTCATTGAATCAAGTTTAGTTAGATAGATTTCTTTCAAAGTGTGAAACATTTATAACATTGTTTTTGATTAAAAAAAATTAAACAAATGAAAGCTTGGAAGATGTTTTGATGCAAAGTGCAATAACAAGGGCCTCCGATGTAACATGAATGAATTTTTGTTTACAAATTTTCGAGAGCAATAATCAGTAGAATCCACTCTGCCAAGTTGATTGGGATTTGAGCATGAATTTATGTGAGAAATGTCCTCTGAAAAGTGTTTCCATGGTAATTAAAATTTCCCCTTGCTTTTCTTCTTTGGTAAATTTGAAACGAATTAGGAAAATAAATTTCAACTTAATTGTTTATATCTAACAGATATTTGCAGCAAGAGAAAAAAAGGTACGCACATTTCAGTGCAGTGCCCTCTTGTGTTTGACAAAGTCCAATCAGACCATTGTGTGTGTGTGCGTGTGTGTGTGTAAAGGAAGTGGGTATGAATCAGATGAAGAAATTGATTGAATGTTATTGGAAATCCACGCTTCATTTAGCAGCTCAGAATTGTGTGATTTGACTGGGCACAATTTGTTATGACAGAAACATGCCAAGCAGTTCCACAGACAAATGGAAAAATGACAACATCTTTTTGATCTTTCTCCTCAGTAAGGTTTTAAGTGGACAGAGACTTATCAATATTGTATGATCCCATTTAAATAATAACCACGATTCCTTGGACAGTCGCCAGTAATTTTTTTAACTAACGACAATTTGGAGAAAGGCTCCTTGTGATATAACATTTTACATAAATCCCTATTCCATTTGAACCTTGGACATGCCACTGAAATGTAAATACCTTGATGTAAATTTTATAACCTGTTCTTTCATTCTGAGGTTGTTGTATTAATGTGTACTTGAAACGGGTCATCAACTTTTTTTCTAGTAGGTATTTCCAAGTCTGCCAAAAGTTAGACAGGGGATACGCAGAAATGTGAAATAGGTGCTTTTTAGGGGATGATCAAATTGCTGAGAAGAAATGCTTGTTGGATTGTACGATATATTAGCCTAGGAAATTGGATGATCTACGAATTTGGAATCATGTGTCTGATAACAATTGTAGTTGTGAAGGATTGTGTGAGATTTGCATATGCATAGATACAGAATGTGATCAATGATGGATTGAATCATTTTTACAAATCAAGTCAGCACAAGGTATGGCCTAAGGGTCTGTTTGTTACACACAGCCAGATCTCAGTCAGTGGTCCCTCTACTTAGTTCTCTTCATTTAACAGGCATAATCTGGTGTGGGTACCAATGAGCAGATCACTGATATATCCACTGGTTCCCTCCGTCCAACAGGCAGTGGTCTAGTGTGGGTACCAATGAACAGATCACTGATATATCCACTGGTTCCCTCCGTCCAACAGGCAGTGGTCTAGTGTGGGTACCAATGAACAGATCACTGATACATCCACTGGTTCCCTCCGTCCAACAGGCAGTGGTCTAGTGTGGGTACCAATGAACAGATCACTGATATATCCACTGGTTCCCTCCGTCCAACAGGCAGTGGTCTAGTGTGGGTACCAATGAACAGATCACTGATATATCCACTGGTTCCCTCCGTCCAACAGGCAGTGGTCTAGTGTGGGTACCAATGAACAGATCACTGATACATCCACTGGTTCCCTCCGTCCAACAGGCAGTGGTCTAGTGTGGGTACCAATGAACAGATCACTGATATATCCACTGGTTCCCTCCATCCAACAGGCAGTGGTCTAGTGTGGGTACCAATGAACAGATCACTGATATATCCACTGGTTCCCTCCGTCCAACAGACAGTGGTCTAGTGTGGGTACCAATGAACAGATCACTGATACATCCACTGGTTCCTTTCATACATGAGGTGGCGTCTGGTGTGGGAACCAGTGAACCGGTCACTGATACATCCGCTGGTTCCTCCCATCCAATAGTGTCTGGTGTGGAAACCAATGAATAGGTCACTGATCTATTCACTGGTTGCAGTGGATTATTGACACATTTACTGGTTCCCTGCATCCAGCAAAGTGTTTCAAACAGTTGTTGGAAGTTATTGAGCTGTCACCACAATCACTATTGCCATCTTGTAATTATTCTCTAAAATATCCTAATTGAGTGATACATGTAGAACACGCTATATACATGAAACAATTAGATAATCATGTCTGTCAATAATCAAGAATAAATGCAGTACTAAAAGCACTAAAATGTCATATTTTTCACTATTTTAACCAGTTTGGCATACACAATTTTGGTATTGCATCTTAAATCTAATCATGTTTCCTAATATCCTAATTTAGTCAGATTGTGAGAAATGTTTTTGACAATAAGATCATTGTTTTGGCAAGCATTTGCTTTGTGTGTAGGTAATGCATTATTAACCCTTAAATGATCACTTGCTGCCTATAAGAGAGGTCCTGCTATAGGATCGAGACATCAGGCCCTGATCATTAAAATCTTTGATATCTTTGATATCTTTGATGCACATCCTAATTGGGGAGATGATCAAAATGCAAGCAGCTTAGACCCTCGATTTCTGCTTTTCTGTAGGCGGGGTCTGTCTCTGAGCATTCTCTTCACTAGAAAGGTGGAGCTGTGGGTTTGAATCCTGCCTGAGCTGTCGGATTTTGTTTTATGATTTTTTAAATTTATGCAGTGCTACTCAATAGAAATAGCAAACCCTGAATTAAATACATGCTCACTATTGACGTGCCAATCCCCCCGCTGGACCTTTCTCAAAGGCAGAGAAAGGTCCTGCTAGGATCGAAATTTTGGGCCCTCTAAATTTTGTTGAGATTTTCAACTTATGTTTATTGACACCGATAAGGACTGTGCAACATTTGTATGACATAAAGGGAATCATAAAACATCTGTGATGTTCTCACTGAGATGTGAAGTGTAGTCGAAGGTAGTCGAAGGTAGTCGAAGGTAGTCGAAGGTGCAATAGTTGAAAAATACAAATGGTTCTTTAAACCACTTCAAAGGCAAACTTTCTCTGTGTAAATGCTGCCGCATGTGAGAGCTATCTGCTGAGCAAACATCCTCTCGAGGTCGTCAGCTCAGCACGTAGATCACCGTGTGCGCTGAACTTTTGGTGAGATTTCTGCCTCAAGAGGCCGTGAGACCAATATCTATCCCGTTTGATTTTGTTCGCCTCTCGTGGATGAAAACTCATCGTGTGCGGCGACATGAGCTATGTGCTGAGCAAAAAAAACCCAACATAGCAACTGGCCAATGAAAGCGCACGCCCTATTCACGTGGTTGCCAATATCAAACAGGATAGATATTAGCCTCACGGTCTTTTGCTGAGGCTGGCAGAGATCTCAACAAAAGTCAGCAGATCAGCTCAGCAGATAGCTCTCGTGTGCGGCGGCCTTTAGAGGTTCACGACGGACCATTCGCTGTTTGGACATGAAATGGCCATCAGTATTTGGATAACGCAGCCTTCAGGCTGCAACTGGCGAATATTCAGTGTGTGTTGATGTAGGATTTATCCAGATGGTCAAAATTAAGGGACCCCTCATATAACCACTTGCACTCTAAAAAGTAACTCAGTCTACAGTTTTACCAAATTAACGATTAGAGTATCTAATTAGTAGATACTAGAAAAAACGATATAACAAATACTGATTTTATAGAACAAAATGTTTGTAACTAACCTTACTATCGTTTCATTTCTCAACCAAAGCTACTTTGAGAGATTTATGTTTATTTTTTGTTATCCACATTATTTTGTCAGACTTCCCACAGATCATCTTCTGGAAACTTTTGCCAAAGTGCCAAGAAGTGGTCCTGGGTTTTGATGAGTTCGCCTGGGTGTAACCTCCAGCTCATTTTGGCTCTCTGTGTATGATTTCTCTTTCCTCAAATATACCCAGTATGAATGGACGGTCACTTCGTGGCCACCCAGTTACACCAAGGGAAATTCATCCCACGCGGTCGCTGTTCCCAAGTTCCTATAACAGTGCTGGATGATTATCGGTTGCCACTGGCCAATATACTCTGCCATTTTTTACACAGTATTTTCTGAAGTTTTAACTGAGAGTTTTCTTAACCGTTCTTGTATCATATATGATCATGTATTGTAAGTAGTGTACAGCAATAAATGCATCAGATGCATACAGTAATTGTGTGTAGGTCAGTGTGCTTTATTTGTACCACTTTTGGTGCGTTGGTGGTTGGGTGGGTGGATGGGTGGATGGGTTGTTGAGTTCGTGGGTGGATGGGTTTGTATGACAAATTAATAACACTTTACCAAGGAAATGACCAGGGGCAACAAGGCAATGGCCAGGGTGTAACAAGGAATGACCGGGGAGGGGGGCACCCAGTGAGTGACCTGAGGCACCAAGGCATTGACCAGAGTGCACCAAGTGGGTAGGTGAGGGATTGGGCAGTTGGTATTGCTCCTTCAATACAATTTGTTTTCCAGTCTTTTGATTGCTAAAATATTTATAAATGAATTGCGGCTCCTTTGTTGAGTCAATCAAAGGTATCAACTTACTATAACTTACTGAAATGGTAAGAGAGCCTTTCACAGCCAAAAAAGTATTACAAAAGCATCCTTTCAGTGATAAAAACAATGAAATATGACAAATATGAAGAAAATAAAATTTAATGAATTGAGAAAAAAAAGAGATGCAACATCCATGACTCGAACCGGTGCGTTCTAGTTACTGGTTCTACACCAATCACTTAGAGTACACTGAGATGTCGAAAACTAACTGGAAAATAGTTATATTTATAGTTTGAAATTGGAATAAATTTCAATTTCATGAATGAATGGATTCAAATGATTTGAAGCATCACAATGAATCCAATCAAAATGAGCAGCAACAAATTACTTCTATCCATTCAATAAGAAATAAAAATAGTATCCCAATTACAACATATCAATCAAATATTTTAGTTATGTTTCAGACAACTCTGAGTAGTCTAAGGGAACGGTGTAGAACCAGTAGCAAGAAAGCACTGGTTCGAATCCTGAATGTGCAAGTTTTTTTCCCCTACATATTTTTAATTTTTCATTGTGATAATTACTCCAAGAATTGCACAACCGTGACGTCTGTTGATTGTTTTGTTTAAAAGACTAAAGACAATTTAAAACCTTATTATAAAGTATCATAATTATCATAAGTGATTAAATATGGATTTATATTGTCCAGCAATACCTTCAATACATTTATTCGTTCCGATATTGAATACTGAAATATTAATAAATGAATTGCGGCACCTTTGTTAAGTCAATCAAAGGTAACAACAGACTATCGGTTACTGAAATAGTCAGCAAAGTAATACGGATTCCTATTGTCCCGGAATACATTCAATAACATTTTTCTTCCAGATTATGAATGCTTAAATATCAATAATGAATTGTGGCACCTTTGTTAAGTCAATCAAAGGTATCAACTGACTATAGGTTACTGAAATGGTCAGAGAGCCTTTCACAGCCAAAATGGCGTCTCTTGTTGTCCCGGTCCCGCAATGCCTTCAATACATTTGTTCTTTCAGATTTTGATTGCTGAAATATTTTCAATTTTTCCTTGTGCTAATTACTCCGGGAATTGCACAACCGTGACATCTGCTGGAGTCTTAGAAATCACATATGACACATTTTTGTTTGAGAATTTAAATATGAATAAGTATCTCTTTTATTGCCAACATATTTACACATTTATTCGGATCGAATATCTGTAAACAACATTATCAACAAGTACTGGTACTCCGAAAGTTTGTGGGGGAGGAAACACAATGAATGAATCTGAGGGGAACCACTCAGCAATTGAGACTCACACAACATGGAACAGGAAGTGGGAAAGCACTTACAGGAGGGAGGCGGGGTTCAAAACAGGTTTTGGACTACGGAATAGCTAACTATAATTATAGAGGTGATTCAATATCAACTTATATTTGACAATGGACATCTTGGAATCTTTTCCGATCAGGAGATAGTGGCAACCCGTAGAGCTAGATTTGAAAAGGCAAGTGGCATGGAATGGATTTTTGTTTTAATTTGTTAACATTGACAAACTACAGGACACACTCACGATGTGCGCATACATTACAAATAGTTTACTTTAAAATATAAATGACTGGTTCGCGACTTCATTGATAGTAAGATGTTCACTGCTTGTAGTGAAATTTGAATGTCCTTTGTACATTCTTCAGTGCTATGATTCAAAGGATACCTTCACAAAAATGAAAAATGTCAAAGAAAACTTTGACTGGACTGGGACTTAAACCCGAGACCTCTGGATGTTTGTGCCTGCCTTCATTTGTTTGACTTAATATTTTCGCACCTTGTGGCTTGATGGAAATGGAAGGTCAAGTTTGCTGGCTCATCACTATTCACAATACACAGGCATGCAACTCTTGAATTGTAAAAAAAGAGGAAAATGTCCGAATGAAACTGCGAGCGCGAAGCACGAAGCCCTTACGGTGTGTGGTTTGGGGCCTGCTTAAGGGCCCGGGAAAATTTTGGATTCTAGATGCTCTGTGGTGCATTCTGAGTAGTTTGTGACAACTTATGACTTTGATTTAATTTTTTTTTTTTTTTTTTAATGGCTGAATTAAATAAAACGCGGAAATCCGCGGATCCGCGGACAAGTTGCATGCCTGAATACAAAGATATATCAACGGTTTTGTGATTTGATTGAGTGCCCTGTGAGGTCTTTGATCGGAGGACTTGCTTGTACTCCAATCATACTTAAGATGTGTAAAGATAGCTGAATGCCATAAATCCCCTGTATAAGACACACACCGAGTAAGGCGCACCCCCAACTTTCACCAACGGCTGAAAATGAAAACAAAAAATTGCACGTCCGTGGTGCAACTGCACAGATTTGCCTCCATTGTAAACTTGTTTCGAATACTGGAATATCCAAGAAGTTTTGATTGTATAGGATTTTTTACACCAGTACATGAGATTGGTTTCTGTACCGTATCTAAATGGATCATACAGCTAGGAGTACGAGTTTACAGTTCCTTGAGCAGAGGTACATGTACATGCAACAAAGCCACTTTGCACCGCGTCACTTTTCATAGCACATGATGGCACATCAGGTGTGCTTTTTTAAATACTGTGCCATTTTCCAAACTCAGTATAAAACGATTGGTAACAACAAATAGCTGTGAAATGAATTAATAAGAGTACACTGTGTGCAAGTGAGTCAAACCTAGCACAATTGGACGTCTGTAGGGCGTTTGTCATGCAACTTATTGTTTTGTGGTAGGCTGCAGGAATTATCGTTAAAACTTTGACAATAGTGGTGCCCGGATTCCGAGAGCCCGGTGCACACCACTGGGCGCTCTGAAATCGGAGGTCCCGACGGCAGCACTTAAAAGCCTTACCGGATGGAAAGAGTGCATGAGTTTCTGTAGCAACCATCACTTCATCATGCAACTGATAGGGTGGTTGTTGCTCCCCGGGGATTTCCCCTTCATATCAAGGCGGCCCACCGCACACTGCTGATGAACCACCTCAGGCGTTTGTCTCCAAAACTTGCCTCCTCAGGGGTGGAAATCAAGCTTGAAAATGCCCACAAAGAGCACAGCACCTCAGCATGTGCAAAGGGCTGTGTATATGATAGGATGCGTCCTTGCACATTACGTTTCTACATGGACATGAACATGTCACAGTGCTTTAGACTCGTTCCCCATCCAATCTGTGACCTATAGAGCATCAACGCAACACCCACACAATATACCACATCTCATCTACTGAGCAACTTACCGGCTGCCACCTCAGACTCACAGAATGCCAGGGGGAATCCTGAGTGCTACAATCGCTCATGCACTCTTTCCGACATAAAGGCTCAAAACATTGGTAAAGGTCAAAAGATTGCCACAGCTTTTGTGTTAAACCATTAAACATCCCAAAAAAGTAATCCTCTGAAGGTTTTAGCTCCAATGGTGATCTGAGAAAGTAGAAAAAGGTAACAAACCGTCATGGTTTTCGTACCGTTCTGTAGTGTAAGAAATAGTTTATGACTTGCGAGTACGGTAATAAACTATTTGTCGATGTTTGAGCTAAGATTTCTAGTACAGCGTCCCAGACCGTAAGATTTCTAGTACAGCATCCCAGACCGTAAGATTTCAACATGAGGATTCCATCATGACCATCTACAAACTGTGTAATGTAGAAGGAAATATGTGGACATCGATATTTTCTGATCTTCCCAATGTTGTATTGGGCCTGTAAAGTGCATTGTTTTTATGGTTTCCGGACAAACAGGAATCCTGGCCGTGCTATACATGCTGAGTCCAGCAAGCCCCTTTGAGTGGCAGCGCTGTCTTGTATCCCTCTACATCTGGTCAACGCAGCCTCCCCTTCTTGCTGGCAGAGCGTGGAGCGGTGTGTTGTCTCTTCCTCTTAGAAGGAGTCCTCTCCTGAAGACGTGAATCTTCAAGCCTGGAGGCAGAGTGGATGGGAAAACAGAACTCATTCTAAGAAAATGATTCCAGGCAACGCACTTCATCCGCTATACATTATCCGAATCCGCCACACGACCTCGACCAGCTCGGTGGTCGAGTGGTTTAGAAATCCGCACTAGAAAGCAGGAACCGCGGGTTCAAATCTTGCCCGAGCTGCCTGAAATCTTTTACTCAGGCATTGGCAAAGCATTCAGTGCTTATTACGTCGAGCAGGGCAAATCCTCATTGAATTACATTCTCCTTGACGCAAACAACATGTTATATCTATCAGGCAATGTACATCGGGGAAATTCTTTTTTCATGATTCATGTCCCCCCTCCCCCCAATAAAAACACCGAGAGGGATTGATGCTTGAATCCAAACAGGACCTTTCTCAAAGGACCTTTCCTCAGCCTTTCCAAAAAATCTCATTTTAACCCAAGCCAGCGTCCCTCTAAAATGTCCAGCATTTCTTGGGGTGGATAGCAAGGCATTTTGACGAGGTGTTTTTTTTATCTTCTCAGTAATCAATATAGGAAGGTTTGCGGTGACACCATGTATAAGGTATCTTAAAGAAGAGGCGTGGTTCTGAAAAGAACCTGAGTGGTCACTCGACGTTTCGACCAGTATGCTCTGGCCGTCATCCTGGCTTATAAATTGTGTCACCAAAAACCTTCCTATACTGATTAACCCACCATGCAAAGCCTCAAGTCTTATTTATTCTCAGTAATCATCGGGGCAGCAAGTCAATGATCTTGCCCATTTTTACGAGGATGTCAATTCATATCTCCAGTCTTCCTGAGTCCCTCTCTATCTCCTTTCCTTAGCCCTTACCATTAACCTGTTGTGGGCGAATTTGTTAAAAAGAACAACAACAACAACAACAACAACAACAACAACAACAACAACAACCCAAAACTCACCTTTCCATGATTGGCCGGATCTCGTTGATGTAGTAGTTGGAATGGTCGGGTACCGGGTCTTGAAGTAGGAATTCGGCAATGTATTCAGGTTTGAGGCACAGGACACCAGCCGTTGCCATGGCTTCCAGGTCAAGCTGCCAAGAGAGAGAGAGGGAGATATGATGCAATATTTGTGAGATGCTTAAGGTCCTCCCTGTTTCTTGAACTATCTAGAAATGTCAAGCCCTCTAAGATTAAGACTTGGCAAGAGTTCTCTCAGTAGTCAGAATGGCATCGATAAAAAAAACAGATAGGAAGGGCAAGAAGTAGCAAGATATAGATGACAGAAGATGAACAATAATGGAAAACTGGTGGACAGACAATGGTTCACAGGATCACAGAGAAAGGTCCTGCAAAGATTGAAATGTTAGGCCTGAGACAGTTCTGAGAGGTTGATAATGTTGGGGGTCTAAGTCCGTAAAGTAGCTGGCGACAATTTTGGTATAACTGTACTTTGAAGCTATTTGTACCGGTTGAAAAGGGACGACTTCTTGTGAGATGGCATTGGCGGTAAATGTGAGAGGGTCTAATACTCACCACGCCCTCTGGTGTCTTGGTCTTCTGCAGGTCCATGAATGCGTGGGTGACGTCCTGGAGGTTGCTGAAGGGAGGCCTTATGCCCAGGACCCGGGCCCCACCGGCCAGGAGGATCCTCTTGAAGCTGTCCTCCTTGCTGCGGTTAATGTACAGGACCACGCACCAGCCACTGAAGGCTCCCTGGATGGCCTGACCGTCCAGCTGGACAGGTCACGAGGGGGGGGGGAGGGAAGGGAGAACGTTCAGGTACAAATGAATCACATAGTCACACCGAAGCAATGACCAGGGGGAACCAAGGCAATGACCAGGGTGAACCAAGGCAATGACCAGGGGGCACTAAGGCAATGACCAGGGGGTATCAAGGCAATGACCAGGGGGCACCAAGGCAATGACCAGGGGGCACCAAGGCAATGACCAGGGGGCACCAAGGCAATGATCAGGGGGCACCAAGGCTATGACCAGGGGCACCAAGGTAATGACCAGGGGGCACTAAGGCAATGACCAGGGGCACCAAGGCAATGACTAGGAGGCACCAGGGCAATGACCAGGGGCACCAAGGCAATGCCAGGGGGCACCAAGGCAATGACCAGGGGGCACAAAGGCAATGACCAGGGGCACAAAGGCAATGACCAGGGGGCACCAAAGCAATGACCAGGGGGTACCAAAGCAATGACCAGGGGGCACCAAGGCAATGACCAGGGGCACCAAGGCAATGACCAGGGGGCACCAAGGCAATGACCAGGGGGCACCAAGGCAATGACCAGGGGGCACCAAGGCAATGACTAGGAGGCACCAAGGCAATGACCAGGGGCACCAAGGCAATGACCAGGGGGCACCAAGGCAATGACCAGGGGGCACCAAGGCAATGACCAGGGGGCACCAAGGCAATGACCAGGGGGTACCAAGGCAATGACCAGGGGGCACCAAGGCAATGACCAGGGGGCACCAGGGCAATGACTAGGAGGCACCAGGGCAATGACCAGGGGGCACCAAGGCAATGATCAGGGGGCACCAAGGCTATGACCAGGGGTTACCAAGGCAATGACCAGGGGGCACCATGGCAATGATCAGGGTGCACCATGGCAATGACCAGGGGGCACCAAGGCAAGGACTAGGGGGCACCAAGACAATGACCAGGGGGCACCAAGGCAATGACCAGGGGGCACTAAGGCAATGACCAGGGGGTACCAAGGCAATGACCAGGGGGTACCAAGGCAATGACTAGGGGCGACCAAGGCAATGACCAGGGGGCACTAAGGCAATGACCAGGGGGCACCAAGGCAATGACCAGGGGGCACCAAGGAAATGACCAGGGGTTACAAAGGAAATGACCACGGGGCACTAAGGCAATCACCAGGGGGCACTAAGGCTATGACCAGGGGGCACTAAGGCAATGACCAGGGGGCACCAAGGCTATGACCAGGGGGCACTAAGGCAATGACCAGGGGGCACCAAGGAAATGACCAGGGGGCACTAAGGCAATGACCAGGGGGCACCAAGGCAATGACCAGGGGGCACCAAGGCAATGACCAGGGGGCACCAAGGCAATGACCAGGGGGCACCAAGGCAATGACTAGGGGGCACCAAGGCAATGGCCAGGGGGCACTAAGGCAATGACCAGGGGGCACCAAGGCAATGACCAGGGGGCACCAAGGCAATGACCAGGGGGCACCAAGGCAATGACCAGGGGGCACCAAGGCAATGACTAGGGGGCACCAAGGCAATGGCCAGGGGGCACTAAGGCAATCACCAGGGGGCACCAAGGCAATGACCAGGGGGCACCAAGGCAATGACCAGGGGGCACCAAGGCAATGACCAGGGGGCACCAAGGTAATGACCAGGGGTTACCAAGGCTATGATCAGGGGCACCAAGGCAATGACCAGGGGGCACCAAGGCAATGACCAGGGGGCACTAAGGCAATGACCAGGGGCGACCATGGCAATGACCAGGGGGCACTAAGGCAATGACCAGGGGGCACCAAGGCAATGACAAGGGGGCACCAAGGCAATGACCAGGGGGCACTAAGGCAATGACCAGGGGGTACCAAGGCAATGACCAGGGGGTACCAAGGCAATGACCAGGGGGTACCAAGGCAATGACCAGGGGGCACTAAGGCAATGACCAGGGGGCACTAAGGCAATGACCAGGGGGCACTAAGGCAATGACTAGGGGCGACCATGGCAATGACAGTCACCTGTTGTTGGTCCTGCAGCTTTTCTCTCCACCTGCAGGCAGCCAGAGCTAGCTTGACTGTCTGAGCATTAAAGATGCTGAGGTCAGTGGTGCGACCCCACTCATGGGCCACCTCCTGATGGGAGACGATACGAACAGAAAGGAAGAACATCATGCACTGCACAGCAACTCCCCAACCAGGCGACAACTTCATCTTACCAGTGGCCCGACCCTATCTTTTGGTCAATGCATTGATGCCGTCTGTCCGAGCAGGCAAAAGCGCTGGACAAAGGACTGTTCAACCACACCGCCTCAACACCCAGGGGCTGATTTCACAACACCTTACGATTCATCCTACAAACTCTACTTTAACCACTTCGAGCCGGGACCTCCGAATCCGGAGCTCCGTTGGCTTGACTATGCGACAGGGCCCTCCAGGCACCACTAATGGCACTATTGTCTACATTCTAAACAAAGACTCTTTTCAGCTTAATAGAACAAAGCAATACGAATCAGTACAAAGACCCTTTTTGACGCAAGTTGCCACATGAATTGCAAGATTAGCAGCAGTAATTTTGCAATTGTGGGACTTTTACTGTGGATGATCGAGAGATACTGCGCTGCCGCTGAAAGCACATGGGGGACATTGTGTTTGCATGCCACACAGCCCAACGGTCGTCGGTCAGGCATTGGAATTCCACCCACATTCCTCAGCGCAATCTGTACGCTCGGTTGTGGCCGACCAACTCGAAGATTTGACTGCCTGGATGGAGTTAAGGCTGGAGTCTGCGGTCAGGGATTGACAGTACTGTACACACACACACACACACACACAAGTCTGTTACACTCCATTGACGACGCACAATGGGCCCTTTTTCGAACGGATAATCTCTTGACAAAAGCCACAACAACGTCCGAATTGTGCCAGGTTTTACTCTCTTGTACCCATAGTATACCCTTTATTTCACAGAAATATATTGTTCAAAGTGGTTAAATCCTGATCCATTCAAACTTCCCTTGCCCTCTTGTGTGATTACGCTTATTCCTCTCCCCATTTGTTAGGAACCTTCTGCTCTGACGAGAAATTGTTAACTTTTTTGCTGACACTGCAATACGTTAAACACTCACCTCCACAAACTCTCCCTCCTGCCTGCACGCTTCAAAGAAGGACTTGTGAAGAACCCATTTACCAGTGGCCAGCGAGGCCAGGTATTTCTCGTTCCTTGTGGGGTTTCCTGTCAGTAAAGGGAGTCTGATTGAGTTACGGGAATCGCGCACCATGGAGTCCTTAGCTTCCAACCAAGATCCACACAGAGGAAACCAAAAACATTCTTAATGTTAGATGCACTGTTACTGATAGCAACAGCCATAGCAACAACCACAGCACACAGCAACAGCCATTGCAATGGCCATAGCAACTGCCATAACAGCCACAGCACACAGCAACAGTGATTGCAATGGCCATAGCAACTGCCATAACAGCCATAGCAACAGCCACAGCACACAGCAACAGCTATTGCAATAGCCATAGCAACTGCCATAACAGCCATAGCAACAGCCACAGCACACAGCAACAGCGATTGCAATGGCCATAGCAACGACCATAGCAATAGCCATAGCACACAGCAACAGCCATTGCAATGGCCATAGCAACGACCATAGCAATAGCGATAGTACACAGCAACAGCGATTGCAATGGCCATAGCAATGACCATAGCAATAGCCATAGCACACAGCAACAGCCGTTGCAATGGCCATAGCAACGACCATAGCAATAGCCATAGCACACAGCAACAGCCATTGCAATGGCCATAGCAACGACCATAGCAATAGCCATAGCAAACTGCAACAACCATTATATGTAAATACGGCATCATCAAAACAGGCCAGGATTGTATCATCTGTGGCATAGGTCAAAAGGTCAAAAGGTCAAGAGGTCGCAGACTCACCAACTACCAGATGGGTGCAGGTGGGGTCAAAGTACATGCCATCCTTGACCACGCCGCCAAGCTGCTCAATGAGGGCGCTGTAATCTATCTTCTCCTCCTGGCTCATACCGGACAGCAGGAACTTGTGCTGGGGCCTGGCACGAACCTGAGACCAGTCAGACAAGATCACGGGCCAGAAACAAAATGTCTCCCAATTATGTTCCAACTGACCGCGAGTTTTAAAGAGAGGACAAGGCGACTTTTGTAACTAATTGCAAGAAAAATGTATTTAAAGTTCGGCCTTTGAGAAAGGTCCTACGAGGACAGAAATGCCAGGCCCTCCGAATTCTCTCTTTTTTTTGGCTCAAAGGAACAACATAAATGTCGGTTTATGTATTAATTTTGTCATTTCTTCATGGTCTGAGTTTGAGGTTTATTTATTACTTGAGGACAAGTCATGAATCTCTGAGAGTTATCAATCAGATCTAAGAATTGGCAGTTGAAAAGCGCTGATCCAATTCAGGCATCAATATGATTTTCAGACGGTAGACGAAACCAATGTGATATTCACATGTTCAGTAGAGGGCGCTGGTCCGGTTTTCAGACGGTGGGAGAACTGATTCAATGGTTGGACAGGAGAGGGCAACTAATAAAGACTTGACAATAGAGGGCGCCATTACCTCGGGTTCTGGTGGGGCTATCGTGGCAGAGGCCGGCTGGGGGGCTACAAGGGGGTTGGCCACAGGTAGGCGGATGGGCGGGGCTCTGGGTGTAGGTGAGGGCAGGTCCTCGTGCAAGTTGTCTTGTCGAGGGTCGGGGATGTCGTTCTTGAGTTCTTGAAAGGTGACTCTGGTGTTGACCGCTGGGACCTGAAATTGAAGAAGGAAATCTCTCCTGTCATTTTCTAAAAAAAGGAAAGAAAACGACATCTTCTGGGGAGAAATAAAAAACAACCCTTTTTTCAGTTCTTTTTCACGATTATGACTAGATAGTCAGACTTGTAACCACTTGGCATGCAGGCACTATGGTACCTAAATTGCCCATTGTGTACAAGCTGAATAGGGTCATTGCATCCACAGCTGTGACTGTGAATGGGTGCACTGAATGGCCCATTGTATACAAGCTGAATAGGGTCATTGCATCCACAGCTGTGACTGTGAATGGGTGCACTGAATGGCCCATTGTGTACAAGCTGAATAGGGTCATTGCATCCACAGCTGTGACTGTAAATGGGTGCACTGAATGGCCCATTGTTTACAAGCTGAATAGGGTTATTGCATCCACAGCTGTGACTATGAATGAATGGCCCATTGTGTACAAGCTGAATAGGATCATTGCATCCACAGCTGTGACTGTGAATGGGTGCACTGAATGGCCCAATGTATACAAGCTGAATAGGATCATTGCATCCACAGCTGTGACTGTGAATGAGTGCACTGAATGGCCCATTTTGTACAAGCTCAATTGGGTCATTGCATCCACAGCTGTGACTGTGAATGGGTGCACTGAATGGCCCATTGTATACAAGCTGAATAGGATCATTGCAGCCACAGCTTTGACTGTGAATAAGTGCACTAAATGACCCACTGTGTACAAGCCAGACAGGGTCATTGTATCTACATGGATGGGTGGACTGATGGGCACTTTGCTCTTGTTGACTACGCTACATAAATGATCAAAGTCATGGCTACTCAGACCTCATCTCTAGCTGCCTCACTCACCTCCTCCTCCTCGCCGTCATTCTGTGAGGGACTAGAGGTCCTCTTGAGCTGGGCCATGACCTTCTCTCGCTCCTTACGCCCCGTGGGATCGTCCCAGGTGATCTGGACGTTCTGTGAGGCTTCCTGGTGAACCTCGGGCGGACGACCTGTAGTGCAAAGAAGATCCAATCAAAATGCAGCTTGATCTTAAAACTTAGGGAGAGGTTTGTTTGGTTAAAGCCCCTACACAACATTGGTAACATCGAAAAAAAGAAATGTTCACAGGTTTACATGAAACTTATACAGTTTGAAGATGGTTATGGTAGAAACCTCGCACTGAAAAATTTCTGTCTAAAATACTGTATTTTTTTTAAAGAAAAGAGTAAAGAAATAATTTACGTCTCGCCGAGATCTAAATTCTTTTTCGGAACTTTACATTGAATGCTGCATTTTCGCGAAACAAATAAAGCAGTCTTCACAATTTTCTCGAGACTCGGTTGGCGGATTGGGCTGAAATTTTCACAGGTGTGCTATTTCATGCATATGTTGGATCAGACAACGCATGGATGCTATTCTTTTGACCTCGACCAATGCTGTGTTATCCCTTTCAGCGTTGAGTGAGCAATCTGGGCATCTCACCAGCAAGAGTCCTGCCGGGACCTGCCTGCCCATCCTCCTCGCTGTGCACCAAGCCACGGGTAGAGCGAGTGCGTCTGCTGCCCTGCCTGTGGCTAGGGCCTTCCCTGCCAGCCAAGGAGCTGGAGGAAGCATCTGTCGTCGCCGCGGAGGAGGTAGAGCTACTCTTATGGATGCGGCTACGTCTTCGGCCTCCTTTGCCCGTTCTAGGTTGTTGTTGTTATCAGATGGACAGGAAAAAGGGAAACGGCAAAAAATGTGACAAGGTTTTCTCAATGCTTGGCATTTGGTTGGGGTGCTGGATGGAATTGAAAATCAAAGTTATCCGGCTTTCATTTCATCTCATTTTCCCTGTTTGTTTCACTCATTTAACTTCATTATTTATTTTTCATAATTTCATTAATTCTATTTGTTTAATCATATTCTCACAATTGTTGGCAATTTACAATTTACAATTACTGTGTTTTGTTTCAATTGTTTTTTTTATCATACTTGAACATCTCCTCAATTTTATAAATATTATGTGTAAGGAATTAAAATTCCTAACTAATTTTGCAACAGAGATTTAGGATAAAATTATCCTAAATCTCTGTTGCAAAATTAGCTAGGAGAGCCCCTAGACCAGAAACTCTTTTGGTAATCCTGCGGGAGCTAATTGGGCATTGTTAATTGTAATCTGTTATGTTCATTTGTAAGTGTATTTGTACTATTTGTGATTCATTGTTTGTGATATCATTGTTTGTGTTTGTGATATCATTGTGATATCAAGAGCTGGTAAAAAGTGATAGATATTTTTACCAAACAAGAGGAATGGTTGCTCCGAAATGGGAATGGTTGGAAGCTATGCAGACCCGAGGACTGCCCCCCGGGTAGTCTGCTTGGTGATAGGACGAGGTTTGCTTGCTAAGCACGCTTTATCCAGGCATGCAACTCTTGAATTGTAAAAAAAAAAAGAGGAAAATGTCCGAATGAAATTGCGAGCGCGAATGACGAAGCCCTTACGGCGTGTGGTTTGGGGCCCGCTTAAGGACCCGGGAAAATTTTGGATTCTAGATGCTCTGTGGTGCAATCTGAGCAGTTTGTGACAACTTATATGACTTTAAGCTGAGTGACAGATTTTAAACTTTTTCAAGGCATACACCCAGATTTTTTTTTTTTTTTTTTTTTTTTTACTCATCCAAGTTTTTAACCTGATCTCAGCATGTATTTTAAATAATAGTTACGGGAGAAGAAATATCCAGACAATGCATTATTTTTGTTTTTTTGTTTTTTGTATGGCCGAATAAAAAAAACCTGGAAATCCGCGGATCCGCGGAAAAGTTGCATGCCTGTTTATCACTCACGTTGTGGATGACATGATGCCCTCCAACTGCTTCTGGAGGTTCTCTCTCTGCTCCAGCGAGCCTTCCTCGTTGGCGGCCAGGGCGTGGTCGGCCACGCCCTCCCCGGCCCCGCCCTCCTCCTCCTCCCGCTCCGCCGCCTCCATCATCCGCAGCAGCTCCTCGTCGCTGTCCGCCGAGCTCTCCTCGAAGCCGTCCATGGCCGTCTCGTCGTGCTGCTCGGGGAGCACCGTGCCGCCCGAGGGCTCCGGGGGTGGCTGGGGCTCCGAGTGTGGCTGGGGCGGGGGTTTTGGTTTAGGGGTGCGGGCGGATGGGGCACGAGGGGTGCGGACCATGCTCCGTGTTTGGCGGGTGGTCCGGGCGGGGGTCTCATGTTTGGTGGAGAGCACAGACTGAAGCAGGACAAGCACACACACAACAATTCACTTTGAGATTAGAATTTTTTTTTTTCTTAAAATCTCTTAAAATGGCAAAATTTAGTGGGCCTGATGTTTCGATCCTAGCAGGACCTTTCTTAAAGGCAGGACCTTTCTCTCTGTCTTTGAGAAAGGTCCTGCTAGGATCGAAACGTCAGGCCCACTAAATTTTGAGATTTGCATTTTGGTAATTTTAGTCAGTAAGTAGTTTGCAACATTTTTGTATATCTCTTAAAATGTCTCTGAGAAAGGTTCCTGCTGGGAGCGAAATATCAGGCCCTCTAAATTGTTGTTTTTTCGAATTGTTTTCCCCCCCCCCCTGCCTTTGAGAATTTCACAAAATGACAGGCTGTATAATTTTCAAACTTTGTGCCTTTGAGGAAGGTCCAGCTAGGAGTGGAACATTAGGCCCCTTGAATTTTTAAATCTTGTTTCCTCCTTTGAGAAGGGTCCTCCTTTCCTAGGGGCAAAACGTAAGGCCCTCTATTTGTTTAAATATATAGTTGCCTTTGGGAAAGGTCTTGCTTTGCAAGGAGCGTCAGGTGTCTTGGAATATTCAAGATGAGAGTTCTGTTCTTACCAGGCTCAACTTTGGGTTGAAGGTGTGGGGGTAACTAGCTTCATCCACACGCCGTTCCTCTTCCTCACACTGCAAACAAGAGAGGGAGAGGGAGAGGGAGAGGGAGAGGGAGAGGGAGAGGGAGAGGGAGAGGGAGAGGGAGAGGGAGAGGGAGAGGGAGAGGGAGAGGGAGAGGGAGAGGGAGAGGGAGAGGGAGAGGGAGAGGGAGAGAGGGAGAGGGAGAGGGAGAGGGAGAGGGAGAGGGAGAGGGAGAGGGAGAGGGAGAGGGAGAGGGAGAGGGAGAGGGAGAGGGAGAGGGAGAGGGAGAGGGAGAGGGAGAGGGAGAGGGAGAGGGAGAGGGAGAGGGAGAGGGAGAGGGAGAGGGAGAGGGAGAGGGAGAGGGAGAGGGAGAGGGAGAGGGAGAGGAGAGGGAGAGGGAGAGGGAGAGGGAGAGGGAGAGGGAGAGGGAGAGGGAGAGGGAGAGGGAGAGGGAGAGGGAGAGGGAGAGGGAGAGGGAGAGGGAGAGGGAGAGGGAGAGGGAGAGGAGAGGAGAGGGAGAGGGAGAGAGGAGAGGGAGAGGGAGAGGGAGAGGGAGAGGGAGAGGGAGAGGGAGAGGGAGAGGGAGAGGGAGAGGGAGAGGAGAGGGAGAGGGAGAGGAGAGGGAGAGGGAGAGGGAGAGGGAGAGGGAGAGGGAGAGGGAGAGGGAGAGGGAGAGGGAGAGGGAGAGGGAGAGGGAGAGGGAGAGGGAGAGGGAGAGGGAGAGGGAGAGGGAGAGGGAGAGGGAGAGGGAGAGGGAGAGGGAGAGGGAGAGGGAGAGGGAGAGGGAGATGGAGAGGGAGAGGGAGAGGGAGAGGGAGAGGGAGAGGGAGAGGGAGAGGGAGAGGGAGAGGGAGAGGGAGAGGGAGAGGGAGAGGGAGAGGGAGATTTGAAAATCCATACAAAATTCCATTTTTTCTAAAAAACGACAGCTTTCTGTGTACTACAAATTCACAGAATTTCTGATACTAGCTTCCTGTCGAGTAAATAATTCTTAAAAATTGTCCAGAAATTGGGCACCAACATAGACAGACAACGGCAGACGAAATGGAAACCTAAGGAAGCCGTAATGCCACAGGGGAACTGACCAACGTGTGTGGGGTGGGCATTTGGGAACCTAGTCCTCAATCAATATAGCATTCAATATAGCATTAAAAAATAGAGCATTCAAGAAGAGAAAGCGTCTACAAAATCCTTGAAGGTGATATTATAATTAGATAGGGATGAAAATATTTCAATTTCAGACTAGTCATGGGTGGAGGTAGCCATTCAACAGTGGTTTGTGGTGACATCGTGGGAGAATGTCTTGTGAGTACCTGTGGTTCTGAAGAGAACCAATGGACTCAAGTTCTCTTCCAAAAACCAAAAACATTCGCAAAAGAGAAATCCTCACACGGTGTCACGGCAAGCCATCCTCGACCTGATTAGACTTGGACCGAGAGATAAAAATGTGAACTTGGGGACTCACATTCAGAAGCCATGAGGGTGAGACAATGAATATGCCCTTGTCCTTGGCTGCACGGTAGTCCTTAGACATGTCGTTTGTCCGTCCCTGAGGAAGAAAGTACCGGTAGCGACCGACTGGTTAGGAAAAGAGCACTTTGTTCTTGTAAGGTTGTAACAACCTGCATCTACTTTGTGCGATCACTGCTGTAGCAAGGTTGAAACCGTATTGCTGAATGAAAATGGCGTGTGTTAGCCCTGCAGATAACATGACCCCACCCCAGCCCGACAAAGATAGATGACTATTTGAGACAGGCCTACCATCTCAGGGCAGGAAAGGTCAGCCAGTAGAGTGCAGGTGAGCTAAGCCAGAACTCTCACGTTTCGATCCTAGCAGGACCTTTCTCAAAGGCAGAGTTGACTCTGCCTTTGAGAAAGGTCCTGCTAGGATCGAAACGTCAGGCCCACTAAATTTTAGATTTACTTTTTGGTAATTTTAGTCAGTAAGCAGTTTGCAACATTTTTGTATATCACCTTAAGATGGGTCATCACTCGTAAGTTGAGTTACGATGCATCGCAAGGCTTTGTGAAATCTACCCAAGGTTAGGGGGGGGGGGACTGATTCTGAATTCCGAGCAATCTGAGTGGGACTGACTGGCCTACCTTGAAGATGAAGTGGGTGCAGGTGTTGTCGAAGGTCCAGCGGAACTCAGCTCCCAGCGAGGCGGCAATGGCGTGGTACTCGCCCTGCTTAGCAATCAGCTTCTTACTGACGCACACCACCACACCGTCCAGCACTCCCTGCGACTTGGCCTGCACAGGGGGAGCATTCAACCAGCCAGTCGGTCAGTCAGTCGGTCGCGCACACTGCGCCCGCTGCGACATGGATACAATCGTGCCCACTGCCCCTCTCATCCGCCCGATGGGATGCAGCTTAAAAGCTCAGTCCTGCGCACTAAATCTCTTGGTGCAAGGAGGCCTATAGAGGTTTTTCAGTCACACGCTTTTTGACGGTCAGCGTTCAATTCACGAGGATGTACGTGGAAGGCGCGTGCCTTCGAGTCATCAAAATGTCAGGCCTCGCGGTTAAGTTTGTAGTTTTTTGCTAGCCCGGAGCAAGTTTTACTAGCCCTGCACAGTGTACTGTACATGTACATGTAATGTACATGTACAGTCAGCACTGCTATGACGCTGTCTACTTTTTACCAGTCCGCTGGGCTAGCAAAGTGGTGCATTTTAATAGCCCGCGGCTGTTTTTACTAGACAATGTCCAATGGTAATACTCAGATTCGATATTTGCATGCGCTTCCGCAGATTTGGACCGCTCCTGTGGACATGCTAATTAGCCTGATGCCGTCAGGCGACGTCATGTGAAAAGACCTCTATAAGGCTCACACGTCCCTCGTCATCAGCTGATTCCCTCCACAGTGATTTGTCAGACGGTCTGCCTGTTTCTCTGTTTCTCAGTCCCATAGTCCTGCTCAAATCTTGGAACCAAGATATTACTGAGCATCCTTGAATGCTCATAGCCTGAATGAGTGCCTTTGCAGCACATTTTCTTCTCATGATGTCACCAAGCCCCCCCCCCCCCCACAAAAAAGGCCTCAATATGATTGCCAAAAAAAAATCCCTACCTACCTACCCTCTTTCGAAATACCATGTAATCGGAAGCAGAACTAAAGATTTTGGGCCCATTTCCTTTTGAAGCACAAGCCCTGAATTAATCTTTTCCATCACCCACTCATTTGTCTTGTGCTCCTACTCTTTCGACAACACCGCACTTCAAAAGCATTCGCCTTTTTATAGTCTACGACACAATGGAACATTACGGGGCATTAGAATTTCACTTTTCACGGTGCATTAGCACATAGCTACCAACCTATGTTAAAGGAAATTAGGAATACATCTGCTAAGTAACTCCGACATTCCAAATCCTTGTCTTTTGCGTCATTTTTTTATTTTATTTTTTTTGGAAGGGAGGTTTCTCTTGCACATGTCACTATAATTATACATGACTGAGGTAGATTTAGAAAAGAAAAGAATTTTCTAACGGAAGAATGTAGTGAGAAAATTAGGAATACATCTGCTAAAAAAAAAGATGAATCACAGATTCAGTATTTCCAAGCCAAAAATCAGTATCTGTTGTCAAGAGCTTGTAAAATGTGATAAATTTGGATCAACAAAGAATGATTCCTCCAAAATAGGAATGGTTGTCAGCTATGTTAGGATCATCCCTATCATCTGAGGAGTACATTCAAATGCCAATATCAGTGGTTTTTTTAAGGCAACTTTGACTCACCGGTTCCTGAAAGACGGTTTCATCAGGGTCCTCGCCCGAGGTTTGCTCCCCAGTTTTCTGGATTGCTTTGGCGACATTTAGGTGGAAGAAGTCATCCAGAGGCTGCAAAATAACAAAAAGAAATGATCGAACAAGTTTGATTACCGGTATAGCAAAAATGTGACTAAAATAATACGCAAATAAAAAAAATAAAAATTCAATCCTAGCAGGATCCTCGCAAGTCACTCTAAAAGGTCCTTCTAGGATTGAAAATGTCAGGCCCTCCTAATTTTTGAAATTTGGTTTTGGAGAGTAATACTACATACTGAATTAAATGAATGAAAAGCAAGTCTCGTCAGGGTCTAATGTTTCCATCTAGGGTCTAAGTCAATTTGTGAATTGCCACAGAAATGCCTCCAAGAGCTGCCTCGTCCTACCAGGCTTGACTTCCTCGAGTGCCGCTTCTTCGGGTGCAACCCCGCCGGCGATTCCAGGTAGTCCAGGGCCTCCTTGGTGTCAAAGGCCGGGTGGAAGACCACGCCCTCCCCCAAGAACTTGCTGGGCGTGTCCTTCGAGGCAGCCTCCCCGCCCGCGACGACAGCGGCCAGGCGCTTGTGGACCACCGGCGTGCCCCCGGAAGGAACCCGGGCTGCCGGCGCGCCCTTGCGGTTCTCCTTGTCATCGTTCTGCGGTGTCGCCGCGCCCTTTCCCGCAATCGGCTCCTCGTGCGCTCGGTAAGAGGCCGGGCCGGTGTCTTGCCCCGCTCCGTCCGCGGTCTGGCCTTCCAGCTCTGCTACCTCCATTGGCTCCGGGTCGTCTCCTTGGGGGTCCCCCGGCTCTGAGCGTGCGGACGGAGCGGGCCGTCCAGAGCCCACGGGGGGAGCGTCTTCAGACCTTCCGGCGCCCGACGTCTTCGCGACGCCCGAGCGCGACTTGATGCCCGGCTCTCCTGACTGCTTCTCCGGTGCTGGTTGGCCGATGAGGTCGTGGGCGTGGCGCTGGGCGGGGCCAGGGGCAGGTTCCTCGGCCACAACGTCCACCAGGAAAGTCTTCTCCGGCTGCCGCTGGTTTTTCTTGGCACTCTCCAACAGCCAGCTGAATTTTTGGTGAAGCAAAGGAAAAACACAAATGCATTGTCCAGTGTCCAGACATAGACCAATATCAAGTTAGCCAGGGTATTCTGACCAAAATTTCAGGGGAAAGTGAAACCACTTGCAGGCATGCAACTTGCACTTGCCCAAAAAAGAGGAAATGCAAATCTTAACAAGATTTTGGTGGATTCTTTTAAATTTTCAATGGCAGACCTAAGAAGTGAAAAAAAGAGGAAATCAGCTGATCCGAGGAAAAGTTGCATGCCTGCACTTGGGATTGTTCTCTGATGAAGTTGAGACAAGTGGCTGGTTTTGTCCCAGCCAACCTTTGCACAGGGACTGCGTATTCCTAAATCTTGCTCTCCTTTGCGTTATAACCCATCAAGGGTCAGCCGAGTCCAAAAGAAGTAACACAAAGCTTGAGCGCTGTGCAAGATCACAGTCATCAGTCATCAATCAGTTTGCACCTAACGTTTGAAACAAAGTTCAAAAGTAACACTGAAAAGTAACACTGCTTTACTGACCAAAAAAAAATCACAATTTCAAATTTCTAAAAAATAAATGTAGCGGGCCTGACGTTTGGATCCTAAATAAGACTTGAGGCTTTGTAAACAATATAGGAGGGTTTGCGGAGACACCATGTATAAGGTATCCTTAGGAAGAGGTATTCGTCTGAAAAGAACCCGAGTGACAACTCAACATACCAGCCAGTATGCTCTGGCCGTCAAGAACTGGCACTGTATGTATGCTCTTGCACTGTGCAAGATCACGGACAAAATCAGTCATCAATCAGTTTGCACCTTATGTTTGAAACAAAGTTCAAGCATGCCTGCTTGACAGCCGCACTGCAATGTGTTCTTCAGTTGCCCCGGGCAATGGGCTGTCCAAGTGCTCACAAACCTGAGGGCCAATTTCATAGAGCCGCTGTAGCACCAAAATCTGCTCCAGCATGAAAAAACCTTGCTCAATAGAACTGGGCTGCCAGCCAAAGTTCCACTTGTATGTAATGCAAGGCACCCATTACAGAGATGCCAACCCCAAAGGACGGTTGCCAGGAACATTGACCACATTTTTTTCAGGAGCAGATGTTGGTCTCTCAGGAGCACATACTGGTGCAGCACCATTTTAACAAACGTACAGTACACACGCAAAAGCGCAATCATAATTAGTGCATTTTCAACATACCATTTTTACCCTCAAATCGAAGCCTGTATTCTCTTGTTTCTATTCATACCACTTTCAAAAATTAATGACGAAGTCATGAATGAAATATAGAACTTTCCAACCAGGGAAGACATTCCCTGCTTTAATAGCAAATTTTCACGCTTAAAGCCCCTACACAACATTGGTACGATTGAAAAACAGAAATGTTCACAGATTTACATGAAACTTATACAGTTTGAAGATGGTTATGGTAGGAACCTCTCACTGAAATATTTCTGCCTAAAATGTTGTATTTTGGGAGAAATAGTTTATTTCTCACTGAGATCTAAAGTATTACAGTACAGCGTTGAATGCTGCATTTTCGTGAAACAAATGAAGCAGTTTTCACAATTTTCTCGAGACTCGGTTGGCGGATTGAGCTGAAATTTTCACAGGTTTGCTATGCATATGTTGGATCAGACAACGTATGGATGCTATTCTTTGACCTCGACCAATGTTGTGCAGGGGCTTTAAGCAGCTCCATGAAATTGGAACCCCGGTTGGATTGTCGTCACCGTTCCAGCCCCTATCAGGCTTCGCTGCGGCAGTCGGCCCAGACTCACTCTTTGGTGATGGTGGGTACCTTCCACTTCTTGGCGGCCTTGTACTTGGATCCACTGGGCTCCCTCAGGAGGAGGTGGGTGTTGAGCTTGAGGTCTTCGGTAGTCTTGCGGGAGAAGTACTCCTGACAGGTGGCGCCCAGGAGCTCAGCGATGTGGATCAGACAGTCTCTCTCCACCCCAGAGAACTGACTGCACAGAACAAAAAACGAAAAACCCAACAGGAAGACAGTCACTTCTGATGTTCAATCTCGTCTTATTCTTAAGTTTTATCGTAGATATAACATGATGTATGCGTCGAGAAGAATGCAATTCAATGAGGGTTTGCCCTGCTCGATGTGATAAGAACTGAGTGCTCAGTGCTTTGCCCGATGCCTTATGAAAACATTTAATCTTAACCTAATTGCCCTGAAAGAACACTTCCAGAAGAATCAAAACCCTAGTTATTTTGGCGTTACCTTGGTGCCTTTCTCAAAGGCATTCTGCAGGACCTTTCTCAAAGTCCTGCAGAATGCCTTTGAGAAAGGTCATGCGGAATGCCTTTGAGAAAGGTCATGCGGAATGCCTTTGAGAAAGGTCCTGCAGAATGCCTTTGAGAAAGGTCCTGCAGAATGCCTTTGAGAAAGGTCCTGCAGAATGCCTTTGAGAAAGGTCCTGCAGAATGCCTTTGAGAAAGGTCCTGCAAAATGCCTTTGAGAAAGGTCCTGCAGAATGCCTTTGAGAAAGGTCCTGCAGAATGCCTTTGAGAAAGGTCCTGCAGAATTCCTTTGAGAAAGGTCCTGCAAAATGCCTTTGAGAAAGGTCCTGCTGAATGCCTTTGAGAAAGGTCATGCGGAATGTCTTTGAGAAAGGTCCTGCGGAATGCCTTTGAGAAAGGTCCTGCAGAATGCCTTTGAGAAAGGTCCTGCAGAATGCCTTTGAGAAAGGTCCTGCGGAATGCCTTTGAGAAAGGTCCTGCAGAATGCCTTTGAGAAAGGTCCTGCAGAATGCCTTTGAGAAAGGCCCTGCAGAATGCCTTTGAGAAAGGTCCTGCAGAATGCCTTTGAGAAAGGTCCTGCAGAATTCCTTTGAGAAAGGTCCTGCTAGGATCGAAACGTCAGGCCCTCCTAATTTTTGATAGAAGACAATTCAATGAGGGTTTGCCCAACTAGATGTAAAATTAACACAGTCTGCTCGGTGCTCTGCGCGATCGCCTGCTCCAAAACAAAAAAAAGAAGACAAAATTGAGCCCTTGCTCAAGGTTTGGCTAAACATGACAGGAGATCTGGACCCACCTGACAGTGAGGACACAGCTGGACAAGGGGCTGTCACTCTCCGAGGTAGGGATGGGCGCAAAGAGAGGGTTGGAGTCCGGGGGCAAGAAAGCCTCCTCCTCCAGGCACATCTGGAGCCAGCAGTTGGTCACCACCTCTGCGACGCTCACATTCACCTCACAACCGTTGATGGGCACGACGGCGAAGTCTGCCACACAACGAATACCGACGGATTTGACTCTACCTAAAAAAAAAAAAAAAAAAAAAAAAAAAACCACAATCCAAGTAAAACACAGGCAGTCAATCAATGTAGATCTGTGGAAATAGCACAGAAAGTTTCACTGACATAGGACGTCTGGTTTTAACGCACCAGCAAGCTAACCACCTGAACTATCCAGCCCATACACACATGTAGGTTGGCTGCCTTCAGCCAGGCTGCTAGGGTGGAGGGCACCAGTCAGAAGCATTTAAGGCCAAGTAAATAAAATCATTAGTTTCTCATCCCCATCTGCATCAGGCTTTTTTTGGCACCGCATAAAATTTTTTAAAAAAGGGTTTTATTTATTTTTCTTTTAGAAAACGATAAAAAGACGAAATTTCTAATGATTTTCGCTGTTTTCAGCCGTTAAACATTGCACATGCACAGTCTACAAATCGTACCGTACTTAAAAACAACTGGAAATTAGAGTACCATTCTTTACGGGAAAAAAAATGTTTTGGAAAAGGAAAAAAACAAAAAAAAATTGGATGAGAAACGCTGTTTGTTTTGGCTTGGCCTATCTATTGACTGCCATGCAGTTATCGCCAGGTATCACAACCCTCCTTTCATTTGCTTGCCAACCTGGCAACAGGTTGCAGGTTTTTTTTTAAACTTATCTTAACAAAACCAAACAGGTTGTCCCAGCCATACCTCCATTACTGACGGTCATCTCAAGGATCTGTTCCTCCTGCTCCGGAGGAAATCCCAAAATGACGAAGGACATTCCAGAGAAGATACCCTCCGCTCCCCGGTCTCCAAGCATCGTGACGTCCCCCTCATCACCTGATGCAAGGGACAAGAGACATGTTAGGACTGACATCCGTTTCAAAGCAGGAGAAGTGTGGAAATCGGCTCTCAATTATTTGGAGGGAAAGACGTTTCCATCCTAGCAGGATTTCTGCACTTTACTGCCACTGACATCAACTCAGGCAAGACTCGGCACAAAATGTAACAATGCTTTACTGACCAAAAAAAAAATCACACTTCCAAATTTCTAAAAACAAACGTAGCGGGGCTGACGTTTGGATCCTAAATAAGACTTGAGGCTTTGTAAACAATATAGGAGGGTTTGCGGAGACACCATGTATAAGGTCTCCTTAGGAAGAGGTATTCGTCCGAAAAGAACCCGAGTGACAACTCAACGTTCCAGCCAGTATGCTCTGGCCGTCATCAGTCATCCTAGCAGGACCTTCCTCAAAAGTCAGAAATTCTGCCTTTGAGGAAAATCCTGTTAGCATTAAAATGTTTGGCCCTCCACATTTTTGAGATTTGTACTTTTGTCATTTGGATCAGTATAATCATTTATTTCATTTTTCAAAGTCGGCTTTACATTTTAATAAAAAAAAAAAAAAAAAAATTGGTTTCAGCAGATTCCTGTCCCCCAAGAAGAATTACACACAGGTAAATGTCAGGCCCTCTTTCTTCTTCTTCTTGCGTATATGAGGCAAGCAGCAATGGACCTTTCCCATGAAATTAGACCTAGCGCATGTGCTTAACTAAATTGGTGGGCAAGCGGGCTGCCAACCAATCATAGTTTTCCTAGGCGTGCGCGCGTTCCTTCTCACTCACAGTTTGGCGTGCGGTCATAGGCTATTCAGCATTTCTTGTGCGCGTATTTCGAAACCTGCACGCACCGCGCACTCGTTTGCCCACCAATTTAGTAAAGCGCATGCGCCAGCTCTTATTTGCATATTGCATGGGAAAGGTCCATTATGTTATGTCCCTAATAAACACTGCAATCAGCTCAAAGTTTGTGGGTTTGGGTTTAGTGTCTAAATGAGGTCCACATCCTCTGGTGGGCGGAGGTCTGGGCTCTCACTAAGAATATGCTGCGCAGTTTGTTCAGGCGCACCACATTGACAGGCCGGAGATGGACGTAGGCCCCAGCGATGCATGGCCGCATTGAAGCGGCCGACCCCTGTGCGTAGACGATTCAAAGACACCCATTCCCATCTGGGGAGGTTGGCGTGTATGAGATAGTGTATGATATATGCATTCATGGTCATTGAATGTGACTGTGAATGGGTGCACTGAATGGCCCATAATGTACAAGCTGAATAGGGTCATTGTATCCAGAGCTGTGACTGTGAATGGGTGCACTGAATGGTCCACTGTGTACAAGCTGAATAGGGTCATTGCATCCACAGCTGTGACTGTGAATGGGTGCACTGAATGGCCCAATGTGTACAAGCTGAATAGGTTCATTGCATCCACAGCTGTGACTGTGAATGGATACACTGAATGGCCCATTGTGTACAAGCTGAGAAAGGTTCACTGTATCCACAGCTGCGAATGGGAATGTGTGCACTGAATGGCCAATTGAACACAAGCTGAATAAGACACCCATTCCCATCTTGGGAGGTTGGCGTGTATGAGATAGTGTATGATATATGCATTCATGGTCATTTCTCTCTGCAAGTAGTTTGTAGCAGAATTCCAATCAGTTAAAAAAACAGACTTGGGTTAGCTTGTGGAGGATGTGGATGAGGTAAGGGGTCTGTGGACTGTGGGGGTGTCTTCCTATCTGACCTCCTTGGTCCATCTGTGTGGCATCCTCGTCCTCCTCTTCCATGTCGGCATCTGCCAGCGATGGTGCATCCTCCGCAGCCCCCCGGACAGCAAACTCTATCTCTGGGTCGTCGTTCGTCTCACTCTTCGTCCCATTGGGATCTGCAAAGTGTAAGGCAACCCCACGGGGTGCAGTAGCTGGGGTCAGTACGGCGTGAGTGGACGTAATAAAAAGACACACAAAATCAAACAACTTCACTGATCCAGGGTTGGAACCCTCGACCTTTATGTCAACCCTACCCCAGCTTGAGACTTGAGAGGGGTCAATTTTTCACATTAATCCATAATATAACTGAATTACAATTCTTCTTTTTTTCAATAGATGCGTGGTTTACCAACATAATTTTTTGTCTCAATAGGTGCGTGGTTTATATCTTGATAATCTGATCACTTCACCACTGAAAACAAACACAATGTTTACTTACTTCAGCTGGCCAGGGTACCTGGTATGGGTCACAGCGGAATGATAAGCAAAATGGCCAAATGTGCACAAGCTGAATAGGGTCATTTCATCCACAGCAGTGTCTGTGAATGTGTGCACTGAATGGCCCATTGTGTACAAGCTGAATAGGGTCATTGTGTACAAGCTGAATAGGGTCATTGCATCCACAGCTGTGACTGTGAATGTGTGCGCTGAATGGCTCATTGTGTACAAGCTGAATAGGGTCATTGTATCCACAGCTGTGACTGTGAATGTGTGCGCTGAATGGTCCATTGTGTACAAGCTGAGAAAGGTTCACTGTATCCACAGCTGCGAATGGGAATGTGTGCACTGAATGGCCAATTGAACACAAGCTGAATAGGGCAACTGCATCCACAGCTGTGACTGTGAATGGCAAACCTGTTGCTGAGGTCCTGTCCACCCCTTGCAACCTACCTTGATGTCCGGGCAGGTATTGCTGCATCATGTCCACATCCTCCTTGCCATCTTGGTCTTGGGGTGCGCTCTGTCGGCAAGCCTCCTTCAGGCTGGTGGAAGCGGATGACGGCCGTCTGTTCTCCGATCTGTAGCAGCAAGACGCGAAAGGATCAAACTTCTCAAATAACTCTGCTTATAAAACAGAAACGTTTGCCTGTTGACAATTTAGGAAGCCTGCCATCTAAGGGCTTGATAGCTCAGATGGCAAGAGAGATGGTGCGCAAAACCAGAGGTCTCCGTATTCAAGTACCGGTCCAGTAAAATTGTCTTTGCTATTTTTCAAAATTGTTCTCAAGGGATATGATCTTCTTTAGGCTCGCCTGGTCAAAGCTGAACCACCTGCAGAGTGGCGTTGGTGGCAAGTTTGATCAGATGAGGCTAGTCGCAAGGCCTTGCTCGTGGGTGTGACACAGGGAAACTAACAGCCCATCACATGCCTGCCCTCTCCATAGGCTAGCAATAAGACATCCACGGCTTGATGGATGTGGACGGAGCATGGCACCACCAGGGAACGCCTGCTTCACAGTGATCTCGAAATATATAACTTTGGTTTGCTCTGGTATACGCAAGAAGATATCTGTTGTTATTCAAAGAGGTTTTGCCCTTACTCGCTGTGGTGGTAAACACTGAATGCTCAGTGCTTTGCCCGGTGCCTGATAAAAATATTCCAGGCAGCTCGGGCGGGATTCGAACCTGCGACTCCCGAATTCTAGTACGGACGTCACGGGTTCGAATCCCGCCCGAGCTGCCTGGAATATTTTTATCAGGCACCGGGAAAAGCACTGAGCATTCAGTGTCTACCACCACATCGAGTAAGGGCAAAACCTCTTTGAATTACATTCGCCTCGACGCAAACATCATGTTATATCTATGATATCTGTTGTTGACAACCGGCAGTAACTTGTGTTGGGATATTCTGAATGAAAGCGTTTTAACCCATATGACGCATAGCTGCCAACAAAGGAAATTAGGAATAATTAGGAATTGCAGGGCAAACTACATAGGAATACATGTGCATTTCCAAGCCAAAAATCGGAATCTGTTGTCAAGAGCTTGGTAAAAAGTGATAACATTTTACCCCCAAAATAGGAACGATAAAAAAGAGAGGAAATACAGAGGAAACTACATTGGAATACATGTGTATTTCCAAGCCAAAAATCGGAATCTGTTGTCAAGAGCTTGTAAAATGTGATAAAATGTTACCCCCAAAAGAGGAACGATTCCTCCAAAATAAGAATGGTTGGCAGCTATGATAGATGGTGTCGTGAAGACAACTTACTTGGAGGGAGCCATTGGGGATGTGCAGGGCAGGGGAGGCAAGGCGAGACAGGTGTAAGGATCCTCCGGCAGCAAGGTGCCCTGCTTGAAGCTATCAACGAGCCAAGCAGCACTCACTACGTGGGGCCTTGCAGGAGGAAGAGAGGACAATGATAACAATGCGCCCGGATGATTGGAAAGAAGGATTAGCATCTTGATTGTACATCTCCAATGGGAAATGAGAATTGTATTATTTTTTTTATTGCAAGATCGCCCAAAACAAGGCTGAAAGCCACTCATGATTAAGGGCTAGAGAAATAAGAAGATAGAGAGGGACTCAGGAAGGCTGGAGATAGGAATTATCATTCCTTTTAAAAATGGCAAGATCGTAGGCAGGGGGAAAGCAAGAACCAGGAAGAAATTCCAGGTAGAGGCAGAACGAGGGAAGAAGCCGTTCCGATACCTCTCCGTTCTACACCTTGGGATAGATAGAGTGTGCGGGTGAGAGGAGGCAAACAGCCTGGTTGCTCGCTTAAATGTCCTGATTGGGGGGGACCAGGTCGGCAAGAGCCGAGGAACACCTTCCATAGAAACAACGATGAGGCTCAGGCAGGCCACCGTCCTCCGATGGGTGAGGGGCTGCAAAGATGACCCAAGCTCCCTGGCGACAAGGTTAATGACCCTCCTCTGCACCTGGTCCAACAGGGTAATACTTGGCAAAGAGGGTTGTGTGTCGACAGCGCCGTACTCCCCATTCCCGAGACCCATGATAAAGCGACTGGCGGTATTCATATTTAATTAAATTGGCCAATCATTTCATTTATGCCATCCCTTATATCATCGATAGTTTTCCTGGGTTGTTCATATTTTGTCTTCAAATAAAATGTCTACTCTTTGTTCTTTCAAATTCAAACTTACTCCGATAACCTTTGTATCTTTTCTATTGCTGGTTAGCCCACAAAGGATTTTACTCTTTTCTTTTGACAAGGGACCACTTCAAATGCGCTGATGACTTGCATTTTTCGACTTGGGAACTTCAGGATTTGCATAGAAAGTGCATTACAGAAATTGGGACTTTGCTTACACCGCCGCCTTGACAGGTAAGACGACGTCAGCTTAGACAAGGTTTACTGTACTTTTTGCCACCCACCTGAATGTTGACTGAGTGAGCAAGACGATGTGTTCAGGAACTCTGTTCCCCATCACCACGTGGGACACGCTCTCGTTGATCTGGTTGAAGCGTGTGCCGCCCCCAGTGTTGATGATCCTGCGAAGCTTCTCCAGACGGGCTCCCGAGAACCCGCTGAGAAATACCTGCGAGGTTGGAAAATCTCGCCTTTACTCAAAAGTCCGTGTCTTAGAAAAGACCGCTGACAATTAATGCCATGTGTCAAAATCCTAATTTACTGACTCTAAAGATGGATGTATTAAAATCAAAAGAAGAAAAAAAAAGCAAGTTTGTCATTTCGTGATTTTACAGTAGTCATCCATCGCTTTAAATGGACTATTTTAGAAAACGGCCTTACAAAACTCTACTGGTATGAATCAAAGTACAGAAGATTTCAAGAACCTTTGAAATTAAAATACTTTGTAAACCAAAAAGCTTCATTGGAACCTTGGGTCAATAAGAAATAAAGTGTATGTTTTCACAGTATTGAGAAAACTAATGTCTCGACAACAGTACACAAAATATAGATGTGGTACTTCTTTAGGGCACTGTCTTCAATTATCAGGAGTTTGTGGCCATTTCAGATCAGACTTCATGCTCATAATTATGACGTCATAGTGTACAGTAAGCTTGTAATAACAATGTTAGGATCGCGAATCTCATGTTCTGAAAAAGGACAAGAGGACAAGGCTATCCAAGAAATGTGGATTCGAATAGGAACCAAGACAATTCAATGTTTTGTCCATCATTCAGAGACGACTTGATGTTTTGTAACCAAACTTTCTGTTAAAATTGTCGAATGCCTTGTCTACACCGCAGCATTGTGGACCAATATTGTCTAGCTTAGTAAATGCCAGAGCAAGTGATGAAACTCAAAATTCCCCTAATATCCTGAAATCCTAAAGCCACCAAATATCCCAGCAGTTATTCTACTTGACATGCTCAAAATTCTTATCGACAGAATACACACAAGATGTCCATGATGAGTAGCATGCATAGCATTGCGCATGCGCAACAGAAGATCTGTCTTCTAGTCTTCATTCTCTACCCAAAATTAAAGAGTTTGAGATGAACATGTTTCTGATATGCCGATTTCCGGATATATCCGGGTAAGTTTCATCCCTGCAGCGATCTCTCCTTGGACGCACCTTACAGCCATCCAGAAAGAGGCTACCATCGGCCACTGTCAAATCTAACTCATCCAGCTCCCTCGTGCTGTGGTCATTGTGCCCACCCACCGTGGTGCTGGCCTCAGTCAACGCAGTGTCGTCAATGGCCGACAGCATGCTGACATTGCTGATGGCACTGAAGTTAGCCAAAGACGGACGTGCTGTTCAAAAGAATAGATAGCGGGAGGGGTACAGGGACATACGACTTGAAAAAGACCCATCTACTGGAGCTGTAATAGTGGTTCTAGTGTCATTGGAGAGACACAAACCTAAGACAATGAACATGTAACTGAGAACTGGCAACAAGCATTAGTCTAGATCAAATAGGTACCCAATGCAAAAAAATACATTATCATTGAACATAGTACAACGGGCATCCAGTTTTTCAATTGTACTATTGGCCCTGGATATGCATGTATGGGTACTGGCTACTGGTTTCCAGTCTGTGTTACATAAAGCCACACTACCATAGCCGACGTTTTCAATAATGGCCAAAAATTATAACTGAATGGTTTTAATAAATGGACAAAAGGGGAACAAGACTAAATTGGCTGTTGAATGAACAAGCTCTACTGATACCAAGGAAAAAACAAACTCATGCTCCTTTAAAAATGTATAAAGAAAAGAACATGCAGGACTTTTCACATATGAAAGGGAAAGAAAACACAGAAGAGGTTGTTTTTTTAATTTGAAATGAAAGAAAAACGTCTTTATTGTGTCAAAAATTCAAAGTAAGCGAGAAAAAATAAACAAGAAAATTCAAAAACCCTGCCAACATTCTATCATTTATTCAAATAGCTGCTGAAAAAAAATCTAATGAGTTCCAATGCCCACTGAAATTTTGGTTAGTCAAGCCGCCTGAACCTGTGGTCTTAGAAGCCTGGCTGGCCTCAAATATTGGTATAAAAAAACAATGTCTGTCCCACTTTTTATCAAAGACATTATAAACTTCTGGTTGCAACATATGGCCACTTGGAACTCTGCTACGGAAGCTCAGATTGTCAGCCCGGGAAAAAAAAGAGCAGAAGGCAACTTGGGAAAGTCCCGACTGCCCGAATGTTTAGTGCAGTTCCACAACCCAACTAGCTGTGCTGTGAGTCGCCTGTGACCCAGACAGCATACCGGTACTGATTCCCTGATGTAATCCTGCCTTTGAGAAGGTCCCGCAGCAGGAAGGACAACAAAGCCTCTTTAGATGACATTAAATCAAATCTAGAAAACTTTGACTGTACCGGGACTTGAACCCGAGACATCTGGACTAATGTACTAGTGCTTTTCCATATGAGCTATCCAGCCCTTAGATGGTGGCTTCCCAAACAGTCAACTACATTGTACATGTATTGTAGGCTTCGCCAGGGTGGGGGCACTAGTCAGAAGCAATTCAACCATTAACTACTGTATGTGTCAAATTGTTCAAAAATTCCCAGTCAATTTTTCCTAGGTTTGTTTAAATCAAATCTAATTAATTTTCACAGTTGTTTGTCCGTCGAGGGAGGTGCACACCATCTAATTCCTTGTATGTTGGACAATTTGTTAGCATTGTGTTACATGTATTGAAACAGTCCCGATTCATAATTCTTGTATTTGCTCGTGTTCTAGTTTGTAATTTGTAGACAGACAATAGTGCACTTAGAAACAGCCGTATTAAGTACCTTATAAATGTCATGTATTATTTATTACCGCGAGCAATGGATGTTTGATCCTGTGTAGGCCAGTCAGCTGATTTACAACATGTTTACCAGGGTAGCAATACTTTTTTTTCAAAGTCCTGAGCGCTTGGATGCGTGCATCTGTCTTCCAAAGGCCGGGGGGAGTGCAATACTGGACCGGAGTCAGCAGCAGAGCATTGCACAGGCCCAGACCTGCGCAAGGCAGACAGGCGAGTCTAAGCAGGATCTTTTACGCAAGTATTGCAGTACGGTCTGCCAAACCCAGACCTCACAAGACAAGAAGCAAAAGACCCATGCTTTGTGTGTGTGTGTGTGTGTGTGTGTGTGTGTGTACGCTTGAATTTGTTTGAAAAAAAATTGTTTTAAGATTTAAAATCTCTTTTGTTTGTATCTCAAACATTTAGAGGGCTTAATGTTTGGACACCAGCAGGACCTTTCATAGAGAAAGTCAAACTGTCAGGCCTACTGAAATGTTTAAATAATTGCATTTTGGTCATCTAAATAAGCAAGATTTTTTTAACATTTTTGTAATACTTAAATTTGATTTAAGTATCATCATTTATTATGTGTTTATTAATTACTAAATATCTCACGATTGAGACTAAAATCCATAAAGTACCAGGAATATACAGTGTTACAGCTACTGTGCTGCATAACAAACCACATATCAATCGAATCTAAAACTAACTATTATTTGGTTATGGACTCCCATATTCCTGACTTAATCAAAGGAGAAAAGACCTACAACCTGTTCCCTATTCAAGTTTGAGAAGAGGCAGCCCATCCGACAGAACTGACTCTCATTTAGCTGGTATCCATCAGTGGCTGGTGCGCTGGACGTCTCCTCATGCTGCTCAGTGCTCACTTTGCAAAGGCCGGGGGGAGTGCAATACTGGGTTTGAGATTGACTGACAGCATTGCACGCACCCTGACCTCTGCACAGCAAGCAGGTGCCAAAGAGACAGGAGAACCATTGGCTGGGGCTAGACATACCCGGTACATGTACTAAGGAGCTCCTCTGTGACGTTCAATCTGTCCCATCTTCAGTCTCACAAAGCTACAAGGATTGCTTGGATAAAATTGTTTCAGCTTTCAAAGACAGCACCAACTAAGCATACACGCCAACCTATCTTAATGGAAATTAGGAATACTTCCGCTAAAAAAAGAGGAATCACAGAAAAAAATACAAACGAATACTTGTGTATTTCCAAGCCAAAAATTAGAATCTGTTAAGAGCTTGTAAAAGGTGATAAATAAAACAAAAAGTAGAGAGGAATGATTTCTCCAAAAGAGTGGTTGGCAGCTGTGACTAAGGAATACAAAACATCAGGGTTCCCCCTGGAGTTGGTACCGAGGCAAGTTGTTCGCACCATGAAAAAGTTTGGTATATTGCGGACATGCTAGCTTGATGTTTCCACTAGTCACAGATTGGAAACTCTGCACCAAGTGATACATAGTGCTTGTGACTGGAACTCGGGAATTCTTTTCATATTTCCATGCAAGAACATTTCAAACAAGAATCCTTTAGGTTCCAGGATATTTCTCATGACTGAGTGGTTGTTCAAATAGTTTGCATCCCAAATCATGTTTTCCTAACTGCGATGATTCGGCCAGCAACAAATCCTAGAGAAGTTCAGATATGGAAAAGGTGTCTCGCGGCCAAAGGTTTAGGGTACTCACCACTGGGCTTGGTTCTATCTGTGTTTGGGGTGGACGATGACTGGACTTCAGACACAACAGGGTAGAGGTTTTCATCTTGGCAATAGCCCATATCAATACTGTCAAAGAACCACTAGTGACAAGGAGGCATCGATACAAAATCAGTGACGTAACAAGAAAGGCTCCTTTTTTTTTAATGGCACAATGCATGAAAAGTTACCCCCTACCCCTCACTGTTTAAATTTTGTGAAAATTGTGCAGAAAATTTGACTGGGACAGTGACTTGACCCCAGGAGCTGGTTTGACAAAGCATTGCTCTAGTCACCTGAGCTATCATGTCCTCAAGAAGTGGGCTTCCCAGACAATCAATTACGCATACAAAATTGATTCAAATCTGTTTGCATACCTTTGACGTTACACAGTGTATCTTCCACTTCCTTGCAAACTCGTACTTTTGACCTAAAAGGAAAAAAAAAAAAAAAAAAAAACCCAGAATATCAGATTGACCCGAGTCTTTAGTTTGACTGTTTTTCAACAACTTATTGGTCTAAAAGGGTCCGGAAACATCTCAAAAACCAGTAGCAAATAGTACATAACCAAAGATGAACAGACGGCAGTGTCAACAAGACACTACTGGCTGACTCATTACCTTTAGGACTGTTCACAACAAGGTGGGTGCATTCGTTGAACTTCAGTTCACCTGTGTACTGACCACCTATAGGGGGAAAGAAAAAGATATAGTTCCAACACTTGTCATAACTGCAAAAGGCTATCTCAATACATTTGCAAACTTAAAAATCAATGCTTTGATGCCAGAAAGACTAAAGCGACTATCAGTGGTGTGAGTTAATCCCAATATTAGCTGTTCCATCGTCCAGTAAAATTGGTACTGGCCTATAAATGTATCTTAATTGGCAAATATTGTTGGTGTTTCCAAGAAGTGGCGAATCCTTTCCGACAAAAGAAATAAATACAAACATAGAGGCCCTACATCAAGATGGAAGTCAGTCTCATTTCACAGCAGTGATTTAAAAGCTCTATTTCCAAATCGCACCTTTAAATTTAATGTTGTGTGAATGGATTTGCCAGTTTGTGAAAACAACCACGACATGAAGTATTGCATTATATGTATTAGAACTCAGTAATGTGCAGAGCGAGTCTCTTGTTTCAATCTTAGCAGGACCGTTCTCAAAAGCTCTTTGCCTAAATTTTGTCTCTGGTCATTTTCAGAAGTTGAGCAGTTTGTGCAGAATTTTTGTATTCTCCAACTCTTTTAACTTCACACAGGGAATGATACTCAGCCACAGAAACAAATGACTGCGGAGCATTTTTTGTTTCAAGAAAATGTTTGATTTTGACAGCATACTCACAAGTCGTCACAACTACCAATAGAAAGTGCAGCCAAATAAGACACAAAACCTGAACTTAAATGTCCGTAAAATGCGACATTTATTATTGTTAATGAAACAGAAATAAATATTTTGTTTTAGGTAGTAGAAAAAAGGGAGGACTCGTCAGACAAACAGCAGACTAGCCTAGTGGCACAGACAAGTTACGGCTCTGTAAATGTTCTTGTACCATTTTCATCTGTCAGCACGCGGATGTCTCTACGTTCATTACTCTCCAAGCCCGTCACACAAATGACGCAGCCTTTGAACACAGGGCAGGCAAACTCAATCAGTAGCTTGTCATCGGTGGCGCATATTTGTCTAAGACAAAGAATACACACGGAGGCATCTTAATTTGCTGTCCAACAGAGGAAGGCCCACAACAAGTTGACTTTTCCTGCCATATTCCCTCAGTGTGAAACTGTGAATAATTCAAATATTAAATCTTCACACAATTTGATGAGATTTAAGATGGAGGTAGCAAGTTGAGGGCGGTGTACAGTGACGCCGTATGAACAAAATTTGTTATGTGAGTAAATGTGGTTCTGAATTGAAACAGTGAAATCCCATTCTTTTCAGAACCATATATCCTCACAGAAGAGACAATTTGAACCACAATGCAACATCTAAACCATGTACTCAAGAAAACAATGCTACATCCAAATGACAAATGGTAAACATGACATACGGAATTGCTCAAATTAAGAAGTACAAGTTTATGAGGTGATTGGGATACAGCGTGGATCTGAAGGAATGGCTGCAGCTGTTACCAAGGGGTTACAACACATAGCTTGCAGCAAGGCCGGCAATCCACTTGTAATCAAGCTTCAGTTCAGGGTCTCATAAAAAAAAGAGCTTAGCTTCAGGCTTCAGCTTTGAATCCATTTCTTTTTGTCCAATTTTGAATTTGAGGCATGAAAACGGGAAATCTCCAGCTTTGATTTTGAACATTACAGTCTGTTTTGACAAAGACCCACAAGTTTCAACTTCGACAAAGAATATCAACACTTGGAATCTGGAACTCATACACACCAGTGGTGAACTGGAGGGGATTTTTTTTTTGGTTACAATCAAAAACGTTGGGTTCAAAAAAAGTTGGGTTCATGCGCATTTTTGTAAAACAGCTTGTTAAGACACATTGTGAAAATTTGTGGAATATCTTTTCAAGGTTTTTCTCTTTCAAGGGGGAAGGTGTCATTCTAGAAAAAAAAAACATACACCACTTCCAAAAATAACAGGAAGGGGTTTACTGTTAACCTCTTATATTTGATAACACACAAAACCCATACACCACAATAAGAGTGTGAATTCGCAATGTGGTTGCAAGGATCTTTGACTTACCCATCTTTCCCCCTTTCCCAACAGCTGAACACCCATTCTGGCAGCATGACAGGTGTCTTCAGGCTAGAGGCAACCTGCAATTAGAGTCCAACAACCAATCATTATCACATAGGAAAAGAAATGAACTTTGGCCATGAACATCTCTCACAGTGACAAGTCATGCGAGGCAGCAATTCATTCTGATGAGATAATCAGTCGAAAATCAGGCCCAACCTCTTCTAGTTACACTTTCTAGACATGAGCTTGTATGTAGGCCTTTTCACACTATGAACGTCAGATCAGTGTTAAAATCTACACGGGTCACTTTCTCTTTGTTTTCACACTACTCACTGCAACACCAGCATTTGGTCGAAACATGTAATATTTCGACCATGTATTCCGCGATCGTTTCACACTACACACGGTATCGTGCTTTCAACACGGAAAGACCCTATATAGCGCCATATAACTAGTGTGATGCTGCCACGCATGCACTCGGCCGTTACAAACTCAACCCAGAGGCGTTCACACTACGGCTTTCAACACATGCCGGACTTCTCAACACGGGTCAACCGTTCTCAACCCACCTCCTGAGCAGAGTTGTTTCAACACACGTCGAGCGATCTACATGGGTTGACGCCATGTTGAAATCGTGTAGTGTGAAAATGTAAGTCTAGTGTGTCCACCACGGAGATTTTTTGTCATATGAAAAGCCCTTACGTACCGCATGAACTGAATTTATAATAAGTGACCACCATTCACCAGGCCCAGCAAGCCGGCTGAAAACTCACATGATATTTCCTGGAGCCCACCTCCCCCGCTATGAGGTGGGTGACCGTGTCAGTGAAGTTCTTGGACACTGTGCCTCCCATCCACTCCACGAGCTGGTGAAGTCGGTCCTGTCAAAAAAATATATATCAAAAATTAGGAGGGCCTGACATTTCGATCCTAGCAGGACCTTTCTCAAAGGCAGAAAAAATAAAACTAACTTGCAAGATTTTACTATCTTGAACTATACTCAATTCCAACAATTTGTGCACATTTCATGAAGGCTGTGTTAATACAATCATTTAATTTTCATGACAAATTACATTGATTTTCACTGGTTTTAGCCAGAGATTCGCTTGGGCATCTTGTGGTCACCACATTTCCATATTGTCACAAAAATAACCTGTAAACTTTCCTCTGCGAAATGATCTGACACTTAAAGCCACTACACACGATTTGCACAAATCCAACATGGTCCATTCGCAATTACCAACGACTGTTTTAAAATTAACTAGCAATTTTCTGGTTAAAACCTACTGAAAAAAATCTGCTAGGTGCATTTTACGATCCTCGAAACTGAGAAAAAATTAGCCAGTTTTTCAAAATGTTCTCACAAAATGGTTGACACATTGAGCTAAAACTTTCGCAGGTGTGTAATTTCATGCATATGCTGGATTAGACAAAGTATGGACGTGTTTCTAAGACCATTACCAATAGTGTGTAGGGGCTTTCAGTGCTTTAGGAGCCCAACTTACTCGCTGGCTTCTCTCAATACTAGAGCAGCTGATGATGACACGGTACATGCTGATGCTGTAGATGGGATGGTTGAACTTGGGCACGGCCCAGTCTTTGTCCAGACAGGACAGCACACATTGCGGACCAACAATCCTTGGAGCGCAGAAAGAAGATGAAGAAATTATCCAAGGGAAGCAACAGAGACAAAGAAAAAACCAACCACAACAACCCGGTGATCTTATTGAAGATTCCAAACTTTTGGACACTTATCTTCCTGAATCCACTGAAAAAACGAAAACACTAAAAATACTTCTCATGGCTTTTGTATACAAAGCGTTGTCCATATCCAGAACTATTTCACCGTGACAATGAACAAGGAAGGCATTCATAAAAAGTTGGAGGGCAAGACATTTCAATCCTGGCAGGACCTTTCACAAAGGTAGAATGACAGGAAGCATTAACTTTGCAAAATGTTTCACATTCTTTGGTCGTGCTGGTGTTTGTGCACGTCTTTCCAGTAAACTGACGTCTTTCCTCAAGACTTCTGACATGGGTCCAGAGACTATCCCAGGCATTGTGCTATGTAGATCTTTGCCAGTTTGACCGGCCTACCTGCAGCCCAAGTCTATCAGGTGATTGAAGGCTTCTCCTTCGAATGGGTCGCACACGTACAAGTGGCCACTCTTGGCTGTCATCTCCCTCACGGCACTGCCGTCCACTTTCTCCATGGGGAGTCCAGCAGTCCTGATGGCCTGTAAGATGTGGAGACAATATGGTGAAGCCAATATACTGTCAGAATCAAGCACCACGGCCTACCGAGGTCACACTCGTTTCCTTGGCGCAGATTTATGCTGCTTGCCAGGGGGCCAAATAGTTTGTACAGTGAGCATGGTGCATGTACATACTAACTTGATAAGGGCTTGATAAGCTCTGATGATTAGAGTGCCGACACACAAAACCCGAGGTCTTGGGTTCAAGTCCATGTCCAGTCAAAAATGTTCAAAGGAAAGGCGATAACTTTATACATCTGGTTTGAACATTATTTCAAAGTTTTGGAGAATTTTACAGGATTTATATATTTCTTTGAGTTGACATTTACCCCTGCTGCTTTCTTAAGCCTGTCTTCTCTTGAGTTGCTGGTCACAACCAGCCGAATACCTGCCATTGTGACCCCTCGTCTGTGACCCTGCACTTCTGGTCAATCCTCAGTTTTTGACACACATCAATTCATTGCACAGATAAGTACTCCTGCAACAGTGAAAGGTAATCATTCAAAAAATGTGATTTACTATTTATTTAATCCGCAATGAATGATTAGTCCTAACAAATATGATTATTTATTCAATCTTTGGCTAAGACTCACTGTCAATTTGAATGTGTTACACTAACTTTTTTTTTTAATAAGAACATCAAAAAAGGTAGAAAGTAGGACGTTTCAATCCTAGCAGGACCTTTCTCAAATGGCAGATTGGTAACATTTCTTTGAATGTAGCAAGCACATGAAGCAGACTAGGGAGGCAACACGTGGAAAATGTGAAATAACCAGCGAGAATCAGCACGCACTTTTCAACAACGGGGGATCTAGAATTAGTCATATATAATTAGTACATTAACAGGTCAGAGCTGCATGGAGCTGTGGGCATGAAGATAATGATTTTGAAATTCCAATTCCAATTTCGAAATTCCAATTTGAAAAAAAATAAATGTCAAATTCAAACTTTCAAAGCTTCACTGCTGCTGGTCTAATTTCAGAAAGGTTCAGCCAGGATCGAAATATGGGGTCCCTCGCAATTTGGGGGCGTTTTTGTTTTTGGTTAAATCATTTTACCAGGAAGAGAGAAAATGAAGAACACTGAGATCTGGTTTGGTTGTGTAAACCAAAAACAGTAGTGACTCGGTCTACTTTCACTAAAGTTTCAAAGAAGTTTTACCCTGACAAATGGAAAAAATTTGACTAACTGCAAAGCAATCAGAATTCAGATGGTTCACAACATCATTGGCATGGTCTTTCACTTCCAGTAACATGCAAATATCCGCATATTTAGTTATTAATATTATCAATTGATTCATTGTTGAAAAAAAATATATCCCGCGTAAAACTAAAATTTTCAAGAGTCAGAAGTTTCAACTTGCTTCATTCAAATCAACCCTAGTAAAAAAGAATACAAATTACATGTAACTTTAGTCCGAGTAACTTGGACCCAACAACTCACCCTTTTTTATCGAATTTTGAATTTTTGAGATTCGGGTGATTCCTACACTACAGTCACCCGAATCTCAAAATTTCAAAATTCGATAAAAAAAAGGTGACTTGTCGGGTCCAAGTTACTCGGACTAATGTAACTTAACCGTCTTAAGCTCACAGAATCGAATCAGTACGTTCTGCATATCAGCTGCAACAAGTTGAAGATAACATGGACAAGTTTGACGGGAGGATTGCGTGGGGGAAAAAAGAATCCATCTGAAGCCTCGTGACATGACTGGCCGACTTGGCGCCCTTGTCGAAAAAGAGCGGTCTTTAGCACAAAACGTGCTCCTGTGCACTCAAGCAGCACACATTCAACTCGTTCAGTCCCAGCACTAACTGTGCACACATAACAAGGCACACACAAGTTGTCACTCTCGAAAGAAAAAAAAAATTGGCGTCAACAACTTCGTGCACATTCCTTCAAATTTACAGCGGCAACAGCGGGCCAATTCGGGGCTTTACCTACCCAAGCAGCTTCCCCGCGGTGGTCCGAGCACGTCGACGCCGAATGCGGAACCATTTATCGGCTGGAAAGGTCACATTTTGCGTGGTTTTTCGGGTAGGAAGTTGGCAGAAGTTCGACAGGCAGCGCCACCATTTTGCTCAGTGCATGGTCCGCTTTCCCGCACAGCTAGCAGATGCGGGGCGCTGATTGGTCAGTTCTGGCTATTCCCATTCCGGAGGGGCCGCGTGATAAATAGTTTCTGGTTTATTCACAGCGCGGCATTAAAGGGGCTATGCCGTTTATAGAGAAATGGGTTGATCAATAATATTTACAATAACATGCGGGATCTCAATGGAAGATCCTGAAATGTTTTCCCACTTGCATTTAAAGCCCCTACACAACATTGGTCGAGGTCAAAGAATAGCATCCATACGTTGTCTGATCCAACGTATGCATGGAATAGCACACCTGTGAACAATTCAGCTCAATCCGCCAGCCGAGTCTCGAGAAAATCGTGAAAACTGATTCATTTGTTTTGCGAAAATGCAGCATTCAACGCGGCCATACTGTTCCGAAAAATAGTTTAGATTTCGGTGAGACGTAAACTATTTCTTTTACTCATTTCTCCCAACATTTTAGGCAGAAATATTTCAGTGAAAGGTTTCTACTATAACCATGGAGGAATAAGGAGAAAAATTCCTCCATGGTTTAACCATGGCCCCCTTCTTCCTCGTTTAACCATGGAGGAATAAGTCCTCCATGGTTTAACCGACCAACTTCTGCCCGGTTAATTGAACAGGTCAGTTTGGTTTAACCGAGTCGATAAGTCCAGTCCGGACACGACGTCTCGGTAAACGACTCGGTAAAAAAAAACATCCGGTGCACAGCACGTTACCTTACAAGTGTATGAAAGACTCGTGCGGGCGCAGGGTAACAATGTGTTTGTGTACATAGAGTACATGTTCATGCAAATGTACATGAGTCGGTTAGTTTTACCGATCGCCTCGGTTAGTTTACCCGAGTCGAAAAGTCCAAGTGCGGACGCCGGGAAGATTTACCCATTGCAATGTTACCCACGGGCTCGGTAAAAAAATAATTCCAGTGCGGACACGGCTTTAAGTCACAGTAAGAGAGTAGAATGGCCATGCATTTACATAGCCTGTCTTAAAATCAATCAACTACATATATATGGATCATAGTACTTTTAGCCAAGAAATATAATCTCAAAAGTTAAAGGGGCCTGAAGTTTCGATCCTAGCAGGACCTTTCTCAAAGGCCAAGTGACAAGGACACACACAAAACAGTCAGGGAAAGGAAAGCCCTGACACACATGACAGAGGAAGGACAAAAGGAAAGGGTGGGATGCAGATGTACACATGAAGGGAGAGGAGATCAAAGGGAAAACAAACGGAAGGGTGGGGAGGATCAAAGGGACAGGAGCAGGGTGGGTGATCATATGAAAGGGACAGGGAAGAAAACAGAGATTAAGGATTGAGGATTAGTCATTCCACTCCTGGATGTTGAGGCCGTAAGGATGGATAGCAGTAAAATAAATGAGCAATCAATCAATAAAAAAACCCACAGGAATTACATGTTTTCCATTTATTGTTTTTGGTACACAAATCTTACTCGTAACAATAGTGGGAGCTTAGGAAACTGTACAGCAAGGACTTAATGCTAGATATCTCAAACAAAGTTTAAACCATGCATAATGATGATGTAAACTATAATGGTGTTACTAATTGTCAAAATGTCACATTGATCGACTTTTGTTGAGTGTGACTGAAAAAGATTGCTAGATTAAAAAACCACCATCCAAAAGAATCATCTTCTCATAATTTGTAAATGCCTAGAGAACAAAAGACGTTGAAGCAAAAATTCTACTTGATTCTATTTTGAAGTCTTGGGCTAGCGATAGAGGTTTTTTTCACCATTTTTATTTAAATTTCACAAACAAATGTTGAGAGCCTGTGACATTTAGATCCTGGCAGGACCTTTCTCAAAAGCAGAAGGACAAGAACATACCGGTAAATAAATAGGAATGGCGAGAGGCATTAGAACATCGATGACAAGAAAAAGACAAAAGCTAGGAAAGCTGGTGGACAGACTAGTGTGAGATCAATGGGAAGGTCAAAGAGCAGAGAAGGAATAAAAAGGAACAAATAATTATTATTATTATTTTTTTTTTATTTACGATAGTATCAGTATCACCTTGGTCTTGTTCCCATGACTCCCATTAGAAATACAAAACAAAACAATCAATGAATATTCCAAGAAGTATATTTCTAGCCAATTTAACCGACACGTGAAATTGTAAGCTACAAAAAACTCAAACTAAACTAAAAACAAATCAGTGTCTTTCAATGCTATCAACATTGTGGAAAGTACAGAGTTGTTTTTTGAGCGCTATCTAAGGAATTCTCAAAATTATCATAATAATTATAATCATAAAAGGATCAACTTCTAATTTTTGGGAGGGGTAATAAATACTTGGGGATACTGTGAGACAGATATGCAAATGAGATTTGAGATCTAAGGAGATCCAGATGATTATGAATTTGACAAAAAAAGAAGTTTGAACAGGGAAGCACATCAACTACACATTTTTATGTACAAAATAACAACAGAAATCTTTAGTTAGGTCATTTTTCACAGGCTAGAGTGGCAAAACCTTACATTGAAATTTGTCATGTAATGAGTGCATTCTACAGTTGATAATTATAGATTTATTTGTCCATCTGATAAAACATACAAAATTGTGAACAAATTTGTACATTTTTCATTCCTTTTGTCCCCCCCCCCAAAAAAGTTGTATCATACTGTAAAGTTGAAATGGTTATGGTCTCACAAAATAGCCGGGATACATTTAGAAACTGTGTGGTGTATTTTTGCTTTCTTTATCATCCCTTTTTCTCCTCTTTCCCAGCCTCGTCCTGCTGCTCTTCCTTCGTCTCTTTCCCCTCATCTTGAGCGTCCTTCTTCGTCTCCTCTTGTGTATCCTTGGTGTCTGCTGCCTCCGCCACCGTCGCCGCCTCGCTGCTGTTGCTGTCACCCTCTGCCGGCTTGGCCACGGCCTCAGCCTCAACGGAGGAGACCGAGGGCTCAGGGGAGCCGTCTTTGCTGCCGGTTTGGTCGACCGCTTCCCCTTCCTTTTCCCCTCCGTCCGTCCCCGCCGCCGTCGGCGGAGAGGCGGCTGGCTCAGGCTCCGGCGCTGGGGGCTTGTCCTGGCCGTCCGAGGCCTGGGTCTCCTTGGCGGTCTCGGCAGGGGGGAGAGGTGGCTCCGGGCTCTGTCCGCTCTGCTCTGGTCCTGATGGGGCAGAGTCTGAGGGGGCAGAGTCTGAGGGGGCAGGGTCTGATGTAGGAGGGTCTGAAGTAGGGGGATCTGATGGGGTTGGGTCTGATGGAGCAGGGACTGAGGAGAAGTGGGGGGGGGGAGAGAGTGAAAAAAAAAAATCAATACCTCGGACGGAAGAGCTGCGCAAATGGATCATTGGTTCCAAATGTCTTCTCAAACATTTACCAGGCCTGGGGTTTCAATCCTGGGCAGAAGCTTTTCTCAGAGATTGCTTCAGAGGGAGGAATTGGGACACTGTGGTTCAGCAAAGTGGTTTTTCTAGTTCCTGAAGGTCTCCTTTTGCTAGCAGCGCAGTCTTAAAGAGTTTCTTGGGAGAGATATCAAAGAGTTTCTTGGGGAGAGATGTCAGCTCTTACCTTCTTTGGCTGAATCGTCAGTGGCTGGGACTGGCTCTTCGCTCTGGGAGTCTGCTTGGGATGGAGGCTCTTTGTTGGAGTCGTCTGGCGGCTGGTCTACCTCCATGGCTTCCTGCTTCTCTGACTCGTCCTCCTTGGGCTCCAGGGTGTCAGGATTGGACGGCGCCAATGGGGGTGTGGCCGGGGCCTCGGGTTCCGGCACGGGTGCCTTGGCCGGGTCCACTGACTGGGGCGGGTCCACAGAGTGGGGCGGATCTGCGGGGGTCTCGGGATCGCTGGTCGTCTCAGGGGGGCTCTCCTTGGCCGGTGCCGGCGATTCGGGTGGCGGGTCTCCGGATGGGGTCGGGGGTGGTTCCACGGGCGGAACTGCGGCCAGAGGAGGGGCTTGGGCCACCGCGGCCGGCGGCAGCGGTGACGGCCCGGCCTGGGGCGGTGTCTCCGCAGGGGGCACGCCCGGGGCCGGGACGGGGACCGAGGCCGAGGACGGGGGCGGGACCGGGGTGGGCACCTGTGGGGGTAGAGGCGGGTAGGAGTGGAGGAGGGTGGACGGCCCCACGGCGGGGCGCTGCAGGGCCTGGCTGAGAATGCTTCCCATGGGCGGGGGAGGGGGCGGGGTCACGGGCAGATCGGGAGGCGGTAACTCCTCCCACTTGATGGCCACCTTCTGGTCACAGAGCTGCAAGAAATCGAAACCACACCAAATATAAACCAATCGTTCTCAAAATGTGCAAGGCACAGGTATGTTGGTAAAGTTGATTTTTTTTTTCAGAACCACAACTCAGACTCAGAGTCACCTCCTGGGAGCTGAGAAATGAAGCCACACAGATTGCTTAGAACCAATCCAATGATAACTCAGACGCTTAGAAACAGCCTTCTCATCACGTTCTTGACTTAGATTTCTGCTCCACCAAACACCCATCTCCTAACAACGGACCAAGGAAATTGTTCCCAAGAAGTTCAGTCCCTCAATTCCTCTCAGAGCCCGACAGACTTAATCATCCACTCATGATGCCACAATAAACTATTCATGTCATTAAGACTGAACATTTTCATGCATCAAAATACAGAGGTATAAATACAAAAACGCTGCAAACTGCTTACTGACTTAGATGACCAAAATGGAAATCTCAAACAGAGGGCCTGACAGTTCGATTCTAGCAGGACCTTTCTTACTTTTGCCTTTTGAGAAAGGTCCTGCTGGGATGAAAACATCAGGCCCTCTAAATTGATCACTAAAAATTTGGTTTTGAGCTGGTTTTGTGCTGGGTACTGTGCCAACCTTTTTCATTGCCACGTGAAACTGGTCGCTGGTCTCGTGAAACTTCCTCTTTTTATATTCGTGTTTCTCCTCGATCTGCATCAACTCATTCTCCAACTTTTTCTGTGGAACAAAAATTACATTCAATCGGTGAACAACAACGATGACAGGCTGGCTGGTGTTAAATTCGTTGAGACAGAAACAAGAATAACACAGACCCTCCATCTTTTACTTTCCTTTACTTGAATCAGCAAATCTGACCCTTCAGCCAGAGTACTTCAGAAATTAAATACAGTTTTAGTATTTTGAAGGTTCATTTAGGGTCAGTACTAATTCTACAAATTGAGTCTGATAATTTGTTTGCTGGCTAAACCGAAATATTACAAAAGAGCAAGGTACCGGTGTCAAGCATATACTTCCCGGGCAATTTTGGCTGGTGATCAGAGTTAGTGTTTTCCAAACTGCTTGGCACAGTGACAGTCTGAAACACGCAAGGCAGCAAGAAGCAACTAGCAAGTGGCTACATTGTTCATGTGTTTGTGTGTTATTTCAGACAGAAACGAAGAGGTTCTTTGGCATCAAATACTACTCTCCTGTCACGTTAAAAATGTAGCATAAAAATGTAGCATAATGGACAGATGTGCAAGGATGGGTTATCATGCTATCATGCTAATTCCCCAAGTAAAATGAATGTCTAGCTGATGTTTTCAGAATTTAGCTTGGGCTTTTGTGAATTCTCAACTCTGTATTAGATGTGAACTTGCTTCCTCTGTAAAAAAAAAGAAAAGAAAGATGACCTTAAGTACCACAGTCCTCCTGTGTAAAATCGCGACCAATGCCAGATTTGAGCCGACTGAAACAGGAGCGTCTTACCTGATGAAGCATCAGGGACTGGACCTGCCTCTTCAGGACCTGCATGCGGGACTCGGTCACCACCGAGCGAGGATCCGGCACTGCGGCATCGCTGAAAATGTCGTTGACAAAACGATGGTTGCGCTGGAAGCGGGCCGCTGCGATGTGCTTGACCGAAAAGCCGTCGTCTTGGTCTGACCGTTTGGGGAAAAGACGGACGAACAAAGCAGGCAACGGGTTAGGGGAGAAGTGGGCTGCATTGTACTGTACTGAGAACCTGTCATCTTGGTCGGCTTGTTCTTGAAGGGGAAAAACGGGGGTTACCAAAGGGTGTATTTTAATGTATCAAAGCACTTTGCTGTAATGTCCTCATCAATTCTCGTTGCTGCCACTGTGTACGTAGTGGGATTAAGGCCCCCAATAAAAACCGAAAGACCCCATGCCTATGAACAATTTCTATTTGACCTCTTAGATCCATAGACATATATAACAGGCACCAGACTGAAATGCTATGGAGGCTGCCATCTTTGCAAAAGTATGGGCCCACTCATTAACCAATTGGTTAGGCCACACACCATTAACCAAACAGTTAGGCCACACTTTTCCAAATGGCCTCTTCAAATTCAGGCCCGCAAAATCATCTTACCGTCGTCATCCTCGGCTGGCTGGATGCTCATCCGGGGCTCGGGCTTGGGTCTGGGCTCCTTGGTCTCCTGCTCTTGTTGCTGTTGGACTGAAACAGATGGAAGATGGTTGTGTTGTAGCTGCACAACGCCTCGGCACGAATGCCATTCGATCGAGGCTGCTGCACCGAGTGTGCACCGTGCTTTGCTTTTAACTTGATCACTGCTGCACTTGTTACACAGTTACCCTTGCACAGCAAGGGCAGAAACAAACTTAATCAAGATTCCACTGTGTTACCTCACCTGGTGCATATACAGTAGTTTCATAGTGTATAGTATAAGTATTACAATGCTTGAACCGAAGAGGGCATCAAACTGTTGCACTATTAGCCTGAGAAATCTTGGGCATATCACCCTGCTGCGGGTAAATGTATCCCGAAGATTCTCGGGCTTAGCAGCGGACGGGTTAAGGAACTGTTTAAAAAAAACCACACGTGGCTAGGCCGGGATTTGAAGCCACTGCCCCTGGTGCCTTCTCCAAAGCCCCCACTAACCAACAGGCAGCTCGGGTAGAATTTGATCCTGCTTTCTAATGCAGATGTCTTACCCACTTGACCACCGAGCTGGTCGTGGCCATATGGGAGGTTTGGATTTGTATAGAGCCAGAAACTGCATGAAATCATAGAGACAATAGGATTTGCACTGGTAGACAATGTTATTTTAGCTATCTGTCCTGAAACGGGCTGCTCTATATGGCTGGAGGATTTTGGTGGGGTTGCAGCTCAGGGATGAAAGTCAATGTTTTTTTTTAGAGATACTTACGTTTACCCTTTCCTTTGGCAACAACCCAAGCCTGGTAGGCGGGTGAGTTGTGGTACAGCTTCATGTTATTTGTGTATTCCACCTGGGGGGGGGGGGGGGTAAGGGAGAAACGATTCTTTTAAGAAAATGTTACAGCCTTTCCTGCAGAACTTAGTCAATTAAAAGGTGGCTTTTAACCAATTTGTGCAGGGATCTTTGAATTCTTAGCCTCTGTGGTGCTGCTATGCGCCAGGCCCTCCAGATCTGGGCACCACTTTTATCAACATTGTAATCAAAGACTCTTTTCAGCCTACCCCTAAGCACAATTCAGCACGACACCCACCTCTGGGCCCAATTTCACAGAGCCGCTTAAGCGTGAAAATCTGCTAAGCAGGAAAAGTCTTCCTCGTGTAAGCAGGATTACAAACTGCCCTGCAATGTGTTGTCCATTGCTTTTGACTGGTATGCCACTCTTCTCTGCTTAGCGTGAAACAAAAGTGAAGTTTGGGTTGGCAAGGGGATTCTGTAGCTCATGAGTTTTTGCGCTTAAGCACATTTTGGCGCTTAAGCGGCTCTATGAAATCGGCCCCTGGTGGCATCAGTTGCCAGCAGAATTGCCAGATTAGCGGCTGCAATAACGCTATCATCATGGGGGGACATCATTGGGCACACTCACGAGACAGGGCAGAAATAAAAAAAAACGCAGTGGCTGTTGTTACGGCAGTCGTCCGTGTGGTTCCCTGACTTCACAGTATTTGTCAGGATGTTTAGCTCTTGGAACCAGACTATCAGCTAATAGACTGGTTCAACCAGCCTGCAATGCTGACGAAATACAATCAAGTCAGGGAACCACACGGACGACTGCCGTAACAACAGCCACTGCGAAAAAAAAAACCCAGACCCAGAACAAACCTTCTCGTTTTCATAGTCCTCGGTGAAGACTTGTTTCTGTTCTTCGGGGAGCTCCCGCCACATCTGGCCGATGATCTTGCCAATCTCCCAGAGCTTGAGGTCGCCGTTCTCCTGCTTGACCTTGTCCCAGACGCTGCGGCTGTAGCGCATGTACGGCATGAGGGGCTTGTCTGGCGGCTTGGGGGGCTTGGGCACCCTGTTGTCATGGCTGGACTGAGGGGTGTGGGTTTTTTTTTTCACCAAACGAGACCAAAAACAAGAAAATGGGGTTCAGATCATTTCGCAGAGGAAATTACAGAGAAAGGATTTCACCCTGCTCTGGAAAATACTTTTAATGAGAATATGGAAATGTGGTGACTGCAAGATGCCCAAGCGCATCTCTGGATAAAATTTTAACCCATCAAAATCAACGTAATCTGTCATGAACATTAAATCATTGTATCTACACAGCCTTCATAATATGTAAAAAAATGTTGCAAACTGCTTACTAACCAAAATTACCAAAATGCAAATCTTAAAATTTAGTGGGCCTGACATTTCGATCCTAGCAGGACCTTTCTCAAAGGCAGAGAGAAACGTCCTGCCTTTGAGAATGGTCCTGCTAGGATCGAAACGTCAGGCCCACTAATTTTTAAGATGTACACAAAGTGTTGGAATTTAGTATTTTTCAAGATAGTTTCAAGTTAGTTTCATTTTTTCTGCCATTGAGAAAGGTCCTGCTTGGATCGAAATGTCAGGCCCTCGAACTTTTGAGACTTTTGTGAACAAAGTAGAAGCCAGTCTAGTAGTAGTCATACCTCAAACCGATCGTGCAGCATGCACTGACCATGGCTTGAGTCAGCCTGACCAATAGGATTATTCAATCAAGACACTGATACACTGCAAGATATGGACAAAGGGGGCTAGAATTGTTTGTTACGGTGAAGGGAGATTGAATTCACAACGCACCGATTTCCCAGGACTTCCGATCTTTCCAGTATTGAATGATGGGTAGTTTGCCACGATGGGCTGGGAGGGCGACCGACTATGAGCTATGAGACAGACACAGGAAAAAAACACACAGTGAAACGGTCATAGAAAAAAATCAATGTTCATTGTTGCATAGATTCAATCGTTTGGTATACTCGTCTACAGGTGCAAGAAGCAGGCAATCTAAGATAGAATACGTGTCAATCAACTGGCCGTTGGTCAGTATGCAGCCCTGTAAACAAAACACGCACTTCACAAAATCATGTTTTGAGGGAAAAGTGAAAGTCCAATTTTTTCAGCAAGTGGTTGTGCCAGACAATGCACAACAAAAATGGTTATTGAATTTTGATATTGTTAAAGTCTACATAACAATATCCTCCAGTAACTGGTTTTCGACGATATAAGGACTTTTCTTCAAACTGAACAATGTGGACGAAAGTATCACACTAAAAGAGGTCTCAGTCACTTTCTCCACACCCCAGACTATTAGAATAGTCATAGAGAAGGTTGATCAAGCCTGTCACTTCCGTAAGATTACCCGGTTTTGTTGACGTACGCGGCGCACCGCGCAGTAAGCATTGTCACCTATTTTCGTCGGTGGTGTTTAGTAAGGTGTCCCAGTGCAGCCAAACGCAAAATAAATTCTTAAAATAACTAAACATGCTGTGTGGCACTGTAAAATTCTTCCCTGTATGTTTTTTGTGTTCATCATTGGTTTTTTTTTTCCGACACTGCTTCTAACACTTCTTAAATCATTCATAATTTAAACGTATTTGTCTGGTTGATGTCTTCTTTTGTGACGTTAAAAAAAACCTCCAAAAATCCTCTTTCTCACTGCTTCTTCAGTTATGACCTTTCCCAATGTCACTCAAGAGACACATTTCCTCCTTCTTGGTACTTTCTCTAGCTGCCCTTTTATTTTTTTTCCTTTTTTATAAAAACCTATTGGGCCATGTTACTTTTTGTCTTTAAATAATAATAAAAAATATATATAAAAAAAAATTAAATAAGCGAGACGCCCTATAGGAGCCTCCATAGTTTTTACCCAGAACGGACTGCCTCGAGTTGCGTGATATATTTGTTTTCTACGTATGTTGGGGTTTGTTATGGTACACTCAGATTTTTTTAGGACCAACAATAAAGAAAACTGGAGCTTCGAAGCAACTGCCAATTTTGTACCTAGGAAAATAGACCCCAAAAGAGCAACTTTTTGAATCATACGAGTTTGGCCTACTTGAAAAGCCTTAACTTTCCACATTTTCGGTAACGGGAAAGAGCAGGAAACCAACTGGAAGATACGAAGTCTGAGATCGTTATACGGAGTTGTTTTCATTGTGCGATGTGAGTTAGAAGGCTAAGCGCCGAAAATGTGTACCGTCGAAAACGGGGGTTCCCACGATACCTGTACCAAGTCTGTACCAACTCGGTCTGTAACCCACTCGGTCCCAGTTAACTCAGTCCGTGACCCGGTCTGTGACTAACTTGGTCCGTGACCAACTTGGTCCGCGACCAACTCGGTCTGTGACCAACAATTTTTTTGGCACATTTTCCCATAGGGACCGAGTTGGTTACGGACCGAGTTGACTGACACCCCTGCCAGTGCCAGGCAGTTCCAAAATTCTTCCACTGCGATTGCAACTGCACTGAGTCAGTGATGACATGCACTGCCCTGGTTTGACTTCTGTGTCAAAACAAGATGAAATATTTAAGTCTGGCTTGCTGAGTGCAACACGATCTACTCACATGGAGCCGGGGCACCGACATTCCCATGCCCTGATGAAAATGCCCGTCTCAATTGCGAAGACATTGCTCAATTTTCCCGATGGACGAGACCCATCGAATGCCAACTTCTTTGATCAAACGATTGCCGATGAGGGCGTGCTTCCGCGATTATCAGCGACTTTCCTCCGCCAGTCCAGTCTGGACGCCGAATCTTTAAGAGAAAAAAAATGACACATACAAAAACAAGACTGCCGTGGAATGTATGCCACTTTATTAGTCGAGGAGTAAAGCGTAGTTGAGAAAAGAAATTGACTCAGAATTGGACAAAACATACTCACGATTTCCGATCTCGACCTCTTCCGTGAACAAAGCGCTCCCTTTACGGATATCAATATCAACTCGAAACAGACTGGTTCCGTCCGTGGAATAGATACGGGTTCATACACAGTAACGGGGCTGTGACTAGATCAACTGGCCACACGCTTGGTATTGTGAAGATGACCCCGTGACCTTTGTCCCTTTGCCCTCTTGATGGTGCATATTTCCCCCTCTGGTAAAAGAATGTCCATTGTCCAAAAAACTTTTAAAACGATTTTCATTGATGAATGACAAAATACAGAACTTTTCCAAAAGGCACGTTAAAGGCGCAGTCCACACGTTTTTTCCGCCAATATTCTGTGTTATGTAATTTGTTTGGTTAATTCTGAAAGTGTAGTGGACCTAAACATTAGAAGTAAATAAATTATATAGAAGTAAAAAAATTATCTCAAAAAGAGGCTACATGTGTAATCATGTACATGTAAAAAAAAAAAAAAAATCATCAAAAATTTTGCAAATTGCTTCCTGATCGACTTAAATGACCGAAATGAAAATCTAAAAAAAAAAGCAGCGTGAAATTTCAACCCGAGCATGACCCATCTCAAACTCAAAGACCTTTGAGAAAGGTGTGGCTAGGATTGAAATGTCAGCCCTAGCTTCTACATTTTAGAAATTGGTTTCAGCTATGGTTTGAATTATTGGTTTGAATTAAAAAAAAAAAATAGTACTGCAGTCGATTTTTTCACACAGAACAAACATGACTATTTGAATTGGTCTTGTACAGGATAAAATATTTACTGAAACATTATAATGAAACTGGACAAACAAATTCAACTATTAATGGTATATTCAAATTTGTCTTGGCCTGAATTTTCGATCATAGCAGGACCTTTCCTAAAGGCAGAATGATTCTACCTTTAAGAAAGGTCCTACAAGGATCGAAACATCAAGCCCTCACGATTTTTGGTTTTTGCATTATGGTCATTTTAGTCGATATAAGCAGCTTGCAAAATGTTTGCATGACAAGGTTACTGTAATATTGTCTTGCACGGAACAAAATCTCCACTTTATTATTATGACACAGGACAAATAAATTCAAGGAAATGAGTTATTTTTTATTGCGTGTAGTTTTTAATTCATTTAATCACTGTGGGTCTCACCTCACATTTAGCACAATTACAGTTATTATTCAATGTCCTCATTTATCGAGGACAAGGCAAATACCGTACATTGATTTAAGGAGTCACACCAACCACAGGTTCAAATAATTATTTGGAGAGAAAAACAACACATTGTCTTCAGCTTGAATTTAGACAACAAAATCAGTCACTTTCAGAAAACCTAAGCAAATCAAGATTTGAGGGATTTTCACCGATATTGATTAAATGCTCTTTGCTGGGGTGTCAAGAGACCAGGGCCCAATTTCATAGAGCCGCTTAAGCGTGAAAATCTGCTAAGCAGGAACAGTCTTCCTCGTGTAAGCAAGGATTACAAGCTGCCCTGCAATGTGATGTCCATTGCTTTTGACTTGTTTTCCACTCTTCTTTACTTAGCGTGAAACAAAAGTGAAGTTTGGGTTGGCAAGGGGATTTTGTGGCTCATGAGTTTTTGCGCTTAAGCACATTTTGGCGCTTAAGCGGCTCTATGAAATTGGCCCCAGCCCAGCATTGACCAGGGCCCACTTTCATTGAGCTGCTTAAGCGTGAAAATCTCCTAAGCAGGGAAAGTCTCCCTTGTGTAAATAGGATTACAAACCGCACTGCGATGTGATGTAAATTTGACTTGCGTTCCACTCTTCTTTACTTTGCAGGAAACGAAAACTGATGTTTGGATTGGCAAGGCGTAATCCTATCAATCATAACATTTTGTGCTTAACCAGATTTTCGCTTAAGCAGCTCTATGACATTGGCCCCAGAGTGGAGAACCTTTGGTTGCTGCCCTACAAAGAATGGATGCATAACGTGCAGTAAGCAAGTAAGCTCTTTGCCGAGTTGCAAGTCAAAGTCATCATGCGAGTCAGTACAAGGCCTTTTCACAGATAACTCTGGTGAAGGCCTTCTTGGCTCTGCCTTTGACTTTGTCTCATTATCTTCTATTGAGCTAATATCAATCCAGCCGGCAAGCATAGGCCTTTCATGGTGCTTAGTTTTTTCTCTTTTTTTTGGGGGGGGGACAGATGACCTGTTCTGATGTGCGACATCAAGGCCAAATCTCCCATACAGAACCACAACTTCACATTTCTTAATGGAGACAAAGCCAGAACCAGTGGTTGATTGCATCACACCTCATTGTCACCAAGGAACAATCGCAAGGCAATGAGCGATGCACAGAAGCCATGAGACCGCTCCATCCGGCTTTAACAAGATCAAGACAATGGAACATTGCGCAACTGCCCCTACACAAATTGATATCCTAAGTTGACAATGCTTAATTTGATCTCAATGAATCCCAAACACCATTCTCCACCTGAGTTGTAGGATGACGATTCTATTGACGGTCACGGTTGACCACAACAAATCCTCCCTTCCACTTAAAATTTTCTTTCATTAAAAACCAACATATTTCATATTTCTCTCACCTCCTTTGTTTCATCAAATCTGTACAAAATTCAAGCATGTTATGATGACCTAGTAGTACTGAACCATGCATGCATTTTACAGAATTACAGTGTTGCTGTTGAAAAGGGCAGGGATTTCACAGACGTGTGCAAGTGCATGAGTACCCTTCACAGGTGCACACTGACCATTACAGACCCCATATTTTGCACGGTAAAGTAGTTTTTAGGTGTCCACCCTGCACTGCTGCTCATTTACAGATGTATACTACTCAGGCCAACCTTCACAGGCCCACACTATACACCGGTACGGTAGGCACATCTACACGGGTAGACCAAGTACGTATGCCGAATCTTAAGAGCCCCCATTCACAGCACCATCATTTCACCAGGTGCACCTCTGTCACAATGTACACTTCTGTGCACAAGGTGTACCTCTGTCACAAGATGCACCTGTCACAAGATGCACCTGTCACAAGGTGCAACTCTGTGCACAAGGTGCACCTGTCATTTTGTCATTTTAAAGGGTGCACCTGCATTAGGGAGATGTTGTTACGACATGAAATGGCCCCACAACAGCGGCACCGCAAAGCACCTGTAAAAACATTAAACAACATTAAATATTACCTTTAACTTTAACCCCCTTTGTTCAAGAAGTGGAAAGTAAACAAATTATCAGATGGAAAAAAAAGTATAAAAAAGAAAGAAAAGAAATGGGTAATCAATTTCTGCTGCAATTTTCATTTCTTATGAGACTGCAAGAGCTGATTGCTTAACATACGAAGAACCAAGTAAAACACTCTGGGCTTCAGAATACCGATGACCGTAAAATTGGAGACAATAATGGACAGTGAAAACTGTTTAAGTCTGAAATGAAACTTTTTTAGTAACAGACAAGTATTTACTAGTGAACACCAACTGATTTAAAAAAAATGGTTAGGATTTATGACAATGGTGGGCAATGCACATGGACGGCCTCTGACAAAGCTACACAATGCAAACACCATAAGGCCTTGAAATAAAACATAGACAGATATAAGGGAAAAACGGATTTCATCACATGGGCACATTATCATTCATAAATACAATCGCATAAAATTTACATAAATTCAATTTCAATAGTAAAACTTTACAAATCGTGGGTTAAAGTGCACTTGATGGATCCATAAAATGGACATAAAAGAACCCAACCCAAAAGACTGACAAGTGGCAAACTCATTTTAGACATTTTTTTTCTTTTCGTTTAGTGTAAGAAAAAATGCAAACTCAGTCAACGACTTCTGCAATCTGTAAATTTGGAGGTGTGCTTTAAATTTGTATCCAAGCTGCGGTTATAAGTATGGAATGATTTTGAATGGATTCTTACTGAATCGTACAGTAGTTACATCTCGCAGAAGGTGCAAATGATTGAAGGACCACAGCCATATTTGCTTTTACCTTGTCTATAGCAGCAGGTTTGTCTTTTTCTTAGTCACCCCCAGTACCCCCAAAGTTGTTAAATCTTCAGAAGTTACAGCACTTTTTGCCACAGGGTGATGGCGGAAGTATCCTGTGAATAGCATGTGCACAAATATGCAGGGCACGTGGCAATACTATGCACTAGTCTATCAACTGCTTCTTTTCGTTATTCTTAACGGAGCGACACTGGCCATAAGCTAGCTCGCAAGAAATCCCTATTTTTCAAATTCCCACACAGAGCGTGTAGAGAGGCAGGACACCTCTTGGGCACAGCTTATCACAGACTGACACTTGACATACTCATTTCCACTCCAGACTTGCGCGTCTGACTCGCTACAGTTTCACCAGTAAGTTACCACGGTGCAAAAAATGACGTGATTTTAAGAAAAGGGAGTTGGGGGGGGGGGAAGGGTTTATCAGTTTAGTGGGAGAGAGTTGCACACTACCCAAGAGGTATTCTAGTGATTCTTTTTTTGTTCATCTGTTTTATTTAAGACAGCCAAACACCTTTTGAACCTACCTTTAGAATTGGTAATATTTACTTCGCCAGAAGCCCACGATAGAGTGACAGTCCCAAAGGGCCAAGAAATAGCTCTCAGATTCAGCAAGTTGTAAACTACATGCCTATCTCATTCTATATACACTTTTGATTCAAATTTGTGACTTTTATCTTCTTCTATTTTAGCTTAAGATTTAGTATTTCATATCATTTTTTGGCAATTATGCAATTTGAAGGCTAGAATTGTGAGAATGTGCGGACGAATTTGAAGATTCAAGATGGAATTATTTTTTTGTTGGCCGTGTCTTGATCGATTGGCAAAACTGCCCACATTGCACTAGTCTGGAACTATCTAGAGTAGAGAGGCATATACACTTGTACAGGCACAGCAGATTGTTCTCATATTCAGGTAAATCATTTTTCTTGGCAGTGGATGCTGTCATTACAAAAAAAATAATAATGAAACCTGTTTGCCAAAGGTCTTTCTTAAGGTCTACATTCCAAGCTCGGTTGGCAAGTACCGTTCAGTCTGCACAGGTTTTTGAGATTTACTGGCAGCCGGCACCTACAAGTGAGCCTTGAGTAAAGACTACACTTTTGGCCTCTGTCCAACTGAAAAAAAAATCTGAAGTCAAACTCAAGACCCCAGGAGCCGGCTTACGATGCAGCATTTTTTCCATTACGTTCACACAAACTCTCGACTTTGGAGAAAATGCTACCAATTTGGGAAAAAAAAAAAAATCATACCAAAGCTTTAACTTCAACAATGAACTGTGTGCTTTCATCATAGATATAACACTTGATGCTTGCCCCGAGGAGAGGGTTTGCCCTGCTCAACGTAATGAGCACTGAATGCCCAGTGCTTTGCCCGTTGCCTGATGAAAACATTTCAGGCAGCTCGGGCGGGATTCGAGCCCTTGACTCCTGCTTTCTCTGTGTTTTCAGCTTTTCGGCTAAGAGTGAGGAAGCAGGAGCCGAAGCCTAAGCCAGGTTTTGAAAAAAAAGGGACATTGCTTTAGGTTGCAAGGAAATTAGGTTGCCAACTGAGTTGTAATCTGGTGTTTCTTTCACTGGGAGCAGGGCTCAATGTTAACAGTGGCCAATGGCCACTACAAAGCTTACCATGTGGCCACCTCCCAATGTAAGGTAAGTTGCCTGCTCGGACAGGAAAAAAAAAAACAATGACAAGGAATCGTACACCCTGTACTGCAACGCTAAAACCCAAAGCTGTTCCACGGGTTGTTTGTTTTGAATTCTAGGCTACCAAAATATCAATGTGGCCATCCGGCACTTTCCTCTGATTGCCTATAAAGGTGGCCATCCAAGAAGTTCAATCAACCAAAAGATTACCCCTATGCATTTGTAGAGTACCCTTCAAAGAATCAGAATGACCAGACCCTCCCATAAAAATCCGACTCTCCCCTGCATCAAAGCGCAAACGCACGGATAGGATGCTGTGTGCCACCGTGGTTGAAATTTCTGCTGCCACAAGAAATAAACAACCAACCGAGTGAACAAACAAACAAGCCCAATAGCCAATATCTAAAGCGGTCCAGTTTGTGAGGACGCTTTTTGCCTCAGACTACCCAGTGAGGGAGCAATTGATCCCCTAGCCAGGACAGAGTGACAACGGAAAATATCACGATTGGAATGATTTCACAGGCATTAACGGAGACAGTGGCCCAGATATGAATCACATCTTCTGGAAGCAGTCCTTCATATTGGTCCAGATGGCTATACCCTGAAACGCAAAATCAAAAACAAACAACAACAATTTAATAAAGTCATAGATATAACATGATGTTTGCGTCAAGGAGAATGTAATTCAATGAGGGTTTGCCCTGCTCGACGTGATGAACAACGAGTGCTCAGTGCTTTGCCCGATGCCCAATGAAACAATTTCAGGTAGCTCGGGCGGGATTCAAACCTGCGACTCCCGCTTTGTAGTGCAGAAGTCTTAACTACATGATCACCGAGTTGGTCGAGGTCGTGCGACAGATTCAAATAAATTTTTTTATACGTAGTCACCAAAAAAAAATATTTTTTCCTTTAAATGAACAATTTTTGTTCTCAATTAGATGAAAGTTTAGTTTAAACTTTTGAATTAGAATAACAAAACTGAACAACTTATAGGAATTGACATACCCTCTTGGATATTTTAACTTGTAGAAAAGACTTGAATGACAACAAAGTGACAAATTTGAAAAATTCAGAGGGCTTGACAAGTTGACCTACATGTACCCTCATGGTTATTCTAATTTGCAGAACTGACTTAAAAAACAAACAATTGACAAATCTGTTCAAGTAAGAGGGCTTAACCTACCCTCTTGGATATTTTAATTTGAAGAACGGAATAGTTGATGAAGATCTCCTTCAGGTCTGTTGTTCTCTGCTTCTTAAACCTCTCCACTTCAGCCATGGCATTCTCCATGAATATCCTTCAGAAAAAGATTTCAATGTAAAGATTATTCCTCCTTTCATGATTAGCTACTCACTCTCCAGCCTGATTGGCTATTCATTCTCTAGCCTGATTGGCTACTCATTCTCTAGCCTGATTGGCCACTCATTCTCTAGCCTGATTGGCAAGTCATTCTCTAACCTGATTGGCTACCCATTCTCTAGCCTGATTGGCCACTCATCCTCTAGCCTGATTGGCCACTCATCCTCTAGCCTGATTGGCTACTCATTCTCTAGCCTGATTGGCCATTCTCTAGCCTGATTGGCAAGTCATTCTCTAGCCTGATTGGCTACCCATTCTCTAGCCTGATTGGCCAATCATCCTCTAGCCTGATTGGCTACTCATTCTCTAGCCTGATTGGCAAGTCATTCTCTAACATGATTGGCTACTCATTTTCCAGCCAGATTGGCCACTTATTCTCTAGACTGATTGGCTACCCATTCTCTAGCCTGATTGGCCACTCATTCTCTAGCCTGATTGGCTACTTATTCTCTTGCCTGATTGGCAAGTCATTATCTAACCTGATTGGCTACTCATTTTCCAGCCAGATTGGCTACTCATTCTCCAGCCTGATTGGCTACTCATTCTCCAGCCTGATTGGCTACACTTTCTCTAGCCCGATTGGCTACCGGTACTCATTCTCCAGCCTGATTGGCTACTCATTCTCCAGCCTGATTGGCTACACTTTCTCTAGCCTGATTGGCTACTCATTTCTACACTCTTCCAGCACTTCGATACCAGCTGTCTTGATTTAGGCTTTGGGTAGAAGTTCATGATGGAGCAAAGCAACCGACCGTTTATTATCACCATCTTTGTTTCCTTTGGGGACAAATTTACTATGAAAACAAGTGTTTACATGCACTATGCTCACAGTACAAAGCACTGACTAGTAGGTCTCAGTGAAATTTGACTGAGAGCATATTGGTTACTCACTCTGCCTCCTTTGTTGTCTCACTGAGATGTCTCTCGCATTCCTCTATCTGCTCCTCAAGAACCTTGACCTGGGCATCCTTGGCCTCCTGCGTCTCAGGCCCAAAGATCTTGGATCGCATCCCCCTCAGGGAGAAGGACTTGCTGGGTGCGCTACCCTGCCGAACGGAAAATGGAATAAGAAACTCTATCAAACTTCCCAACCAAGGAAGGAAAGGGAAAACGGACTGGGAAATTTTGAAACACTTTATGAAAAAAAAAAAGCCAGAAAAACGTGTGTTGTCCGCGGGCCTCTGGTTTAACCATTTTGCGGTGGGAACTCTGAATTTGGTGCACTGGCAGTGTTGCTATGCAACAGGTCCTTTGGATTCGGCCACCACTATTGTCCAAAAACTCTTTCAGCCTACCACAAAACAATTGATTTCACATTATCATTATGAACCCAGGATTTAAAATTGAGTTGGGTACGATGTGACTTGGGTACGATGCGACTCGGGTACCAAGTGATCTAGGTGCATGTATGATGTGACTTGGGTACCAAGTGATCTAGGTACATGTATGATGTGACTTGGGTACCAAGTGATCTAGGTACATGTATGAAATTACTTGGGTACAAAGTGAATGATCTACATGTAGGTATGAAATGACGAAGCACAGTGTAATCTGGGTACAAAGTGACATGGGTACAAAGTGATATGGGTACAAAATGATCTGGGTACAAAGTGATCGGGGTACCAACTGACATGGGTACAAAGTGACATGGGCACAAAATGATCTGGGTACAAAGTGACATGGGTACAAAATGATCTGTGTACAAAGTGATATGGGTACCAAGTGACACTGGTACAAAGTGATCTGCGTACAAAGTGACATGGGTACAAAATGATATGGGTACAAAGTGATCTGGGTACAAAGTAACCTGGGTACCAAGTAACATGGGTACAAAATGACATCCATGGGTGCAAAGTTGACATGGGTGCCAAGAAACATGGATACGAAATGACTTGTGTACGAAGTGACCGACATCCGGCTCTACTGCACCTGTACTTGGTTCTTCTGTAACGTCTTGGTGGAGAGCAGCTCCTCTGCTTTCTCCAGCTCATACTGAAGGACCTCCTGCTTCCTACACACAGACCTGTGATGATGGATGGACACACCACAGCATCGGCATTAAAGGCCGTCCATGGAATAATCAGGGAGCACCATAATAAACTCCTTCCATTCATGACCATTCATTTGAAGGGTACCTGAAATGAACAATTCTAATGTCGAGAAAACTATTGTAAGACTTACTAAAGGCTAAACCATTTCACAAACTCAACACTTTTAATGTCTACCCCTTAAATAGCGACAGAAAAAGGAAAACAAATGGTTTAGCGCGCCCCGCCCACAAAAACACTCTTTTGCGCACGGGCCAAAGAGAAGGCGATGACGTCAATGTAGCATGGTCGATTGCACACATACAGTGTAAATGAGACTTAAGGCTTTGCATGGTGGGTGAATGAATATAGGAAGGTTTGCGGTGAACACCATGTATCAGGTCTCTTAAAGGTAGAGGTATGGTTCTGAAAAGAACCTGAGGGTAACTCGACGTTTCGACCAGTATGCTCTGGCCGTCATCAGGAGAATCGTCATCAGTATGCTCCTGATGACGGCCAGAGCATACTGGTCGAAACGTCGAGTTACCCTCAGGTTCTTTTCAGAACCATACCTCTTCCTTTAAGAGACCTGATACATGGTGTTCACCGCAAACCTTCCTATATATACATACAGTGTACACATATAGTATACGTACGTCCACAAGAAAAACATGGCAGAGCGAATAAGTTTCAGTATTTCACCACACGGTAGTGAAAAAGCGTAATGTGTTGATATTATCACGGCGGGCACTTCTATGACTAACCAAAAACGCGGACAAAAGCTCGGCTAAAGCCAAGGTGCAAAGGTCGTGCACACAGCGCTCTGTTTTCTGCCGGTGACGTCACGGGGTTACGCAGTACGCTGTCGCAATTTTTGGGGTCTGAAAAGTGGGGGTGCAGTTTTCTATCGAGAATCTTGCTGTTTTCTCAAAAATATGATTGCTATATTTAAAAAAAAAAACGACACATGGAAGTACATACCCTCTCTGATCGATTACACATATTCCTTTTTATTTCAGGTAGCCTTTAAGCTGGTGCCCTTTCTCAGAAACGTTTACAGGGTCTGTGTTGTCCCATCCAAGATGTACCTTTCTAAAAGTTTGTGCCTTTGAGAAATATTTCGGGTCAGTCCAAATGTCACCCCCAGATCCCCTCATTTCCCCCATCATACAAAAGTGTCACAAACAGGACACTGATTTTCATCAAGGCTTAGCCATGTTGTGGGCTACAAAACAAGAAGATCCACCTTCTGACCAGTCTGCTATTTTGTGACGCGCTGTTCGCGTGGCGGACGTCGGAGTTGAGGAAGGGAGAGGAGCTGGGAGTTAATTGATATCTTACTTGAGAGCATCTGCAAAGTAGATGTACTCCTTGAGTTGGTCAGCTATCTGTTCCTCTTCGTTCATGTAGTCATCGATGTAATCCTTGTATCTGCCCGGGCAAAGATGGCAAACAGGTCATCAATACATACTCATCTTTGGCTTCTTTATATTCATTGTTGTACATGTATAATGAGCCTTTCAGACTCAAATCAGAATCATTTTGTTCAAAGTGAAAAAAAAGGTTTGTGACTATACATGCAATTTACATGTGTAAGCATGGGTTAGTGCAACTTAGTGGGTCATATCCATAAAGATCTACGGGGATCTTTTCAGTTCCACTGATTTCCCTTGGGTTCCAATGGGTTCCAATGGGTTCCAGAGTGAGATCCACTGGGATTGGGTTCCATTAGTATCTGTTGTGATCCACTGGGTTCCCTTGAGATCCACTGTGTTCCACTGTGTTCCAATAGGGTCCATTCAGTTCAACATGATTCCACTGCCAGGATCAACTGGGACCCATTAGAATCCACTGGGCTCCAACGGGATCCAGTGGGTTGAACTGGGATCACCGAATTCCACTAGGATCAACTGTTTTCCACTCTGGTTCCTTTGGGGACCACTGTATTACACTCGGGCTCCATTGGGATCTTTTAGTATTCACTGGGTTCCAACTGAATTCGCTGACTTGGACTGGGATCCACTAGGATGTGATATGACCCACTGGGATTCACTGGGATTCCCCTGTGATTCATTTGGATCCACCGGTTACACTTAGACCTGCTCGATTCTACTGGGATTGCCCACCCCCATGGACATGCCAGTGTGCAAACAGAACGCCTAGATTGTTGTCCTTACGCATCCATGAAATGACCGGCACTCTGCAATCCGTCCCCCATCTCCTGCTCAATGCCACTCCACTCGCTGAAGACGCGGCCATAGTTGCCATGAATCTTGTGGATGCCGTACAGTCTGTCAACAAGCTTCTGCAGGAATAACGCAGACGAACAGAGGAGGTAAAGAGACGTACTGTAGAAGGGCCTCGTAATGCCAATTTTGGAGGAAAAGGGAAAGGAGAGGGTGGTAAGGGGCATGGGGGGGAGATGGGAAAGAGGGAGAGAGAGAGGGAGGGAGGAAGAGGAAAAGAAGGAGAGGGAAGGGGGGTAGTGGGATAGAGATGGGAAATAGGGAGGGAGAGGGAGGGAGGGAGGGGGAAAGAAGGAGAGGGAGGGGAGAGAGTGGGAGGGAGATGGGAAGTAGGGAGGTACAGGAGATGGGGAGGGAGGGGAGGAGAGAGGGAGGGGAGGAGGGCAAGAAGGAAGGTTGGAGGGAGGGAGGCAGGCAGGCAGGCAGGCAGGCAGGCAGGCAGGCAGGCAGATAGGGAGAGAGGCAAGCAAGGGGAGAGGGAGGGATATTAAAATAGGGAAAGGGGAAGGAGTACTAGGACAGCAAAGCTTAGGAAGAGGACATTCCTTTTGGTTTCCGGGTTCAGCTTGGCGGGAAGAGACCGGGTGTGGCTCAAGAAGTGAAAACAGATCATGTAGCTTTGGGATTGAGCTTCAACTCTTCCAGACAGATGACATCAGTAGAAACGGCAGAAAGAATATCTCCTGTACGCATATCCTTCCAGCGAACAAGTTAAAGTGCAAGTCAGTGCTTGTTCTAGGCACAGAGCAGAAGCCTCTGTAAACATCAAGTGCAAAAAAAAAACACCCCAAAAAACCCCCCAAAGAGGTCAGGGGATCGATCGAGTAAAACGAGTATTATGGAAGACAGGGGTAATTCAAGGAAGCAGGCGCTCTCATAGGATTTAGTGATGAATTTGGGTACACTGTAAGTGGGAAAACGTTTCAGTGATTACGGAGGAGGGCTTTAGCGTTTAGTCAAGAGAGTGAGAGGGCGTGACCGGAAAGTTGCCCAGAGTCAGGAGATGAAAGATTTCATGCCTTAGCTTAAGGCTGGACATATTCTATTAAATTGAAAGGGAAGGACGTTTGACAATTATCACAGCACACATATTGTCTCTCCTTGATTTCATTCCAACTCTGGGTTGTTGTTGTTTTTTGTCCCAATTTTTTTTCGGTGTTTAACTAATGGACTGAAGTGTGTGTACTTCTGATAAGTTTACGCTGTATATTTTCTTTCTTTTTTGTCTCAAGATCAGTGTTGTTTTGAATACTTTTCACTCTATGAATATGATACATGTCTATTCTTTATGGCAACCCTGAGTCGTTTTTTTTAAATTGTGCTTAATATCAAAATGTTTGAATTTGTGACAAAATTTACAGGCAAAATTTGTGCGACAGAATGCCAATCTATGAATAAAAGATGCAAAGACAACTTAAGAGATCTTAAAAAAGCTCAAACTTTCCATTCCTCGACAGGGACAAATACACCACATTGATGCATTTCGATCACATGTAAAACGTTTGTTAAATAAGAATTGTCTTTTAAAGCTGTTGATACAGTTACTGTAGCTAATTTTTGACATGGATCTGACAAGAGGGGAGACAACAAAATTGGGAGTGCAATAACTCGCCCAACATGTTACAAACTCATGTACTTAATACTGACATACATTGTAAATGACCAAAATGCAAATTTCAGAAATTGAGAGGATAAAATTCTGTCTTGTCAGGACCTTGCAGAGACTTCTGCCACTGAGAGAAGCCCTTTTGTGGACCATAGCATCGGGCTCTCTAAAATCTTGATGCAATTTGGGTTTTTTTCCACCAAAGATTTTGTGATTCTTTCAATGCAGTCTACTCTCCTATCAGTCTTCATCACCGCACTGGGTACTTTCAGGAGGCAAAACGGTCCCGACACAAACAGGAAATGAAGAGCTGTGGGAACCTGGGGAAGCTTTTACCCTTCAGCTGAAATGAGTTGTAACCTCCGACATTTCAATTTCAGCCCTCTCCCCCTCCCTCCCTTCTCCTTCCCTTTTCCTCCATCTGATCAGACCACAGGATATTCTATACGCCCCCCAAACACACACACAACCCTGCCCTCTCCCTCGACATAGTACATGTATAGACAAGATCTGTGACCGGTTTAGGTGAGGGGGAGGCCATGCGTCTGACGCGGATTTCTCAGACTTGTGTGACTCCTGACTTTCACTCGGACCAGAATCTGATTCGGGTCTTCCTTTTCATGATTAGGACTCGGACTCTGACTCCAGTCATGAGAACAGATGACTCAAACTCGGAACTACTGACTCTTGTTTCACTCGCCAGACTGGATGAAAAAAAACAAAAAAAAACCAGCAAAATTGGGAAGGCTGCCATCTACCTGTACATGTACATCTAAGGCCTGGGTAGCTCAGAGCACTGATACACAAAGTCAGAGGTCTAGGGCTCAATTCCCAGTGCAGTTAAAGTTTTTCAGGCTAATAACAAATGACCAAATTTCTTATCTCTTAAAATGTAGTAAATAGTAATCATCTTGTGGCTAAAAACCCTTTCAAATCAAATCAGATTTCAGTGAACGTTATTTGTTTAAAAAGTGGGCCATAACCACCATTAACTGTGCCTTCAAAGGGTCCACATGTACATGTACATGTGTACTGTAGTAATTATATGTAGTTATACAGGTACAAGATCAGGTATTTTTGAAGTGGAGGGGGGGGGATTACACATCCTGGCTGAGCGGAAATTGAGACAGATCCACCTATTCCCAGAACCTTTGATTTGCTTGTTAAGAGAAAGAGACAACCCCCAGCTGGATGAATTACAGCATCCCCAGGCACCCCCCCCCCCCCCCCCCACCCGTGCTATCCAAACACAGAAGGCCAGGATTTACAGACGCTTGCTTGCGTCACTGTGACGGGCATCAAACAGACTGACGACATTCTGACTCGTCTAAGGCAAGTCTTCCGCACCGCATTCCCACTAAGGACCCCCTGATTATGGAAAGCCGAGTAGATTGTTGCATTGTCTGGATCATGGGATTTAGACAATGGGGGAGGGGAGGGGAGAGCACGCACTTTTCAGTATTTGGAATGATCCAGACTGATTGACTCAGCATGCTGTAGATTATCAGAGCCAAGGCATGAAAAGCATGGGCAAAATAGTGAATAGTGAATAGTGTAGAGGATACTGTGTAGTGAACGGCTGCACTGCCCTAATCGATGGTAAACAGCAAGTGGCTGTTTAATTCCTCCGACTCTGACAGTGTCTCGCTTCAACTGATTTCAAAAGGTGTCCATAAACACATTGCTTGGCAAGTATTTAGAAAAGTCACACTTATAAGACCCCCCCCCAAAAAAAAAGTTCTGCTTTGGATTACATTGCATTTCAAAATAGGGTAGGAATGTAGGGAATTTTTTTTTTAGGAGGGGGGGCCCATTTTGTTTGTGTACAATCATATGGAGGCATCTACATGTGGTCAAGCCTTAAAGGTAATAATAAAACGATCAAATTACACATTGAATTTATATCTCAAAATTTAGTGTGCCTGACATTTTGATCCTAGCAGGACCACTAAACTTTGAGATTTGCATTTTGGTAATTCTAGTCAGTAAGCAGTTTGCAACATTTTTGTCATCACTTTGTCATTGAATTTTTATCATCATTGCTTCACGATAAAAAAAAAAAATTAGGGTCGGAGGTTAGAAATAGGGTCGGTCGGGTAACCGGAAGCTTCTTTATTTTGTATTTGTTTTGCCTAATTGAGCTTGAATCGCAATTCAAATCCCGATCCAAATCCCGATCCAAATCATCCCATTTTGCGGGGACAGTGCCCCCACTGCCCTGGCCAATATCAACTGCTATTTGGCCACTGGTCCACTGCTAAAGTGAAGCCCTGTCATCAATCAAGGAGTGAGTGCCGTCAAGGAAGGAAATACAATGACCCATCCTCCCCTGTGATTACCTAAATCAATGCCTTCCTCCTCCAGTGCTCCTCAGAAAATAAATGAGGTTGCATCCAGACCAATTAGTGACAGGATCCTTAATTGACAACATTTTATAAAAGGGGAGTAATTGTTTTGGCTACTCCTTGTTTTTCCCGAAGACAGGATGTGATCGGATCAGAGTTAATTTTGTCCATTTCTGCTGATGCAACGTGCAGGCAACCATATATTTTTTTTTTCTGACGAGGTGCATCCATGACAAGAACTGAATGATGCGGCAAGCAGTGTCCAATATTAACCCTAACCCTGCTGATACCAACAGAAGCCAACAAATTTGGGGGCCTGTTGTCATCTGTTGGGTTCAGCAGTGTACTGTGCAAAGCAAACTGTGTTGAGATTTGTTGGGGTCAGCAGTATAGCACAGTGTGTATTGCAATTATACCTGTTGTATCTTGTTGGGTTCAGCATGGTTGTCTGGTCTGCCATTATGTAACTTTGGAGCAATCAGTGCTGTCATGCTTGGCTGGAATGTTTGTTTATGTAGATTGTACCACTTTCAGGGCATGGGTAAGTATTTTCAAAGCTTTTATTGTATTCAAAATCAAATGTAATTGTCCAGTTCATAATTGCAATGGATGAGGAGTTTTTGTGATTTTTTAAAAGAATATTATGTAATGGATTTGACTAACTAAGGCTGAAAAGTGTATCTATTGCAGTTACACCTGTTGTTGTATCATGTTGGGTTCAGCATGGTGGTCTGGTCTGTGTTATGCAACTTTTGAGTGAACTAGTGCTGGGCTGGAATGTTTATTAGATTGGGATGAATAGTAGATTGTACCACTTTCAGGGCACGGGTAAGTATTTTCGAAGCTTTTATTGTTTTAAAAACTGAATATTAATTTGAAATTATTGTTGTGCAGTTCGTAAATATAACGGATGAGGAAGTTTTGTTAAAACATCTTTGAATATTATGTCATGGATTTGAATAACTAAGGCTCAAAAGTGTATATAAGTGGTCCAAAATCTACCCCTCCTCACCATATGGGCATCAACCACCCACGATGTCATTTCGAGCAGTTAGAGATCTGCAGCTCCAACTTACAAGCGAGGAGAGAGAGTTATTCTTGGCCAACGTAATGGGGAAGGATAGACCAAAGCGAAAGAGTGCTGGGATGGAGGCAGGTCCGTCCAAGAAAATGAAGAAGAAGAAGGGTAAAGGAAAGTTACCGAAGGAAAAGGATCCATCATTCCAAGCTCGGGCAAGTGATGAACACCGACAGCTGCTGAAAGAAGCCATGAGGCAGAGCTGTGTGGATGCCAACATCCAGATGACCACCAGGCAGTACCGGGCAGAAGTGGAGGTTTCGGAGAGTGAGGAAGAAGACTACCTCAATCACCTGGTGGATGACCTGATATCTCCATCAGATGTTTGTGATGAGTCGGTGGAGTTGGAGGATGAGATGGAAGAGGAGGAAGAGGAAGAAGAGGTACCAGAAGAAGGGGGCACAAGCAGTGTGTCGGAAGAAGCAGAGCCAACTGAGCCAATGGTGCAGAAGACGGCCCGCAGAAAGGCACCAAAACCAACCCATGTCCCTGACTCGGACAACGACCCGGACCATCCCCGATCAGATGAGCCAATGGTGCAGAAGACGGCCCGCAGAAAGAAGGCACCAAAACCGAAACCTGTCCCTGACTCGGACAACGACCCGGACCATCCCCGATCAGATGACGAAAGTGCTGCCCCCGACACACTTGGCTGGAGTCGATCTCTACGGAAGATCAAGGTAGAACCGTTCAAGGGGCCCAAGCCGAAGGGTCCGACATTCAGAAAGCGCAGGACACCAGTCAAGTACTTCCTGCAATTCTTCCCCTTGTCGCTGTTCGTCCAGATAACAACATGGACAAACGTCAATCTCCGGCATGCTGGCGTCCGTGTTCTGACCACCGTGGAAGAGCTGAAGGCCTGGTTTGGGATACACCTGGTGATGGGTCTCGTCCAGATCCCATACTATCAGGACTACTGGTCCCCTAGTCCTGGCTACTACAACCGGCTTGTTGCAACAACAATGTCGAGAAATCGCTTTGATGTGCTGACAAAGCATCTTGCCTGCGCAGACCCGATGGCCAACCCTGAACGCTATCCCAAAGATGACCCTGGAATGTTCCAAGATAAGCAGCACCATTACCGCTTCATCACCAAGCATCCCCTCTATCCCTTGCAGCCAATGTGGGACACCATCTTGAAGCGTTGTCAGGCTAAGTTCAACATGGGCCGGGAATTAGCCATCGATGAAGCCATGGTGAAATATTCTGGATTCAAAGCCAAGGTCCGGAAATTTTTCATGCCACTAAAACCGATTCGAGCTGGTTTTAAACTGTATGCGGTTGCAGACTCCACCACTGGCTACATGTCAAACTTCATGGTCCATCCCCACAAGACCAAGAAGCCGACCAAGATGACGGACATCGCACTGCAAGTGGCAACACCCCACATGAAGAACCACCACCACATCTTTACCGACAAGCTGTATACCTCTGTTGAGCTTGCCCGTCTCCTTCTGTCCAAGAAGACCTACCTGACTGGCGCTGTGAAGTCAACAAGCAAGGGCCTCCCTGTTGACTTCCACAGAAGTGCAGACAAGAACCCGCACCACCACCAGAAGCTCAAGAGGCTGAACAAGATGCCCCGGGGAACGTTCTATTCCCGCCAACACGGCCAACTGACCACCGTTGCTTGGAAGGACTCTCGGGTCATGCAGCTTCTGAGCAGCGCTCACCAAGGCTACCGTGAGAAAACTACTGACAGCCTGGTGAGAAAAGTCCAGGATGAATCGGGACGGCGGAAGTCAACCATTGTGCCAGCCCCAAGACAAGCCATCGACTATACCAAGTTTATGGGAGGTGTGGATCGAGGAGACCAGCTTAGGGCATATTATACATGCTCTAGAAAGTCCCAGCATTGGTGGCGGAAGTTGATGTACTTCTTGGTGGACGTTGCACGTGTGAATGGGTGGATCTGCTTCCGACACCACCACCCCATCCATCCTCTCCAAGCCTCCACTGAGACGGACAGTGAAGATGACCTCGGTCGGCGGGACCAACAGAGCGGCAAGCACATGACGCACTCCCGCTTCGTAATGAGCGTTGCCACCGGCCTCATTGGTGGCTACAGTAAAGGAGCCATCATCCCCCAGTCTGACACTCAGCCACACCCTGCTTGGAGTTTGCCAAGCCATCGGCGGGAGAGGATGCCAGGCAAGCATGCCAGAACCTGCAAAGCCTGTTCCAGAGAGGGACGGAAGAATCCGTCCAACAACACCCCCACTACCAGACATGGCTGCCTTGTCTGCAATGTGAATCTTTGCTCAGGGCGTTGCTTCCAGGAGTTCCATGGGGCAGGGGGAGTCACACAATGAAGTGATGTAAATATAAAATGTAAATAGAAATGGCCAAAAAAAAGGCCATAGATAAAAGTCCCCAAAGAAAGGGCCCAAGAGAAAGGCCATAGATAAAAGTCCCCAAAGAAATGGCCAAAAAAAAGGCCATAGATAAAAGTCCCCAAAGAAAGGGCCCAAGAGAAAGGCCCAAGAGATAAGTCCCCAAAGAAAGGGCCCAAGAGAAAGGCCCAAGAGAAAAGTACAATGTACACTACATGTATATAACAAAAACAAAACCCAAAAAATACCAAAAAAAAAAAAAAAAAGGCTGTGATGATAACTTGGCAAAGAGACAAAAGATTTCTAGCCAAAATTCTGAGCCTAAAAAACAAAACAAAGACAATGACCATTATTCAAACACCCAACAACATAGTACCATGCTGAACCCAACAGCATCCAACAATTGCATGGTTACACGAGTGTTAGTCTTTGTTGGGATCAGCAGGGTTCAACACTGTACAATACAGTTGGAGTTTGTTGGGCCTGGCATCATGTGCAAAGTAACTGCAATATTACCATCAACACAGGACCCTGCTGAACCCAACAGTATCCACTGTTGGGTACTGTTGGGATCAGCAGGCTTCACACTTTTATGCTTGTTGGATACTGTTGGGATCAGCAGGGTAGAATTAGGCAAACAGTGAGGGGGTTAGGGTTAAGGGAGCATCTGGTAGCCTTGGCTACTGACTGGTTGAGTCACTTGAATGGGCACAACACTTTTATTTTTTGGCACAAACATGCTTCCTTCTTCCCTAACACAGATAATCCTACTGCTTCAATACACCGATCCAGTAAGCCACGCCCCTTGGCAAATTGACCAATCACAATGCGCGATGTAAGGTCTGACAAATTGCCGCCATTTTGTCTGACATAACATTTTAAATGTTGTATTCCTTACTACACACTTTTTGTTGTGTTTACCTGTTTTATATGTACCAGGCAATTCCTTTGAAAAACCGAGTTTTATCCTTAACCATGGTCAAGCGGTGTTTATATTTTCATTGCATTTCTGACTTTCGATACCCTGTCAAGAGAGGATTTTATTTAGCCTTTTCCAAAACTTAGTCCAACAGAGAGAAGTGCTTTCGGTGGTTGTAGGCGTGCAGTGGACGCGCACGGTGTGTGGGGGATCATGACACGTTGTGTGCATGTGCGCGGTTGCTTGGCCGTTGCTATGGTGGGTGTGGCCTACTGGATCGGTGTATCGAGCTGTGAAAAATTCTATGAGATGTTGTTGAAGAAAAGTGGGTAAACCGGTTCTGAAATTCCCAACTGGAAAGGAAGGCACCTTAGCAAAGGCTGAAAAGGAATCTCGTCCAAAGGAATCCTGAAAGTGAGGCATCATCACACTGTGGGTCTGACACAGGGCAACAAGTCAGATCTCACTCCCAAAATGAGGAACCCTTTTTTAAGGAAATCTGTTGCACTAAAAGGTGCTTTTGAAAAAAGGGTCCTGATAAAACTGACTCCCAGGGGAGTGACACTGGCAAAAGAAACCGACTCAAGAAAGGGACATCACAGATAAGACAAAAACATTAATGGACTTGCTGTAGTCTCCTGATGACAGGCAGACTACACACAAAACATTGAGTTACAGGCTCTTTTCCGTGCAATTCTCCACATCAATTTGATCTACCGGTACATGTAGACAACAAATTGGAATTCAATGAAGATGTCAACTTGACGTTTGCAGCTACATGTTGTCTGTCTGATAACAATTTAGGCAGGCTCCTATTCTAGAGTGACCCACGTGGAAGGGGCCACCCAAATCCGCATCAGGCCACATAAAAACTGTTAATGACCTGGCTGGGCCACTTGTATCACATAGTAATATGTAGGCCTATAGCCCATGTGCTACGGGACACTTGAATTCAAGGCTTTCCTTTGAGATGAGATTTGACAGTTTTCTTGGTGAGAATACCGGTAGTAGGGGTAATAGGTTTGCGGTGAAACCATGTAAATTCTCTCTTGTGAGTATGTGTGGTTCTGAAAAGACCCTGGAGGAACTACATCTCTTTTGAGATCTCGGCCAACTCCACCTGGAACTTTGCTGTGGTGGCCAGATAGGCCATTCAAGAAACAGAAAGAGGGGGGCTAGCATCAATAAAGGAACTGTCTTCTCCTTTCTTATAAGGCAGCAGCAGATAGATAGCAGTTGACATGGCCTTCAACCACCTTGTGGTGGCAGAATTGGGATTCTATTACATAACACTTCATACAAGGTTTCAGGGGGAAGCGTATTCAGAGACATCACACAAAAGATGATTCAAAGGTAATGAGAATCTGGTTGCTGCGGCCCTTATAAACGGGCAAGGTCTGGCATCGTTTCAAAGTGTTCGGAAGGGTGTGATATACCGGCACCCAACTTGGCACAGTTGGCACTTGGCAGGTTCTGTAAAAAGGAAACGGAAAGGGACAAGTCCTTTGGGAGGAACCCTCTTCATCTTGTACACGTACATGGTACTTCATTGTTGTTAATCAATTCTAATAATTATCATACTTTATATTATTCACATCATTTAGGAATGATCGAGGTCCAGGTCTTTGGGAGGCTGCAGTTCAGAGCACTCTCTATCCCAAGGACAGCTCTCAGGAATAACACACCCGTTGCCGAAAATTGGGGATTAGGGGAGGGATTAGGAAAGGTTTATCATGAATCGAGGCTGGATCTAGGCCATCGTCATTTCTCCATGGTATAATAGCGTGCCGAGCTGAAACTTTGATTGTCATGCATTTCTGATCAGTGTTGAAAAGACGGCATGCAAAGTGAGTTTTATAGCCGGGATGGTAGGGTTTTAGGCGGGTCTTTAGGCAAGCCAAGAAGGGTGTGGTTTGCCGGTACAGAGCTCTACTTGACAAAAGGTCATCTCTAAACACTTTTCAATAGCAATCACTCAGGACGGGACTCAGCATATCACCACATGAACTCCACACACACACACAGCTGCTACCTTAGACTAGTTGTCAAGAACTTGAGTGCTGGGTCTTAGGGGTCTACAATGGAGCGAATAGAACTAGAAAAGCAGGGCCAGAACTCAATTTGGCAAGCGGTTGGGTACCGGTGAATGCTATGGGGTATGGGTGTCTTCCGTGTGGGCACCAGCCATGGGCCAAGGTTCTGCGATGATTGGGGAAAGGGTAAGGCTCTACCTACGGGGAACCTGCACAAAAGTCAGATTCTAGAATAATGCCGTTGTTAAGCAAAATGGATTAAGAGAAGAAATTCACCATGCTGGAAGGAGAGAGGATTGCTGGTGACAGGAATGTACAGGTATAGATACCGGTACATGTATATACAATAACTAGGTTACTCAGATGCTGAAATACACGTACTCTTCCCTTTAAAAAAAACAAACCACAACTCATTTCTGGTGTTCCTAGAAAAACATTGCTTTCCTTATTTCTGTTATCTTGCAAACCCCTCTTTGGCTAAAAACAATTTAGAATGGGATTTATATAATTCCATAATTGTTCACAACTTCTGTTCACAATTAAGGAGTATAAATGAGAAATAGCCATACACACAAAAATGCGTGGTTATGGTTTTCTTTCTTTTCCATTTGTTTTACTAAGAGTAATACAAGTATACAAAAAAATGTTCCAAACAGAAATGCTGCTCACTGACTAAAATGACCAAAATAATACAAATCTGAAAAAAAAAAACATTTCTCACAAATTCAGCGGGTCTGACGTTTGGATTCCTAGCAGAACCTCCCTGCTTTTGAAAAAGGTCTTGCTTTGATTGAAATGTCACCTCCTACAAATTTATGATTTTATTTTATTATGATTTTTTTTTTTTTTTTTTTTTTTGGGGGGGGGGCTGCTTAGAGATGTATGAAGCAAAGAGGAAATGGTTTTCAACAATTGATGGGGTAATTTGTTGACTGTGGAAAGGAGGGGGAGGGGCTAGTGAGTGTTGACACAGGGTGTGTGACATATGACACTATAACCCAGCAGGGATTTCCAAAACGGAAGGAAGCCACCACAGGAGGTGAACCTCAGGGGGTGCTTAAAACAAATTAATATAAAAAAAACACCCCGGAATTCAAGAGCAAAAAAACCCCAATATTTCAAGTTGGAAAAAGATAGCTGAGGAAAGCTGTGATGACTGAGAGTCATGCAGGTTGTGATTGATCATGAGTCTGCGAGAAAGACTCACAAGACTACGCCAGATCCTCTTTCCAGAAAACCTTTAATCAGTCCCAATTTATTCCACGAGTCATCCCCACCTGGCAATTCCTGTCTCCTCTGTAAGACATCTGGTCAGTCAGCGTAAACCCTGCCATTTCTTTTCAAGTCGCTCAGAAATGCCATGCCATTATGCCAAGTGTTTTTTTTTTTTACTTAAACGTCTTTATTGAGGTGGATTTAAAGTACCCCTAATGCAAAAATGTTGCGCACCCCTTCATACTCAAATGACCAAAATACAAAACTCAGACAATTTAGAGGACCTATCATTTCAATCCTAGCAGGACCTGTATCAAAGGCAGAATTCTGTCGCTCAGATTAGGCATGCAAAAATGCTAGTTTTTCTCTTAAATGTGTCTTCTCTGGTGGATTTAAAGTACCCCTAGCACAAAAATGCTGCAAACTACTGACTCAAATGACCAACATACAAATCTCTCAGAAATGAGAGGGTCTGAGATTTTGATCCTCACCATGCTCACAGGACCTTTCTCCGAGGCATCTTGGAGAAAGGCCCTGCTGGGATCGAAACTTCAGAACCTCTATTTGCGTGGATCACTGACAGGTGGAACAGGGCGGCGCAGGTAGGGAGAGCAGTCAAATGGTGTTAGGGGTGACTGAAGGACAAGGAACAAGTTTGATCACAGCATGGGACGTGGTTGACAGGAATCTCTGAAATCAATTCTGACAGTCGATGGAGTTGTTTGCTGGGTGCATTTTAAGAAAACATTGGCTCTTCTTTTCTGGGGGGAGGGGGTCAAACAAAGTGTCTAACAGGTGCTGTGCGGGTTGGTATTTAGGTCTAGGAGACTTGGAAAATATGACGTGGTATTGTTAAGGGAAGATGGGGGGGATATGACATGGTTAGGATGTCACTGTGAAGCTGGGAGAGGAGGTCAAGAAGTATTAGAGGGGTGTCTTTGAGTCTATATCATTAGCTCAGTCAGTGTTCAAAGGGTTAAAGACAACAACAGGAAACCGCCCTTGTGCAAATGGGAAACCAAACTGCCTGTTTTTCAATCCTGTTCATAATCCTGCTCTAACTCGTAAAGGACTTTAAGTGATACCAAAACGCTTACTGAGTGAAATGACCAACTACACTGTAGCAAATCTTAATACATGTAATGTAGACTGGTAGAGGGATTGACGTTCTGATCCTAGCAGGACCATTCTCAAGGGGCTTTTCTTTGCCCTTGTGGAAGGTCTTTTAGGGATCAAAAATAGAATATCATCACCTGCTAAATAGATGTACATGACCATTGTGCATGTGCATTGTATTTCAAGTACTTCCTGAGATTTAAGTTGGCCAATAAGAGATACTCACATTTCATATTGGTAAAGTGTATTAAAAGTGTATTGTAATCAGTGGTAATGTACAGTGTGTAATTCAGCTACTCTTTTTTTAAATTGATTTTTGCTGTGCTCCGACGACTATTTTTTTTATCAGTTTCACTGCACCTTCATGTCCTAAACAATTCAACGAAAAAAGAACATTTTAACCCCCCCCCCCAAAACAAAAAACAAAAAAACAAAAAAAATGAATGAGGAAATAGTTCTTTGCTTACAGCTCTAACTTTAAGCACAGCCGTGATGTTACCCTGCAGCTCACTGGCGTAATTCTTCAAGTCCTCAAACTGCCTGGAAGACAGGGGTAAAAAAGAAATACATGTATTCCTGAAAGGTCATTATTCCAAATACAAATGTTATCCAATGGACAATTTCAACCTACTGTAATTACTGAAATAATTGTAACTTGAAGTAAACACAAACAACTGTTGCAAACTGCTCACTGACTAAAATTACTTGCAATACATACTGCAAATATCAAAAGTGATATACAAAAATGTTGCAAACTGCTTACTGACTAAAATTACCAAAATGTAAATCTTAAAATTTAGTGGGCCTGACGTGTCGATCCTAGCAGGACCTTTCTCTTCGGCAAAAATCAAAAGTTAGAGGGCCTGACATTTCCATCCGAGCAGGACCTTTCTCAAGGGCAAAGTGGTCAGCGATAATTGTAACTTGTGGAGTCTTGTGCACAACAGGTGTATATGAAAAAGTAGATTGGGGAATCCTTAGGATAGCATATTAAAGTACATAACATTGCAATGAGCTTACAATCACACAGCTGTGGAAAACCATCCTGATACTGTGTGTGTGTGTGGCCAAAAATGAAGAAGCAATGCAATGACTCACATCTCTTAGAGAGTGTCTTACCTGTTGGGTTTCTTGAGACGGAATGAGGCATTGAGACTTTTCAGTCTGGAATCTTGCTGCAAGGAATCCAATAATATTTGGGAACAAAATCCAGGATTACATATCAAGCCACCCAAGATAAACAGCTGAAAGAGTGACATGTTTAAAAAAATAACCGAAATCAATTCAAATTTTGTGTAGACGGTTGTGGTAACATAAATGGGATCACACTTGTTAAAATAGGGGCTGGTATGGGTTGGTAGTGGAAAAAGCTTCTACATACTCAACACTATTATTTTGGTAAAACGATACAAAAATGTTCCAGAAATGTTGTTTTGTTTGTGATTATTTGAAAGAAAAAATATGAATATTACAATAGCCAACTCCAGGAAATGCACCTGATTGGCCAATATGTTTCTACCCAATATCTGTAAAATTCATGGCAACATTTTCATATGGTTCCAGCTTTACACACACACCAAAACAAACAAACAAATAGAGCACACAGACTGTCTTTCGTAAACAAACATGTGGACACCTAAACACACACAAAAATTAACAAAGAAAACAAGGAAGCAAGCAGAGCTGGTTTGGACAGTGTTAATCTCTAAAGTTGGGTGGCTTTCAATTAAAGTTTGAAACTGCACTTTCATTTTTGACGCAAATATACTAGACAGGAAAATGTCATAAATTTACAGGATCTGGTGTTTCTGATCTGATAGGGTGGAAATAGGGTAGGGGTAAGGGTGGAGGTAAACTGGGGGTAGTGTGGGGTAGGGTGTGGGGTAGGGTGGGGTAGGGAGGGGGTAGGGGAGGCAGGGGGTAGGGCATGGTGGGGGTAGAGTAGGGTAGAGTCAGTCATTAGGGTGGGAGTGTAATGTTAGGCACTATGACATTTGTATTTGGGTCATTTTAGTCAGCAAGTACATGTACATGTACTTGGCACCATTATTGTAAATAGCCAGAAGGAAAAATATTTAATAATGGAGGGTGGGGGTCTTTCAGTAAATTGTATTTCAGTATTTCAGTAGGCCTAGTAGTAGTAGCATGATAACATGTGGAAGGTGGAGGTACTGGGGGGGGGGGGTAAGATGGGTAGGGTGGGGTTTGGATAGGGTGGAATTACATGTAGGGTAAGGGGAAGCGTGGAGGTAGTGTGGGGGTAGGGAGGGGCTAGGGTAGGGAGAGGGTACATGTAGGGTAGGGTGGGGGTAGGGCAGGGTGGGGATAGAGTGAGGGTAGAGTCATCAAGGTGGGAGTGTAATATGGGCGGTACGATAGGCTGGGATGGGAAGGGTTGGGATAGGGTAGGGGCATAGGGTTAAAGGGGTAAATATCTGAAAAGGTCAGGGTTCAATCATTGTACAGTGTACATGCCAATACTCTTCTACACATTTGTACCTGAGTCTCTACAGATCCCACTGGCAGCTAAAAAAACAGACGACAAAAAGAACAGAGCCCAAGAAAACAATACCCCCCAAAAAAAACACAAACGAAAGAAGCAAGTAGTAAGAACCAAGATGAAAAGAAAGCTTTTAGCTGGCTTTTAAAGAAAAAAAAGAAAAATATGTGAAACATCTCCTGCATGTAAAAGGCTACAAATGCAAAAACAATTGGGAACATGGATATGAAACTTTGCTAAATTTGCTATATGTTCATGGGTATTTGTAATTTGCAAGACATTAGAGTTCTTTAGGTTTTGTTGTTGTTGCTGGGAATACATGTGTTAAGATGATCTTTTGGCATTAGAAGACCTGACAGTTACATGTACTGTAGATCCCAGAGGGTAGAAAGACCTCTGGGGAAGGTCCAGCTACATGTATATGTACTGTAGGATGGCAATGTCAGGCACTCTAAAATGTTCTAAAGTTAACTGTTGCTTGCTTTGTTTTTTCGTGGGGGTGGGGGGAGCAGGTTTTTTAAGACTTTATGCAATTCTTGCTTTAATGAATCATATGTTTTTCTTTTGATCTTACTGGTTCATTTGATAAGCCACTGAACTTGATTTGATGAGGTCTGGACTGCTGATAGCTATAGAACGCTGTCCAGTGGATTACACGGTGTGCATATACCGGGTATGCGTGAGTCACAATTGACTTTTGCCAAGGTTTACATTTGTAATTTGGTTGGGGTGGGGGATGTTGGAGATGTTGCCCACCTTAGCTTGGAACCCAGTGGCCTGGACCGTCTCCTTCCAGCCGTCCTCCTGAGACAGAAACCCATGGAGGATGGTGTCCTTGCACAGCAGGTGGTGAGCGCCCACCCGCTGCAGGAACCCTTCCAGTCCCACCCGCCGCCGCTCAATGAAGTCAGTGTCAAAGTTGTCCACGGTGCTCAGCTGCTGCCACATGAGCGTCATCTGAAACCAAACCACATTGGCCAAATAGAGAGATTCACAGAGACACCGGCAGAGATTGTGACAGAGAGACAGATCAACAGATAGCAATAAAGAGACAGACAAGCAGACGGCAACAAAGAGACAGGGGGACAGACAAGCAGAAAATGACAGAGACAGACAGGGACACAGAGAGGGAGACAGAGACAGACACAGAGAGACTGGAAGATACAAACATATTATACATACAGAGAGGCAGAGAGACAGAGAGGCAGGGAGGCAGAGAGACAGAGAGGCAGGGAGGCAGAGAGACTGAGACAGAGGAAGGGAGACAGAGTCAGCGACAAAGAGACATAATATAGAGAAACAGAGACAAAGGAACAGTGAGAGCGAGGGACATAGACACACAACTGACACAAGCGCACAGAGAGAGAAAGACACAGAGACAAAGAGAGAAGCAGAGAGAGAGATACAGAGGGACAGAATTAGACAGAGAAAGGGAGAGGCTAAGAGACAGAGAGGGAGGATTTCCTCTTGATCTGTACATGTATGTGTCTTTGCAAGTATAGCTTCTTTCTTTTGTGATATATACAAAAATGTTGCAAACTGCTTACGGTACTGACTAAAATTACCAAAATGCAAATCTCAAAATTTAGTGGGCCTGACATTTTGATCCTAGCAGGACCTTTCTCAAAGGCAGAGTCACTCTGTCCTTGTCACTCTGCCTTTGAGAAGGGTCCTGCTAGGATCGAAAAGTCAGGCCCACTAAATTTTGAGATTCTTTCTTTTGTTTTAGCATTAAGCTACATGTACTACTTACTGTACATGTACGTGTATGCAAGAAACATGTACATGTACTCCCCTACAAAATAATATTCAATGTAAATTGCTCTCAGTAACCATGGTAACTGTTCATAATGCCTGAGAACAAAACTGATCAGACCCAACTTGCAGCTAGTAACCCGCAGAGACACAATTCAATTTTGGATATTGCAAAATACCCTCATGGAACAAACCACATGAATTTAAAACAAGACCTGTGTGGTTTTCTTTTCCCGAGTGCAAAGTACTCAGGATGTCGGTTGTATATTTAACTCCAAACTTTGTTTATTTGGACTCTATCTGACTAAAAGCATTCTGGTAATCTGGAGCGGACCAAAAAATAGACAAATAGAATAAAGCTGGAGGGTAACACAGGATATGCGTGTAATCGGATGGATTGTCCGGCTGACCTTGCGGTTACAATGCCTTGTAACCACTGACCCCTTCAGAGACACTTCCTACATGTACCAACCATATTAATAGCCTCAAAGTACTTTCTGTTGCACACCCACCCACTCCCTTGCCCATAAGAAATTCTAATCAGCTCCTTCTGAAAACCCATTTTTTTTCTCTCCAATTTTTAAGTGCATCTTATTTCCAAGAAGTAGTCTACACTGTATGTAAGTCTATGAAACTGAAAGTGAGTGATACTGATAGGCAAGTTCAGTTTCACTTGCAGGTTCATGGTATCTACATGTACATGTGTATCACTTAAACATTGTTTTATCATTTCTTGGAAGGTTTGCGGTGAAGTAAGAATGTCTTTGTACTGGAACCATTTTGAAACTCAGGAGTACCACTGGTCGAAAAATAAACAGATTTGATTGATTTTCAGTATCAACATTTTTCATAGGCAGTCTAGTTGACTTACATGTAGGCCTTTTCTGAAATCATTGGCTATGGCTTCAAATCACACACAGGTCTATTAAAAGCCACTGGCTGGCAGGAGTGGCTTGGGCTTGGTTTACAATAGACACGTATTACCAACCACATGTCAGTGCTAGTCTAGTGTTGTTTGTCTGGGCCCCTTAGACTTGCTTCTGGGAAGACCACTTCGGCTGGTCATAAAAAAAAATACCACTGTATAAGCATCAAGCACTCCAACCACTTGAGCTTTAGGGCCCTGGCCTAGGGCTGTGGCATTCCCCTAAAAAAATCAACAATCTTTGGAGGGCTAGGGCCACAAGTCGGAATCCGATAATGACAACAATAGAAATTTCATCTCAGCTATGTACAGTATTTTCAGGGACCATTCTCCCAGTGCCATTCAAATGCAAACAACAATAAGCTAAATTCAGCAACCTTTGCAATCCTGAATTCTCGGATTTTGACCCACTCCCTCATCACTAATGGTTTAAAGGTGCCACTCTTAACCTGCGGTAATTTTCAAGACATCGCTAAGACCCTAAGACACCTCGGTCCCCATTGCAAGTGCGCAACCCATCCCCCCACCCCTCTCCATCCTCACCCTTTTCTCAGGCAACGGTGGGACAATCACATAGGAGTAGGTGACCACAAGGTAGTTGCGCAGTAGCTCAAACTCGCTGTAGCGCCTCCAGAGAGATGTGTGGCCCTCACCAAGGCCCCTGGCCCCTGTCTCCTTGACCCTGGGGGATAAACAAAAGCAACAAAATTAACACTATGGCCGTTCCCACTACACCAAATAAACGTGATTATTTGGATCGCGATTTGAATCGCAATTCAAACTCCACTTTTTTTGCGTGTAGGGGACACAATAAACACGATTATTAGTGGGATTTGAATCGTGATTCGGACTCCACTAAAGAGTTTTTTTTCAAATAATCACATTTATTTGTGACTCGATGTGTGTGGGAACGCTCTGCTCAAATCGCACCTTCTTTTTTTTTAAGCCCACGATGCATTGTGCAAGCATGGCATTTCCTGCCTGCAGCTTACTGCCAGGAAGAGCAGCACAGAGTTTGTTTACGTTCGTCAGCGAGTCCCGCCATTCCCACTTGCGCAGTGTGACCACATGCTAACCGCAACCGGCTCGCGTTTATTTGAGGCGCGATTATTTGGCCTGTGTGGACACGACCAAAAAAAAAAAGATTTTTGAATCGCGATTCAAATGGCGATTATTTTCGTAGTGGGAACGGCCCTAGTATGGCCCTTCACGAATCCATGGGTCATCATGGTCATGCTCCGTCTCAGGTTTTGTCTCCGTCTGACAAAACCTGAAAATCCAGGTTGTGGTTTATCGCCGAATTTGTAGGTTTGCTGCATGGCTTGATAGGTACAGTGTATTGTATTCACCAAGAAATTGGGGGCCAACACTAGTTTCTAGATACTATGCCTATTGCATTATAATGGGTAAAAGAAATGTGACCAAAGTCTAAGCCCAAGCCTATGATTGGTGCTGCTGTCCATCTGAGCCAGGAGAAGCCATGGACAAAGCATCTTTGGAAATATTCCACCACAGCATCAAAATCCAGGAAGGTAATGACTAACACTATGCATGCTCTATTTGGATACATGTACATGTACATGAATGTTGTACTAACAATTCTTCATTTTTTTTATAGCTCAGATGGTTGGAGTGCTGGTATGCAAAACCAGAGGTCTCAGGTTCAAGTCCCAGTCCAGTAAACGATTTCTTGGCCATTTTTCAAAATTCTTCTTTAAAATTGTGTTCACTTCTCTCCTGATATTTCTCCCAAAGATGTCCTGTCCTTCCATACTCCCTGAACTTCCCTTTAATTGAACCCTTTCCGGTCTACCAGCTTTCTCTTTTGTCCCTTTCCTGCCATCCCTTTCCTATCACCTCTCAAATCCCTTCCTACATGTATTTGGTTTTGTCCTTGCCATTCTGACTTTGAGAAATTTATGTCCTGCTAGGATCGAAACATCAGGCCTTAGAAATGATTTGAGATAACACAAAAAATGTCATGAAGGTCCAGGGCCTGACCTGACATTTCGATCCCAGCAGGACCATCCTCCAAGGTATTCTTCCTTGTAGAAAATGTCCTGCTAGGATCAAAACTTCAGGCCCTGTACATTTTTGAGATCTACATTTTGATAATTGAAGTACCGGGTAGATTTTGGTATTAGTTTTTTAAAAGGGGAAATATAAAAACAAAAGAACTTGGCAGGGAAAGTGTTTATGGCATTGACATTCACTTTCAATTTTGTAGGAATCCGTGGGTGGGGGAGGGGGTGGGGGAGGGGATGGAGGAGGGGGTGGAGGAGGGGTGGCGTGGAAGCAAAACCAGTTGTTGACAGGTTCCATCAATCTGAGTAGATACCTGTATGAGTGAAACCACACACTCACGCGGTCACGTGAGGGAGCCAGGGAGGACATTGCGGTCAGAGAACGGTGTCACTGGACTGGTTTACAATTTCACTTCTCACTTTGCCCAATGTGAACTCTCCTGAATACACTTCATCATTCACAAAATAGTTTGCTTCCTCTTCACCAAATCAAGCAGACTTTTCAAATGAAAACTGATCCAAGTCTTAAAGGCAAACAAACTCCCAAGAGAGTCCCATTTTGTTCAATTTAAAAAAAAATTGTAAACTGCATCACAGACTCAGATGATTGAAATACAAATCTCAAAAAACCACTGGAAACCCCATTGAGCTCAGTGTACATGTACATGTAGGAACACAAACACAAAATTGATGGGTGACTTTGGTAGGAAATGTGACATAATTATCTCGGCATTAATCTACATGTAGATGCATATAGGGGCCTACAGGAAGTCTGCACTGAAAAGGAAGTCAAATAATCAGATGACAGGAACGTTGATAAAACAAAACCTGTACAGTACCGGTAGGGCCTACATGTACAGTACATTGTACATTGTATTGTACAATGTACACTAAAATAATATATTGATATTCTCTGCTGTACATGTACACTGTTACTGTACATGTACACATGTATACATGTACTGTACATGGACAAATACCGGTAATACGGATACATTATTTCCAATATGTATACATGTACATGTACATGTACATGTACATGTACATACCGGTATATACGTAGAGTATGTGACAGTGTGTTTACACTGGATCCCGCAAGGGGGATCAGATCCTATGAGGGTGGTCAAAGGGCAGTCAAAGGGCGGTCAACGACAAGTGTAAACACTCACGCGATCAGGATCAGATCCCGGGATCTGATTCACCTCTTGAGAAGGATCAGATCCGGGTCTGATCCAGTGTGCGGGATCAACATTATTGAGTGCAAACACAACACTGGATCTGATCCTGCAACTTACAAGGACAACATCCGGTGCAAGCCTGGCCAAGCATGCAAAAAACATGAATGGTCACTTGTACTTTGTACGTGGACATGTACTGTACCGGTATGTTTTCGAGTCCAATTGGTTTTTGTGCATCATGGCTGGGCTGATGCTCTACTGCGCATGACTAGGCCCTACTGACATGACTGACCCACATGCAGGCCTTGAATTTGGTAATTTTGAGGGCAAGGCCACTTTGGCCTAGAATGATGCAAACTTTTGGGGGCACCAAGGCCAGTGGGTAGGGCAACAAGGCCAAAAAAAATTGGGAAAGGGCACAGAGGCCAAATGGAATTAAATTGTACAATTTTGTCCATGTTTGTATGCCCTGCTATATACATGTACTGTACTATACATAGAGTGAAACCTGCTTATCCGGCCACCTCTATAAAAGGGCCTTTTGTCCATAACTGCCACCTTTCAAAGTCCCCATCGACATTGCAAGTTACGATAGTGCGGTCACTGTCCAACACGGCCAGCGGCCAGACCTCTTGGAACAGCGCGTGTACATTTGCATTGAGGATAAACCTCCACATTCTGACCAACAAAGAAATAAAAGTCGCCCTCTTTTGGCGCACCAAATCTCCAAAGTCAGAAACCTAGACGTCTTTTATGTTGGTCACACGTTTTTGTATTGAGGATGCCGACTATTTATTTCCGATACATGGTTTACACATTAACGCGGCTGTTGTCGACACGATCACGTATCACTCATTATTTTGACTTCTCTGTCTTATTGAGTTGACATTGCTCCCCGATAATCCAAATAAAATATATGTAGTCTAAAAACAACTGTAAATATGCTTAGCAATGCAAAAAAGGGCACGACGGCAAAGGTAAAAAAAGGGCATGGCCAAAGTGGCAGTGAAGATGGGGATTTTTGCGGGGCACCTCGGCCAGTAAAAAGGGCAACGACGGCACTGGCCGTCGTGGCCGTCGTTCAATTCAAGCCCTGTGTACTGTGTACATGTACATTGTACACCTGTACATGTACATGTATGATTAATAGGTTTGCGGTGACACCATGTAAATTCTCTTTTGTGAGTACATGTATGTGTTGTTCTGAAAAGAGGAAAGCAGTCTCCTGAAGATTAGCAGAGTACACTGTTCGAAACGTCAAGTTCCTCCGGTTCTTTTCATAACCACACATACTCACAAAAGAGAATTTACATGGTGTCACCGCAAACCTATTAATCCTGCTATTCTCACCATGCAAAAGCAAACCTTCAAATCTCATGTACGGTACATTTGTACATGTACACACGTGTACATGTACATGTACAGTACATGTATGTACAGTGTATGTGAATACCGAAAGTGTTTCCGTTGCTCCACATGTGATCATTGCAGTATCAGGATCCAGTGTAAACGCAGTGCTGTTTCTTTTTTTTCTTTTTTTATATACCGTAATATACATGTAAGCCTGCGGGTGTTTGTAAAAGCATGCTACAGTGTGTGTGAGAAATGGCGCGTGCACACGAACTTACATGTACCGGTACATGCACCCAGTGGGCCTAAGGAGTCTGATGCTTTAAAATATGTAGAAGCAGTAGCGGGAGAGGAGGGCAGGAAGGAAGGGCCATTATCAAAGCCTCAGTGAGCCAGCGGAGATGGAGGCGAGATAACAGCCAAAGGTTGAGAGAAACCAGAGAGGAGGACTGACTCACAGTGGTCATAAGAGACCCAAGGGTTTGGACTAGGAGAGATATACATGTAGATATGTACACGTATGCACTATGCACATACATGTAGCCAGTTAGTTTGCTTGATTGCTTGCTGTTTGGGGTTCGGGCACCCTTCTGTACTGTACATGTACAGTAGCATACCGTGCATCTCTTAAATCAGTGTCACCAAGGGTTTCCACTCTATATCAAACTTACTATGAGATGGCCCTAGGCTTCACCTTTGGTTCCATTTTTACATTTTCAACACTAACATGCATGTGCATGTAAATTCTGTCATCTGTTAACTGGTTAACATGGTTAACTGGTTGACTGGTTAACTAGTTAACTGGTTAACTGGTTAACTGGTTTTACTCCTTACCCTTCCCTTTGATCTCACCCTACCAACTTTACTCGTCCTTTGTTTCTCATCTCTGTCCTATAATCCTATTCACTCTCTTCTCCCTTACTTCGTGTACATTTGTACATGTATCTATTTTGTCTTTGTCACCCTGCCTTTGACATGTTTGAGAAAGGTCCAGCTAGGATCGAAACGTCAGGCCCACTAAATTTTGAGATTTGCAATTTGGTAATTTTAGTCAGTAAGCAGTTTGCAATATATTTGAATATCACTTTTTGGTTAACATGTACACGTATCACATGTACATGTGCACACTGTCATTCACACATGTACCATTATACGGTAACTGTACAATACATACATGTATGGTTTCCCATGTATTTAATGCGTTTGGTGGTCAATCTCAAAGCTTTTGTGGGCTGCCCCAGGTACATGTACATGTACAGTACGGTATTTGTTTTTAGAGATTGCCATTTCAGGGGTCAGAAGCATGGCAGAAATAACGTGAACACAATTGCCTGACATTTTGATACTACATACATGTACATGTACAGGTGTACTGTACATGTATACATACATGCAGCAGGACATTATTCAAAGAAAGCACAAATTAAAAAAACTATTCATGTAAACAAATATGTGCAATCTACATGTACATGTATGTACATGTATACATGTAGGTCTACCATTGATCTGTTTTGATAACTCCACAAGTCCACGGAAGTACTTAACCTTTAACCCGTGTTCAATTTGCCATCCATGGAATATCAAGGAAAAGGTAAAGGCCAGTGTATTGAATGAATGTAGCCTACTGTAAAATAAATGTACATGTGTACATGTATACTGTACATGATGCATGTACACATGGCCATGCACATCTCTATCAGACTCTGTGTACATGAAAGTTATCACATGTTCAATGCTTTGGGGTAAATGGGCTTGCTTCTGCATACGGTAACAGCAATCCTGACTTTAGTTTCGCATGAGCAACCTCCTGGGGATCTACGCTAACATCCATTAGGGAGATTGGCTTACTAAAGTGGCATTATTCAATGTCTCTACTCCATCAGGTGAAAAACATCACAATGTGCAATGCACAAGGGTTGGGCTTGCTGGCAATGAGGATAGGATGGAAACTCTGCATGTATTAGTGCATACGGACATTTACATGTACTGTACATGTTCATGTACATGTGTATGTACATGAACATGTACATGTACCAGGTATGTGTGCTACGGTACAGACTACAGTGCGCATTTGACATGTCCATGTACAATACATACATGTACAGTACACCATACATGTATCATCCCCATGTACATGTACATGTACATGTATACATCTGCAAGTATTGTACATGTGCATGTGCAAGTATTGTACATGAACTGTACATGTACAGTAAATGTACATGTACATGTTCAAGGGGTGTGAACAGTGATGTACATGTACATGTACATGTATTTACCGTACATGCACATACAATGTACATGTACATGTACAGTATACATAACACATGTACATGTACAGTATGTACACGTATGTACATGTACATGTATACAGTACTGTACATGTAATATACAGTACTGTACAATCACGGACATGTACATGTACCGTACACATGTACATGTATGTCGGGTAAGTGTACACGTACAATGATGCACAGTGCACACATGGATGAATTATGTATGTAACAGTACACTGTACACAACAGCTGACACAACCACAAAGATGTGTCACCCATTATCCCAATCCTGTAGCCTCTACCAGCTAACACCTTTCTGAGTTCAGTGGATTTCCTTCATTTCCCCCACTACAAGAGAAATCACTTGCATCCTTACCACATCATGCCACCAGTCCCCTTGCATTTATTCAATCAGAGGAAACAAAAATACACGTATGTGTACTTAATGGTACTACTAATGCAATGACCTCTCTTTATCTTTCAAGTGGTGTGAGCAGCAACAAAAAAGTCAGTCGGTTTGTGGATGGCATTTATTTATGAACTTCCTTCAAAAAAACATCCCCTTGCCAGCAGAGCCCAAACATTTCCTGTTGTTCATTCTCTGCGCACAAAGGTGCTGATAATGGAATGCAAGTGAATGGGGCCTGCTGTTTTTAGTGCAGGAAAATCCCTGAGCGCCGGTGATACCTGTACCGGCCCCCGGGTACCTGTAGCCGGTGGGTCATTGGACACCAACCTGATTCAGAAACAGGTGCGAGAGTGGAGAAATTGGAGATGAAGAGTGGCGAGTTATCAAATGCCAAATCGTTCAGGGAAATTGTCAAATGATTTATGCAGTATGCATTGGGATGTGTAATTCCATACATCAGGGTCCAACTTGTGACATTTTGGTGCCCCCAGTTACATATGAACCCATTCAGCTTTCCTGCATGTAACGTAATGAACGACTTTGTAGATTGAACACTGCACAATGTATGTTATACATGAACAGTATAATATGAACTGTTTAATGGACAGGACATATCAATACCGGTATGTTGTTACAATATTACATGAAGGAAAGCTGAATGATTTCATACATGTGTACATTGTAAGTGGGGAGGAACACCAAAATGTCACAAGTTGGACCGATGATTTATGGAATTACTCACAAGTGACCACACCATCTACATGCAGAATCATATTGCTGATTGTTGAATGGTGAATATCTATACAGTACATGAATACCGTACAGTACACATGATTATACATGTACATGTACACTATACGTGTAGACACATACAACAACTGTACCTGAATCTGTATCCTTGTGGAGACATTGCTTTGTTCTCGTGCACTATACAACCGCGTGAGAAACTATTTTTAAACTAGTTTTAAAAATGCTTCCATTCCAACCACATTCACTTTCCTGGGTAGAAATTTGGACCGTACATGTCCCTTTTAAAGAACACTTCTATTTGCGACGGATTCTTACCCATCACAAATTTCCCGTTTTGGAGTTATTTCAAAATATTAGTTTTGTGAAAACCTTGTGGAGACCTACCCCGGTACATGTACACGGTAGTACATGTACACCTTTACAATTTCCATGTGGAGACCCATTCAACCTCCACAAGGAACTAGACAGATACACGCCCACGTGTGCACTAGTGCATTATGCACGCACGAGAGCGGGGCAAGCTGGTCTATCCCAGGTAAAATCTCACTAAACTTTGTGCATGTCAAACATTTGTACATGTACATGTACATGGTGGTAACCTTAGCAAAGTACTGTAGTAACCTTAGCAAAGTACTGTATAGTGGCTGAGCACTGATAACAAGCAGAAAGGACACAGTTAAAGTTTCCCTTTGAGACTGACATACAGTGTGTACGGCTGTAAATGTACATGCACATGTACCTGGTCTCCACCAGGTAGACTGTGTAGACATCCTTCATGCCCATGGAGGCAGTCCTGCCCGCTCCGGTCCTCTTCTCTTGCTCCGTGACACAGATCTCCACTTGTTCCAGGAGTGTCCCATCCTGTATATAGGAGATACATACATGTACATGTATGATTGTCACAAGTTGACAATAAATTGTGCATAAGCTACTGTAGTACAGTATTTAGCTATGTACACACAGGTGCATGTATGTGTAGTACATGTACATGTAGTGTGTACCCTCTTTGCTGAAAAGAAACTTCAAAAACGTTTGGATGGTGGATTTACATTACAATATACGCAGAATGTTTCTGGTGACACTGTGTGCACAACCGCTTTTGACCAAGAGTGTGGCTCTCAGAAAGGCCGGTGCAGTACACATGTACAATTGTGTGCTTGGCCCATCATCGGTTAACGACCCTTCTTAGGGCCACACCATCTCTTGAAAAGATATTAATTATGCATACCGTGTCACTGCAAGCATTCTACATTTACAGGTACATGTACATCAATGAATTAGTACACTGTATAAGGTAACACGGAAATGTTGCTAACAGCTTGCTGACACTCGAATGTCCTCATATGAAATTGAATCACAAACAGGTTTGGGGATTAGACGTTCGGATCCTTGCAGGACCATTCTCAAAGGCAGAGATACATGTACATCTAGGATGAAAACGTTAGGCCATCAATTTTCTTTTGAGATTTGTTTTGGGGGTTATTCAAAGACAGTTTTAAAGCAGTTTTCAACACATTCTTTCATGACTTCAAGTCACACATAGTAGGAGGGCCTGATCTTTTTTTTATTGCAGCAGGAACATCCTCAAGGGGGCCTTTCAATTCTTGCCTTTGGGAAAAGGTTCTGCAGGGATCAGAGATCAGGCCCTGAAGGTCAGGTTGGATTAATGTACTGTACATACATGCACATGTAGATGTCCATGTACATGTAGAGTATCTGTAATGTTTGCTCATTTTATAAGCAGAGGAAGAGAGCAATTTAAGCAATACAAATAAAACAAAAAAGTTGTATCAAAGCAATCTTAACATTTCCAACCGAAGCTGGCTGGAGCCAAGTCACTGCTATGGCCACGGCTATACACCTGTAACTATAGCCATTGCTCTGTCCTCTGTGTGCAGTAATGGCCATGGTTACTGCCATAGCCATAGTCATAGCCATTAATTTAACACCATCCAGCTTGGCAACAGAATAACACAATAGTCAGCAACTCATCAAAATGGGCAATGTACATGTAAAAGACAACAAGGCACCAAGGCAGATCATGAACATTCAACTCAATGGCATCAAAGCAAAAAAAACCAAACACCATTTGCATGCAAAACTCAATTGGTCACCACTCAGTCACTCACTACAGGTATTCCAAGTCCCAACCTCCACAACTAAGGGAAGAGATTTCTAGCAGCAGTATACTGTGTGTGAAATTCTTGGTGTTACATGTAACGTACACGTACACGTAAGTAGGGCAAACACTGATTGATGAAAGAAGTAGTGTTTGTGTTGGTACATGTGGAAGCAATAATTTTTCTTGTTGGCCTGGGTATGTACATGTACGTGTGTGTGTGGTTCTAAAACGAACAGAAGGATTCAGTGTTTCGGAAGCAGTGTGCCCTGTTCGTCGCCACTACAGTATGTAGAATTCTGCAATTCCCACAGTGAGGTGGGCTCATGATGGAGTCCGGTGCAATGAGAGCCAACTTAAGGGGGTGTAGCATGTACATTATCGAACACAGGATCCCTTCAGTGGAGGGCTGAGGCAGAAACATGACAACCACTGGCCTGTCGGTCAACCCTGTCAGTCTCAGTCTCTCAACCTATTTCATTTTTAGCCATTTTCTGTCCGTATGTTTCCTTCTTGCATTAGTTTCAAACTTACAGTACATGTACATGTTTTTGGTGCTGGAGTGTTGGGGTGTTTGTTTGTTTTTTTATTAATTAATTAAATCACCAGCCTCTCCCTAAAAAACAAAAACAAAAATATATTAGGACAATTTTTTTTATTAGGACAATATATTTTAAAGTTCTAATGACTAATTGTACATTATCTGATTTAATTTAAAGGGGAATGAAACCCAGAGAAAAATGTTGGCTTATCTGATTGGGTGTTAAAAACAACCATGTACATGTACAATTACCTATGTGCTACTCACCTACGAGTTTCATAAAGAGGGAAAAATCATGGAATTCGGTGGTCGAATTCGCGTTCCCGCAAACCGCCATCTCTTCGAATGGCCCACCAGTCACTTCGGGGGGGGTATGACATCGCAACGGAAAACTCCTGCATGGGCCCGGACGGATGTACCCCTACTACATGTACATACCGGTAAGTGCGTTCAGTTATACACTCGCAAACTGAACGATGGTGTTGGGGCCTACTGCCAGGCTTTCTCAAAGCCAATTTTGAGAAATTTCTCAACTTTGATGGCTGCAGCCCACTTCCTAAACAACTCAGGTCTCTTGTCCTTGTTGAGAACTGCATGGAAAAATTTCCCCAGCTTTTTCCCGCTGGCATTTTGACATCCAAAAGCCTGGCAGTACACAATTGTTTCAGCTCGCGGGTGTATAACTGCACGCAGTATACATGTAGTAGGGGTTACTCCGTCCGGGCCCATGCGGGAGTTTTCCTTTGCGATGTCATACCCCCCGCAGTGACTGGCGGGCCATTCGAAAAGATGGCGGTTTGCGGGAACGCGAATTTGACCACCGAATTCCATGATTTTTCCCTCTTTATGAAACTCGTAGGTGAATAGCACATACCAGTAGGTAATTGTAGGTTGTTTTTAACACCCAACCAGATAAGCCAACATTTTTCTCTGGGTTTCATTCCCCTTTAAGAAGTGAGCCAGGTATCCTTACTGAATACTGACCAGTTACAATTCCAGAACAATGTAACAAATTTCAGTGTTATTACGAGGATTAAAGGTTTTTTGGTCAATAATGGAACACAAACAAATTAGAAATTTTGAGAAATGAAACAACTTTTAGTCAATGGGAAACTTTCACAATGACTACTTAAAAAATACAGCGTGGATACAAAGACAAAGCACCACAGGTAATATGAACTCAAACACAAGTACATGTACATGTACATACAAAATACGTGGACATACATGTACACGACATGTAGGCCTACAGTACATGGGTTGGGGTTTTCAAAATGCAAACAAATGGAAATAAACTGGGTATGAAATAAAAAATAAAATAAAAAACAATTGAACAAGACATCTAAAACAGCCCACAATACTATGCATAAGAAAGCACAATACAGATTCAACTTTTTGGACCCAATTTCAAGGCAGGGTTGGGAGGTTGGTTGGCTGGCAGGGTGGGAGGGAGACTTACAAGTACCTGACAATCAATTAAAGAAGTCCAATGAGGAAGTTTGGGTTTCCTGTTCTGGAGTGGGCAACAGAATATAAAAAAAAGAAATGCGCAAATTAATGGAGAGATGGAGAGCCTCTTGCTAGTTGCTACACTTCCGAACCTACTGACAAAATGTACATTTTGTGTAGGCCTGATAGATGTCTTGTTTTCATTGTCATAATGTGCAAAAAGTCAAATTCTGAAAATATGAATTGCTAGATACAATTACAGGTACCTGTTTTACAGTGAGAAGTTATCACACCACAAAGGTTCAGGATAGGGTTTTGTTGTACCCTTAATTTTCTATGCATAATTAATCTATAAATCATTATATGAGTACGAGTTAAACTGGGACTTGTGGGAGAACAAATTTTTGAAAATAAAATGCAAACTCTGAATAGTAAATTAGTACGATTGTATGAACACCTGGTAGTGGTAGTGGTGCAGTCACTACAGTGGTACTGGTAGGCTTCAAAACACTGACAAAAGTGTAGGCAGGTCAGAAAATGTGGGTCACACATTTTATTTAATAATAATAAATTATTAGGTATTTTTGATGAGCGGTAAGTAACCGACTTCATTTACGGCTACGATAGAATCATGGCTCCATAATTTGAATACTACTAACATTTTCATTACACTTACTTACAGAATCTGCCATTCGTCAATGCACAAAATAATTCTGACAATCTGTGTTTACTAGTCAGTTTAGGTCTGCTTCTCGATTACGGCAACGTCTGCGTTTTTGGAATACCCCCGGTACACTAACCCAACTCTACATAGTCCGAGTAACCTACAGTCACCCGAAACTCAAAATTTCAAAATTCGACAAAAAAGGGTGACTTGTCGGGTCCAAGTTACTCGGACTAAACTCTACGGACTAGTCACAGATACATTTACTGTTCAGATGCGTCTAGGCCTATATCGAAAACAAAGAAATCCACCCAGCTCCTCAATAGAAAAATTACCTTAGCAGCTATCTTAGCAAGGTCGCAGACAGAAGTTGGACCGCCAGTGTCCAGTTCGTCTGACAGCAAGTCCGAGTTGTATTTGGGAGCAGACGGGTCGTCGCTCACGTCCGCCATCTTGATTCAGTGGCACCTGGTACCCGGCGGCTAACTCGAAATGCACAAACGCAAAACGCGGGTAGTATGTGGGAACAGTGAAGCATCAATCACATTAAAGGCTAGTATATTTATTAAAGTGCATTCATGATTTGGGAATAATATTGATTGGTCGTTTGTTATCGTGTTTTTAATTGCCCAGCAATTAAATTTTGTCTGAAATCTGGAAAAAATATACAAAATTGTGAATAATTTATAAATCATTGATTCCATGTTCACTATGACTGTTTTTAAAAAGCTCAAAATCTTCAGTAATTGGCCCGATCGAAGTCGCTGCATTTTTACTATGTTTTGCCATAACTATTATAGTTTTGCCTTGACCATGGATAAGCATGCCTCAAGTTACTCCATGGATAGGCTACACCACCTTTGCCCCCGTCCTTCGTCGGTGACTTCCAATCCATGTTCCTTTCTCTATGGTCCGACCAACAATCTTTCTTCTTCTTTTTTCCCAGCAAAGATAGACGTTGCCTTATTTAGTGAACATGACTGGGTATAGTGTGTACGTCTGATTCGATGATTTGTAGTTGAGGCACGAAGGAAGACAGATTCTCTTTCTGGGGGGGGGGATTTATTGCGAAGCAGGTATGTCGACGTCGTAGACTTGTGGTCATCAAGCCTCCAGTCTTCTTTAAATGTAATTTTTTTTCTCAAGCATAAAATTTAGTGTAATCCAAAGGGGGATCAGCTAGTTTCCGTTTTCCATGAGCCTCGCTGTTGTGAATATATTTCGAGAATTATTTACCAAAATGTCATGCTAAACCAATTAAAAGTTTCCAAATCCCGGCCCAATCGTATTTTTCGTAGAATACGTTATTTTTTTTTTATTCATATCTCGCAAGAAGGGCGATTATTTGTACAAGAAACGGATATGGATGTAGGCGTATAATCTATCGCGCTGCTCCACTGTCTTGTAACTGAGCAGTATTGTACATGTATCATTATCAAAGACCCTCTCTACTCTAGTATCTTTGACATTATGTACCCGTACATGTACAGTACATGTACAGTACATTACACTGTACATGTATACATGTACATGTGCATTGTAGATGAACATGTACATGTACATGTACATGTACAGTACATGTACCCCATGTGTGTGTTGTAAATTGCGCTCAGTGTGCGTATGTGCCCATCCCACTTCTGTCTAGTCCATTATACTAAAGTAGGGGTGTACTAATTTAGAAAGTTACGAGATAGTTCATGTTTCAAATTCAGGTGGAGATAAATTCTGCATTCACTTATTCCCAAGATATTCATTTTCGAGGTGTTTTAGGTTTGATTCTTATAACCAATACCTGTTGTGTAGCCCCCTTAATGACTTAGGATAAAATCAGCACAACAAGTGAAACCCCACCCCTCTTCTATAATGGTGCATCCTTGATAAATCACTGCACGCACAACCTCCGGCCATTGCAAAAAATATTGTGGTTAAGTTTCTGACAAACTTGAAGTTATTTCAGTTCTGAAGAAAAAAATTGTCTGCTGGTGAATCAGCTGGTATGTGGGCCTGTTGGAAGACCGGTTTGTGTATTCGGTTGTGTATGCGTGCAGCACTTGGCAAAACTTCGATAAAGAGCACTGGGTTGTGCATTGGACTCTAGTTGGAGGTGAAAAGACGATCAAACTTTCATTGAATTATCAATCACGTGCCAGTTCGACACGACGGATCATTAGGGTGGTTTTTTTTTCTGGATCACGGGGGAAATCCCTCGCCGCCAGCAACCTCGCCTGAGCGCACCGGCCTGGCTGGGGTAGGCTATCCACGTCCAAATCCACACGCCTCTTCCGTCGGTGGACGGTCTTCGGAAACTTGGCGTGAGTTGGTTCAGTGAGGAGGGGCCAGTACGGGGGAAAAAGAACTTGAATCATGTGCCGTCCCAGCGTGCTGTGTTCATGAGCCAACCGACAATGTTCACGCACACGGACAAACTACATCCTGCTTTTTTGTAACTTGGACCCTCTGTGCTTGGAGAATAACGATGGCGTCATGCGCTGCTGCAGGGATTTCGGGAGAGTGAACTTCGTCGCTTTTCTGTTGTGACGCCGGTTGTGGGAGTAACTCAACCCCGCTTTTAGACATAGAAGACGGGCTGTCTCGAGCAGGTCTCTCCTACCTATAGTAGTCCTACTCGTCCTCGGCATTTCAGCCAACCCAGGCAGGGTTCGTTCTGTGAGCGACCGGCCGGTAGCCCGGATTAGTACATCTAGGACATTGAAGTTTGTTCTAAGTAAGAAGCTAGCTGCGTGTGGTGTTTATTCAGCGTGAAACTGTTCAGATTGAAACCCATTTTTGTTTTGATACGGGCCTGGAAATTCCACATTCGTGTACTCGATCTGTACATGTCTGCCCGTACGAATCGACGCGCTCATCACCGACACACGTGAAGTTTGTTTTAGCGACCTAAGTTCGAAGAAATTCACGTCATCGTTTGGGCGGGATCCAAAGTGGAGGGTATGATAATGGGAAATCAACATTTGGACTGGCCACGGAAGTTGTGGTTGAATATTAGCAGTGGCGCAATGGGTAAGTGTAATATATAATCATTTTATTTTGACCTAGTACCTATGGTAAGCATTTGTAGAACTGAAAGTTGTGCTAATAAGTTTATATAACGTCGGTCAAAATATTCAAACATAATATTAATCCTATGGGCAATCAAAACCCAACTGTTGGATTAATTGCGTCAAGATCAATCATCATAGTTCCAACGAAAAAATACCCATTAGACAAACCTTTTGGCCCAATTGACATTGTTTGGCTCACGTACTGTAGAACTTTTCCACTCATGCTCAGGATACTGTTCCCAGGCAGATTAAGGAGCAAGACTATAGCTTGGCTAATTCTGAACGCGTTTCAAAACAGCTTTGAAGTTTGATATCAAGAGAGAGTTTGGGACACTTTAACAAACGTGACGTCAACTCCAATCCACCGCAGATGTCAAATTCTTACCCCTAAGAATTTCTCCGTATACCCACAGTGCAGGCCACGCGGGGTGAGGCGGGCCAACTCGATTACGGCCCCTTGTGTATGTCACGCTGCGCCGGCCAGCCCGCGCATAATAAGGCAGACTAATGTTGCCCGCCTTTTCTGTCGAAATCGGGTTGAATGTAATCAGGTTGAATGTACTTGTTGATCTCGGAAAAACTCGGCTGTGGTGGGCCCCTTGCACAGACTGAAACACCACCGGCAGCAAGGCCTACATCACTTTTTGCTATACCACCCCTCCCGTTCAAAGAAAGGCCGTGGGGTACTTTGACCCGTGCACCCCCAACTCACTGGTGGGCGTACACTCCATCGACAGAAAACAGGCCGCGTAGGGGGTAAAGGGTTTGAAGGTGTCATGCAGCAATAATTCATCGCTATCATTATACTTCCCACGTACAGTAGCATGTATCTCTAACGTCGCAGAACAGTGACGTCACGTTTCGATCCTCGCTCGATCTGTTTTGAGCCTGTTGCAAAGTACATTAATCTTGCATTTGAGAAAGATTTTTCGCTTGCATTGAAAATGCGCCCGCCCGACCTTTGTTTTTCATGAATATTTTGGAAGCCTATATACTCCGGGTAATTTTACGGGCAACTTATTTATCAAACTTGTTCCGGCAAACTGGTTATCTGCAAATGGGCAGGTCTTCTTTTCCGCGAATGCGGCAGTGTCGAGTTTCAGGATGATATTGGATGCGGACTTCATGTTGGCAGATATAATGGAATAACAATAATGGGGAAAAGCTCAGATGTGGACTGCATAGGGAAGCATTGGTTATTATAACTTAATCGGATCGACGAATTTTTAGTGCCAATCCTCAAACACAGCACATACCCTGTGTCTCCACAGAAAGGCTCGTGCTAGGAGTGAACCGTCGATCGGGAAGCGCTCAGGATTTCAAGACAGAAATTCGATATACACATGTATAGGAAATTTCACCAACGATCCGCATTTTCGGTGCAATTTGACATCCACACCAATGGAGTCTGTGGCTACACCCACGCTAGTCCGTGGAACTTTTTAGACTCAAGTCTAGAGGAAAAAAAGAAACCTTTGAAAAAATGATGGATTTATTTTTCGAACTTAACCAACTCGCCAAACAGCGTTCTATTTATACAAACTCAGACAGTCTAGTGCCCCGAAGGGTGATTTGGGTTTCTAACTATGACTGACAGGAAAGCTGATGGGTGTAACAATGCGACAGTGGCCAATGGGGGGAAATGGGAATGCATAATGAGCGAGATTCAGACCTGCGTGAGTGCCCAACTTTTGCACTTGGCTGATAGTCATACAATGGAATCGAGTGCCGGCTCGTAACCTCGTATATTGAATGCTGGTGATACCTGGAATTGTACAATATGTCCCACAGGGACTATGTGCACATTTTCGCTTTCTGAATCCTGTTCATTGTCGCGGTCAAATAGGCCGTGTTCGCGTTTCCTCCTTATGCGGCTGAAAGCGATACACACGTTTATTGCAATGGGGATTGTCTGCAGTCGCTGTATAATACTATATCCAACGAATTCTATAATTAGGCTTGGGCGTAAATTGAAGACGTAGCCAATGCAATGACGTGGGAAAAAGCTGGATATATTGCCATGCCTCACTGAATTTCAAAGGACTCCAATCCAAAATTGGAAACAAGTCATATGAAATATTTTTTTAAACTGCAAAGCTATAATTATACGGTACCAGAACTGGGATTTTGTTTGCAAGTACACAACCTGTATATCACTATTACTGTTTAAGAAATAGTGAAAAAGATGGAAACTTGCTGGAAAATTCGAGAGTTGCCGTCGATTTCAGCCATCTATAAAGTAATAACTATACAAAACGACAATTCCTTAATTTCTGTCAATCAAAAGCACGTGCACGCTGTATACACAAACTGAACGGGTGTGTCGTATCACGGCCTTGCCAAACATAATTGGAGCCGATTGGCAGCTCTTTCAAACAGAGGTTGTGACTATTCGCCATCGATAACTGATTCAGTATGCTCACGGTATATAGTTGACTGGGTCCACGCCCTGTAGCCCCCTGAGAGGCTTTGGGTAATGCAGAGACAGGTGGGTGGGTGCTTGCGAATCCACCTGCCCAATTTCTTTCACGTAATATTGCCCTTGATTCAGCGCTATTTGTATGAGTGGTTTTTAAGCACCGAAAAAACTTGCTTTTACCGCCTAAATGCCCTGCTTTCACGACCATCAGGTATTCATAGCATCAGCTTGCCAATCAAAATTTCACTTTTGTCTCAAGCTAATTGAAGAATAGTGATGACTAAAGCATTATTGGCATCGGTTGCAATGTGGCTTGTAATCCTGGGCTGGATTTCACAAACTTGCCTTACCATGGATAACCCGTGATACCATCGCAAGTTGTGATACGCCGTACGGTTTCTGTGCATCGCTCATCGTCGTACGATAAGTTACGATGACTTTCGTGAAATGGACCGCTGCTCGTAGAAAGAAGACTTTTCGTCCTTATTAATGTTCACGCGCTTAAGCGGCTCTATGAAACGTTCCATTTGTTTTTCATGCTACGCATTCCATAGGCCTTTATAGAACAAAACAACTCAAATGCATTGTTCTTGGCAGTCTTGTTCTCAGCATCCTCCTGAGTGGGTTTACATTTTAGAAGCTCTCTAAAAAATAAGACCCATGTCGCCACAGCCGTATTTCTCCCGAGCTAAGCGAAGAGTATCACACACAATTCTAAAAAAAAAACGAGAGGTGACGAAATGGATGGTAATCCTGCTCAGATACTACAGATTGTTCATGCTGATCCGATTTCCGTGGTTTTCATCAGCTCGGATCCGCGTATATAGTATTTCGCGTTTAGATGAACCCAAGCTTTGTCGAATCCTCCATGGTTGAACACAAGTCCAAATTTATTAAAGCTACATTCAAATACAAAGATCGTGGCTGCCTGTTGAATCAAGCACATGGAATACTGAGACACTTCACGCTGTGCATAGTTGGGCAACGTTTAACCGTTTAATCATTTTGACCAACGTTGGTCAAACTATCAACATATAATAGGCCTAATGTCACTTTATCAAGCCTATATTGGTCGATATAAGCCTATAACTGTTGAACTACGACCGTCAAAGTAATTCACAAATCTACAGCATAGTGATAAAACCAGGCCACATTGGGTAATTGACTATACCCAACGGTGTTTTACCCAACATTTCAATTGCATTGCGGACTGTATACGAGGCTCCCATGTCTTCTGGGTTGGGGGGAATGAAAGGTGATCGAGGCATATACAGAGGCAGAGACAGTCTAGTCATTGCTCCAGACACACTCCAATCGGTGCTGGAATTGCCTGAAATCCCACGGGGGAGACGTGGGTATCACACGTCAGGGCGACCCGGTTTGTCATGCAAGCACGCCTCCCGAACGGGCCGGGTTACGACCTTACAACACACGCGGTCTACGCGGGCCCATGGGTCGCCCCGTAGGTATAGGTATTCCTCAACAAAAACGAAACGGAACCAAAAGAGAAACATTATACACACGTCACTCTCGATACGCTAGACTGGTAGCCTGCCCTTTCCATTACTCGTGAGTAACGACGAGTATTTAGAGGCCAATTCAGAGCTAATTTAAGAAGTTAACGGTCGGTTTTGGTTGAGTTGGTTACATTTCTGACGACACCATACACTGTTGGTTATTAGGCTAAGACTTGGAGATTTGCATGAAGTACCACGTGGAAGTGTTGCGGTGACACCATGTAACACATCTCTTCTGAGAAGGAGTGTGTGGCTCTGAAAAGAGCCGGTAACTCAACGTTTCGGGCAGTTTGCACTCTGGCAGTTGAGTACACATTTTCTTGTCCGAATTAAGTGGCTGCAGACAGCGTTAAAAATACTATGGACTTTGAGTATTCTGTTCTATATAACACTGTCAAAAGACGAGACCACGCTTTTAGGTCGGCGGGCTCACCTTAAAAAGATTCGCGTCTGGATTAGTTAGGATATATAGGACTATAGGCCTATGGGTCAGAGATACGTGCGTTGGTTCCCACACCGGGTATCGCTTTTTGGACTGCGGGAACCAGTGAGTGGATCACCGGTTGAAATCAGCAAGTGGAGGGGCGATCCATGCGTTGGTTACCACACAGGGTTACCGCCCAGTTGCACGGAGGGAACCAGCGGACACGGAGGGAACCAGCGGCCGCGGATCAGCGACTGAATTCCGAATCAGTATGAGTAGAAGTAACACACGCGTGCTCACTATGAGAGATCACTGTATACTCGGCGGTACCAAACTTCTTGATGGGACAAGCCAGACTAGCCAGTGCGCATGACCTAAAGATACAGACGGGGAATGACGAACTGCTTTATTCGAATAGGATAGAAACGTCAGGCCCTATTTGAGATTCGTATACCTTGTATTGATTAGTCAATGAAGTAAGACAGTCTGCGACAGTTACTTTATGTGATCACTTGATTAATTTTGCCTTCATTCTGCCTTTCAGAAAAGGTCCTGCTAGGATCGAAATGTCAGGCGCTTTTTTTTTTAGATTTTCATTTCGGACATTTTAGTCAGTTACCGTTAGCACTTTGCAACAAATTGACCAACTTAATGTAACCTGGGCTGGATTTCACAAAGCTTTACGATGCATCGTATATAACTCAACTTACGATGGATAACCCGTCGTAACTTTCTACAGGCCGTATGGTTTCTGTGCATCACTCATCGTTTGCGATTGGTCGTAAGTTACGATGGGTTTTTATGAAATCCACCACAGGTGTGTTAAATGTCGTCGATATGGCGTTAATCCGCGCAGGTGAAAGCAATGTGGATGTGGCGTGTTTAAGCGCCTTGGGAACGCATATACGGTATCCAAGGCAGCTCCTACTCAGAGAAGAAGACCCAAGAATCACGGCCGTGTTGACAGGCCTGGGTCTTGGTGGCCTCACCCTTCCCTCTCAACCCCGGGTATAATCAGATCAAGCTGACTTCAGTGATGCAGCAGGATTCTCTGTATTGTTTCTCCGACCGAGAGAAAGCCCGCATTGTACACTCAGATGTAGCTCAGATGGTAAGAACGCTGGTACTCAAAACCAGAGGTCTCGGGTTCAAGTCCCGGGTCCAGTCCAAGTTTTCTTTCCATTTAAAAAAAAAATGATACTCGTCGTTTTAAAATAAGGAAAGGAAAGGAAACTCGTCAGCATTTTTTTCATCATTCTTGGGTGCATGGGGCATTCAAAGATAGTCAACTATCTCTGCTGAAGAGTGGGTGCATGGGGGAGCACAATTCAGAAGCCGTTGCCTTTAAGATTGCTGCGAATCCCGAAGGTGGGATCACTCCAGCTTCTTCATCAGATGTGAACAACAATAACCAGCAACGTAAACTCGGCTCAAATTACTGCAGGAGCTCGGATCTCGCTTAAAGGGGAATGCAGCTTTTAAAATAACTGATGGATACAGCTTGTAAAAGAAAGAAAATTCCTCTGATGCTTAAACAAAAAAATAGTCGAGACATGTTTCAGCGCCGAAGTCGAGATCTCTATAGATAAGTCCATATCTTCCATGGATACGGTCTCTTGGCAACGCTGCACTGAAGCCAGTCCCCTGTGAGTAGAGAGCCCATTGTATGGAACCAACAGGATGTGCGCGTAGCTCGTCCTTCGAGACGAGATGGGTTCAATTTTCGAGGACGGAAGCCCCTTGTGTGTGCATTTTGACGTGTGGTGTTCGGGTCTGGGTGTTTCAGCTCCGTCCAAACCACACGCACACATCCCTGAAGCGCCACGGGATGTCGGTTTTAACGCTGTCTTTATAAAGAGATCGGGATTGTGTCCGTTTTAAAGTGACGCAAAGGGTTGCAAACTATAGTGAACTACGTAATTTGTTTTGTGTTGGAAGGCCTGGCGCTCCGACCCAAGCAGGACCATTGGGAAAAGTTCTGCTTGGATAATACCGTCTGGGGTTGGCATTAGGTCGAAAACATTAAACAGGTATACGCCCTCCCAGCAAATTAAATTTGCAAAAAGGTCACCATAACCCCCAGGCACAGAACATTGTGAAAATGTTGGCCAATGTACAGCCGTGATTCTTAACAACGTCGATCAAGATAGGGCTTTTCAAGTTACAATATTATTGGCCTATCGGCCGCAGAATTAAACTGTTGTATTGTATTGATCTAAGTCATTTACAAACTCCCAACATTCCTGATAAAACTAGGCCAGGTGTGGCTGGGGAAAACACTTTTGTCCAAAACTATTTTGCCCATTTTTATTTTACATATATATATTTTTACAGTGAAACTAAGAGTAAATGAATGGTTTCGTTTGGTGCAAGATTCTTGCACCCACACAATGCACACTGCAAGTCCGACAGACAATACACGTCGAAAACGCGATCGGAACTGAACACGTCAACATGGGCCCCATTTCCCAATCCCCCCCCCCCCGTGTTAGATTACAGAAGAAATTCAGAAACAGCCGTCATGATATCAACCGACTTCCATACATGGGCAGTGAGACTGTGCGCGCTGGCACGTGGCTTCATAGACCATGCATGCAAATCCTCTGTAGTGGAGAATATTTACGCGTATTCTTATAATGGCTACGCGTGCGTGCTGGACGGACGACTTAGTCATTTGCGTGAGCGTCAGTTTGTTTTTCTCTTTGAGATCTGTTACCGATTCTGAAAAAAAGGGAAAAGCGGCGGATTTTCTGAAAGACATGGCGTTGTGGCGATAACTTTGTGTCAAAAATTGTGATAATGATAAAAAGGACGCCTCATAGTTAAATCTATAGGACTCTAGAAACTATAGTCGAAATGGCTACTCGTTTTATTGGCAGTGTGGTGTTTGTTGGAAATTTTTTATGAGCGCACCACTCCGTGATGTTATTAAACAAGCATACTGAACAACGTTGGTCAAGATTATATCAATTGATTTGATATGATTCGATTCGATTCGATTCGATTCGATTCGATTCGATTCGATTCGATTCGATTCGATTCGATTCGATTCGATTCGATTCGATTCGATTTGATTCGATCCGATTCGTTTCGATCATAGAAATTTGCCTTCCACTGGATAAAAACATGTTATAAAAGCTTATAAATACTGTAAGAAATCAATAATACACTCACATCCAATTATTGGTAACATGATTGGTTAGTAAACGCCTATTTTAGAGTGAGGGCAGGGCTACACCATCTGCCTGAGTGCTAAACTTCCGAACATTTCAAATTTGAGAAAATATTTACGCATAAGGAGGTTTTTAATGGTATCACACATTCCGTTAGCATTTAGAGCGCGAAACTGTCTGCCGTTTAAAAAAAACCCGGAAACGTTTGGATTTTTCAGCGATCTCTCCGTGGAGCGATCGTTGGAACAAAGATATCCTTTTACCAAAAAACACCTGCAGAAACTGGGGTTTTCCTTATGAAAGTGTGGTATCTTATGTAGGCCTAAACGTTGAGTTTGACCGTGGAAGCGGTCCTTAGACCTGCGCAAATGGTATGCTTTTAATGTGTGAGAAAAAATCAAGTCACAAGCTCACAGCTTTTTCTTATCAAACGAGACCAAGGGTTTTGCAAACAATTTTGCCCACAGCTTTCTCGCAAATCCTGTTTACAGTGTCGGTGTGTGCAGTAGGATGTGATGTGCGCACATGATAATGTATACCGGTAATTGGCCAAGGCGCTTTCAAAATCGGGGACCTTTCATGTCATACCTGGCTGTTCCTTTCCATTCAAGTTGAAGGATGGAGTATGCCATTGCGCACTGCGTCTCGTTCATTCACTTTCTTTGGCTTTCGTGTCTCGATGCATGATTATCTAATGGGTACGGTACCACAGCACCCACACCGACGCGCGCCCCATTAAACCTCTGTAGGATATTCATGTCGCTGTTAACGGACCTCTTACAGGATACGAAACCTCCCCAAAATGAGGATGAGCTTCCTTGTTTAGAGACAGAAAGAGAGATTGAGGTGGATAAATAGATAGATAGAGAGAGAGAGAGAGAGAGGGGTTGAGAAATAGAGAGAGAGAGAGAGAGGGAGAGAGAGAGAGACAGAGATAGATAGAGAGAGAGGGGGAGGGAGAGAGAGATACAGAGAGAGACAGAGCGAGAGAGAGTGAAATTGTGAGATAGGGGAGAGAGGGAGAGGGAGAGAGGAGAGAGAGAGGGGAGAGAGAAAGGGAGAGAGGGAGAGAGGGAGAGATAGAGGGGGTGAGGGGAGAGGGAGAGAGAGAGGGAGAGAGGAGAGAGAGGGAGAGGAGAGAGGGGAGAGAGATGGAGAGAATAGAGGGAAAGGGAGAGACGGAGAGATAGTGAGAGAGGAGAGAGAGAGGGAGGGAGAGAGGGGAGAGGGAGAAATGATGAGAGAGGGGAGACGGAGAGAGGGGGAGATGGTGAAAGAGGGGAGAGAGAGAGAGGAGAGAAAAAGAGGAGAGAGAGAGGGAGGAGATGGAGAGAGGGAGACAGGGAGACAGGGAGACAGGGAGAGAAAGAAACTGAGAGACAGAGACAAAAACAACAAGAGACAGGCAGAGACTGACAGAGACAGAGTAAGAAAGTCAAAAACGATTTGGGTCACCGCTTCCGCCCAATGTCCCAGTTTATATCTTGAACCGCCAAATGCAAATCAACCAGCCCGAGCGGTACCGATGACATGAATCGAAAGTACAGAGTTAAAAAACAATGGCTGTATCGTATACAATGTATCGTATAACCATGTTATAGGAAAACTCGCTCGTTGAGAGAGGAAAGCAACGTTCTACACCAATTCTTGCTGAAGCTGAAACAAAAACTGCCTTCTCAAATGAGGGTGGCAGTCGAGGGTCCACAAGCATTTGACGTTCTTAGCAAACGATACAATTTTATATGGATGACTCACCTGTTTGGCGAAAGAAGTGTTTTCATAATTGAAAGAGGTTTTGCCCTTACTCGACGTGGTGGTAAACACTGAATGCTCAGTGCTTTGCCCGGTGCCTGATACAAATATTTCAGGCAGCTCGGGCATCCCGCCCGAGCTGCCTGAAATATTTGTATCAGGCACCGGGCAAAGCACTGAGCATTCAGTGTTTACCACCACGTCGAGTAAGGGCAAAACCTCTTTCAATTACATTCTCCTCGACGCAAAACATCATGTTATATCAAGTGTTTTCATGCTTAGCAGATTTTCACGCCATAACAGCTATGTGAAGTTGGTCGCCGATTTTGTTGTATACAATGCGATTAAGAAAAATGGTTGAGCAATGTTTGGAGACCTTTTGGCCAACCTCAATCGAAGACAAGCTCAAAGCTAAAGGCACCACGTGGATGTGTGGCTGCAGTGCCTATCCCGTTTCTGTTGGGCAACATTTTGGCCGAGGTGATCAAAAGATCAACCACACAGCCACACTATCGGTTAAACGAGCTAGTGTTAAGTCACAAACTCCCGACATTTCTAGTAAAATCAGACCAAGCCTTGGTGAGCAAACGATTTCGCTCAAGCCTTTTGCGACTGTCACACAGTGCCCTGCAAAGCAGACTTTTTTTTGACATTGTAGCCTGGTTTGCCGAACTCTTTTTACTTCGAACCTTCTTTTACATTCACTGCTTCACTGACTAAAATGACAAAGAAGCGAATAATTTATCAAAAACTAGGAGGACCTGGCGTTTCGGTCCTATAGCATGACCTTTCTCACATGACCTTTCTCTGCCTTTGAGAAAGGTCCTGCTGTGATCGAAACGTCAGACCCTCAAAATGTTTGATTTTTTTATATATATATATATATATAGGAAGGTTTGCGGTGACACCATAAAGTCTCTTAAAGGAAGAGGTGTGGTGCTGAAAAGAACCTGAGTGGTAACTCGACGTTTCGACCAGTATGCTTCTGACCGTCATCGGGAGAAGGACAGTCAGAGCATACTGGTCGAAACGTCGAGTTACCACTCAGGTTCTTTTCAGCACCACACCTCTTCCTTTAAGAGACTTTATACACGGTGTCACCGCAAACCTTCCTATATTGATTAACCCACCATGCAAAGCCTGATTTCTTATTATTTTATTTTTTTAACTCTCTGATATCTTTTCTTGCAGTGGTGACGTGGCTATGTCTGGTAAGCCATAGCCAAGCGGCAAGCCATTGCTTCGGCTGCAACGAGACCGTGATGGACTGCAACGACGACAATACGGTCTGCCGCAGCCGCTGCGAGACCAAGGTGGCCTGCGACAACGAGGACAGCTTCTGCATGCTGGCCACCTACCCGGACCCCAACGCCAGCACCCGGCCGGGCCAGCCGGGCGGCGGCTGGAAGCTCCTGGCTGAGCTCCAGTGCTACCCGAGCGTGCAGCTCCACTACACCGACGTCACGCCGCACTACTGCGGCCTGGTGCAGCCCAGCCAGTCCTCAGTGCAGACGGCCGGCGAGTACGAGGACGGCTACGCCTACTCGGACGCCGGGCCCGAGGCTGGCTTCGTCACCTGCATGTGCACCCACGACTACTGCAACGACGCCGTCTACCTGGAGGGAGCCCAGGTGCCCAAGCTGCCCCCCGTGGAGGGTCCGGGCGGCGGTGCGGCCACGCCCAAGGGTCCGTCCAGCACCCCTAACCACCTGGGAAACCCGACGGACGGGGTCTGGGGCGGCGGTGCGGCCACGCCCAAGACCCCGGCCAAGGGTCCTTCCAGCACCCCTAACGACCTGGGAAACCCGACGGACGCAGGTATGCACACCGACGGGTGGTTTTGCCACACACACAAAAAACATCGATGAGCGAGTTTTCAAATGAAGTCCTTCTGCAGAATTTTGTTTAGCGTCAAGACGCAGCAACTGGCCCGGTTTTCACCATCACATGATTGTCATTTTTCCCCCTCCGGTACTAATAGTTTTTTGTTAACATCCTCCAATCATTAACGCATTTCCAATCCATATCCCCCTTCCCAATCATGAATTACGTTCACTTGACCATGCATGTTCATAATGGTTGCCGCTCAACACCTTTCTCCCACGAGCGATTTACACCCCGCCTCTCTGCAAAGCTCTGCACGCAGTGTCTTATAGGGCAAATGTACCCGGTATTTCTCTTTATTGTTTCAAAAACGATGGAGACTAGACTGTAAACAGCTCCCTCTATTGACAGTATATGGGCCAAGTTGGTAAGCCACGTTTTTCATGATGAGCACTGATGATCTGTGGTTACGAAGTTGGACAGTATTTTGTGCCTTCTTTTGGGAAAGGTTGTGCATTTTGGTATGAGGTTTAACCGTGTAATGTCTTCTTCTGGTGCCCCCCAAATCTGGGCGGTGTGCTTTTGTTTGGCACATTTTTTGTTCTCCAATTTGTAGGGGGTCTGACGAGGACGCACGTCATCGTGCTGGGCGTGTCGCTGTCGTGTGCCGCGCTTGTCGTGGTCCTGGCGGCCGTCGTCGTCGGCTGTCGCGCCCACGTCCGGCGGGTGCAGGACGGCAAGGCCAAGCCGCCCACGGAGAGCACCAGCCTGGACCTGACCACGGAGGACAGCGACGTCAAGGTCATCGGCCAGGACACGCCCTCGGAGAGCCCCGTGCACGTGCGCGGCGACTTCCTGCCCGTCTCGCTCCGGGCCGTCATCGGCAGGGGCCGCTTCGGCGAGGTCTGGCTGGCCGACCTGGGGCCGGGCCGCGGCCGCTCGCCCGACCAAGAGGTGGCCGTCAAGATCTTCCGCGAGGCCGACTCGGGCTCGTGGAGCGTGGAGAAGGAGATGTTCACCGACGAGTCGGTCATGCTCAAGCACGACAACGTGGTGGAGTTCGTGGCGGCCGAGGTGCGGCAGCAGGGCAGCTACGACGCCCACCGGCAGTTCTGGCTGGTCACCCGCTACTACCCCAAGGGGAGCCTCTACCTCTACCTCCGCCACCACACCGTCAACTGGCAGGAGCTGTGCCGTCTGGCCGGCACGGCAGCCCGGGGAGTGGCCCACCTCCACGCCGACGTCTACGGGCCGCACGGGCTGCACAAGATCCCGCTGGCGCACCGCGACCTCAAGAGTTCCAACGTGCTGGTCAAAGAGGACGGGACGTGCGCCATTGCCGACTTCGGACTGTCCATACAGCTGGACCCATCGCTGTCCATCGACCAGTTGGCCAACAGCGGTCAGGTGGGTAGTACACGCCACCCAAACTGGGTGGCTCCTTCAGACCTACGGCTATATATAGACTGGACGAAACATAGACCTTACAGATTGATAACGACGCAAGCAAGATATGGAGACACTCACGAAGACTTTGTGTACATCATGCTACAGTGGTTATAATGCTTACCTAATATCTGACTCGGATAGCTTACTGTTTTATCAGCATCACGAAAGCAACTATGGCGTCACGACCCATATGAAGCATACTAGTACGGACGAGGAGACTTGTAGACCCTGTACGGGAACAAAGTTGGCTAACATATTGTTCTGGAAATGCCAAAATGGCCGAAGGTGCCTTTAGTTCTGAGTAGACGCTGTGTACAAGGTTGGCAAGTCTAATGTATTGGAAATGCTAAAATGGCAGGCGGTGGCTTCAATTCTGAGTACGCCTTGGGAATAAGGTTGGCAAGTCTAATGTATTGGGAATGCTAAAATGGCCGACGGTGGCTTCAGTTCTGAGTACACCTTGGGAACAAGGTTGGCAAGTCTAATGTATTGGAAATGCTAAAATGGCAGGCGGTGGCTTCAGTTCTGAGTAGACGCTGGGTACAAGGCTGGCAAGTCTAATGTATTGTGAATGCTAAAATGGCAGTCGGTGGCTTCAGTTCTGAGTACGCCTTGGGAACAAGGTTGGCAAGTCTAATGTATTGTGAATGCTAAAATGGCAGGCGGTCTGGCTTCAATTCTGAGTACACCTTGGGAACAAGCTTGGCAAGTCTAATGTATTGGAAATGCTAAGATGGCAGGCGGTGGCTTCAGTTTTGAGTACACATTGGGAACAAGGTTGGCAAGTCTAATGTATTGGAAATGCTAAAATGGCAGGCGGTGGCTTCAATTCTGAGTACGCCTTGGGAATAAGGTTGGCAAGTCTAATGTATTGGGAATGCTAAAATGGCCGACGGTGGCTTCAGTTCTGAGTACACCTTGGGAACAAGGTTGGCAAGTCTAATGTATTGGAAATGCTAAAATGGCAGGCGGTGGCTTCAGTTCTGAGTAGACGCTGGGTACAAGGCTGGCAAGTCTAATGTATTGTGAATGCTAAAATGGCAGTCGGTGGCTTCAGTTCTGAGTACGCCTTGGGAACAAGGTTGGCAAGTCTAATGTATTGTGAATGCTAAAATGGCAGGCGGTCTGGCTTCAATTCTGAGTACACCTTGGGAACAAGCTTGGCAAGTCTAATGTATTGGAAATGCTAAGATGGCAGGCGGTGGCTTCAGTTTTGAGTACACATTGGGAACAAGGTTGGCAAGTCTAATTTATTGGGAATGCTAAAATGGCAGGCGGTGGATTCAGTTTTGAGTACACGTTGGGAATAAGGTTGGCAAGTCTAATGTATTGGAAATGCTAAAATGGCAGGTGGTGGCTTCAATTCTGAGTACACCTTGGGAACAAGGTTGGCAAGTCTAATGTATTGGGAATGATATAATGGCAGGCGGTGGCTTCAGTTCTGAGTACACCTTGGGAACAAGGTTGGCAAGTCTAATGTATTGGAAATGCTAAGATGGCAGGCGGTGGCTTCAGTTTTGAGTACACATTGGGAACAAGGTTGGCAAGTCTAATTTATTGGGAATGCTAAAATGGCAGGCGGTGGATTCAGTTTTGAGTACACGTTGGGAATAAGGTTGGCAAGTCTAATGTATTGGAAATGCTAAAATGGCAGGTGGTGGCTTCAATTCTGAGTACACCTTGGGAACAAGGTTGGCAAGTCTAATGTATTGGGAATGATATAATGGCAGGCGGTGGCTTCAGTTCTGAGTACACCTTGGGAACAAGGTTGGCAAGTCTAATGTATTGGGAATGATATAATGGCAGGCGGTGGCTTCAGTTCTGAGTACACCTTGGGAACAAGGTTGGCAAGTCTATTGTATTGGGAATGATATAATGGCAGGCGGTGGCTTCAATTCTGAGTACACCTTGGGAACAAGGCTGGCAAGTCTAATGTATTGTGAATGCTAAAATGGCAGGCGGTGGCTTCAATTCTGAGTACGCCTTGGGAACAAGGTTGGCAAGTCTAATGTATTGTGAATGCTAAAATGGCAGGCGGTGGCTTCAGTTCTGAGTACACCTTGGGAACAAGGTTGGCTAACCTATTGTATTGGAGGTACTATAATGTACTAGAATGGCGAAGAGAAGCTTCAACTTCTCACACACGGTGCGCTGACCGTTTTGCATAGATATCAGTTTACCATTTTTCGAAATACGATGAGAGATTAGACCATGGTTATCTGGTTACACAAGGTGCGTTCGATTAGCATCTTGATAAGTACAGAGTATTCACAAAGAAGCTGGGGCCATGCTTGTTTCAAGATGCCTGTGACATTATAACGGATAAGAGAAAATGACGCCCCAATGAATTGAAGCAGCCTATACACAAATGAAGACTGTGGTTTGTTTGTTTGTGTCCGTCTTGGTTCCTATTAGGCTGGTACCCCGCGATACATGGCGCCCGAGGCACTGGAGAGCAAGGTCAACCTGCACGACGTGGAATCCTTCAAGCAGATGGACGTCTACTCGCTCAGTCTCGTCGTGTGGGAGATCGCCAAACGATGCACCGTGGGAGATGGTGAGTCACGTACGCGTGGCGGGGCCGCCTTGACCATAGACCACTGACGGTGAACACCACGAAATGTTACAAAATGTCGGACTTTAATATCTATTGTAGGCCTATAGTCTGTCCACATTCTTTTGGCACGGATTTGTTTAGACCAACCAATGCATACATTGTACAGAAAATGAATTGGCAGGTTTGAGGCCTTATAAGGGGTCCTATTAAACCATGGAAAAGAGGGGGAAGAGTCACGAAAACCAGCAGTAAATTTAGTAAAATCTTGGCTTTGGGAAAAAGCAGGTTTTAGCGGGTGCTTTTCTGGGAACGATAGACAAAACAATAGTGGCTATAATATGAAACAAAAAACCGATAAAAATTCAGCAGACTACGAAACAAGCCAGTAAGCCAACTACCAGTATTGCTCCGACAACTGAGAATCTTCTGTTTACGAAAAGGTGAGTGCGAATTCAAGGACCAGGATAAGACGCGCACACGACATAATACGCACGCGAGTTACGGGCGGGTATCATAATTATGGTGCACAGCGTGCGTAAGCTGTGAGCGGATAAAATGGGGCTGCATTTCGCAACGATGTTGCGCAAAAGCACCATACTATTTTCTGATGAAGGCCGGATTTTGATTTCGGCGACCACTTGGTCAAGGCTAATGTTTTCATCGTTTTTTTATGGTGGCCACATGGTCAACCGCCAGATTTGAAAAGGGCGCCCTCTAGCGTTCACCTGCAAGGCATCTCAATGGCATGGTAGCACTGGGCATCAACAGTAGCGCTTTAATTCCCCATTATTCCGCTGGCCTTGTGCCTAAAAGAGGTGTGACGCAAATACAAAGTCTATTATCAGGACACACAAGAGAAGGGAACTCAGCGATTTGCGTGGGTGAGAAGACATTTGAGTTCGGCCCGTGCTTCCTTTTTTGTCTAGACGGACTGTCTGCAGCGTAGTCCCCTTACTGAAACCTGCAAAGCAACTGAGCTATACAAAACATCCTGCATACATTATTGTGTACGAATGGTTTGGCCACGACCGGGAATAACACACACGTCTACGGGGGATCGGAGTGGCTGAAGCCACTGGCTGGCGGCTCTAGGAGCCTCGTGCATACCTGAAAGTCGTAGCCGTTGATACAGCACTCTGCCAAGCTGGCATTTATCCCCATTATCATTATCATTAGACATTTATCCCCATTATCATTATCATTAGACATTATCATTGTCTGTAGCGTGCGGCACTGGATCGAGTTTGACAGGATGCCAAAACACGTGCAGCTATCTCTCTCCAGTCGGTGCACCTTCCTTCCTGATCAGCGATGTGCCGCCTCAGCTCGTACCAAAATACCACTTGGCTTTAGCACGACGTCATCGGTGCCCTTGCAAGATCCCATCATGACTTTCTTCTCTTCTCCATTTCACGAAGCGTCAAGAAAACAGCATCAGAGAATGCCTAGATTTTAACTACCAATAAAGACGCTTCACGAGAAAAAAGTCAAACCAATCATTACCTATATCATGATTGTACAGTGCAACCTTAATCTGAGTTGTTTTCTGACAAGTCGGGAAAAGCAAAGTTAACTGTGGTGACTAAAGGTTATTCGTAATGTGCAGATTGTCTTCTGCGCATTACGGTTTGTATCATCGTATTCCTGGTCAGTTGATTCAATGAACGAGCCTGTCACCATCTCAGCACACAGGGGAGAACACAGCTACGGTAGCCGTGCAGGGACGCCATTGTTGATATCAAACACACAAAGCCATCTCGACTCTGACAGACGTACGGCTAAATGTTAATCCTGGGGCCAATTTCACAGAGCTGCGTAAGCACCAACATTCCTTTAAGCACACAAACAAATGTTGTTACATGTGTAAGGGGGCGGTAGTAGGGTTGGAGGTGCAAGGGGAAGGGGGAGACACGGGAGGATGACAGGGAGACGGGCACGCAGATTCTTTATGGGAACTCTCGCAGTCGGGCAGGGTTTTTTAGATAAGGGCTGGCTATGGGTGACCGACCTGCACAAGGCTGTGAAACAGATTGTGCGGGCGGTGAGTAGCCCGGGGTCACCAAACTTTTACAAAAAAACAATCCAAGATGGAAGGGCGCCCTCATTCGCCACCCAGCGGAGAGATACTCAATTTAACAATGCAACTTTTACAAAACTTACAAAACGTTTACAAAACAAGATACCGAGCGATGAGGGAGAGAGAGAGAGAGAGAGAGAGGAAAGGAGAAAGAAAGAGAGATAGTGGGAAACACAACAAGGGAAAACGCAAAGTTACTATAGTTAGCCTCCTCACACATGGTAGGTGAAGAACGATGGAATACAAGTCAAAACAATTGACATCTCATCGCAGTGGGGGCGTCATCCTGTTTACACAAGGACTTTTGTGCTTAGCAAATTTCCACGCTAAGGCGGCTCTATGACATTATTTTGACCCTGCATAGGCCTTCGATGGAGAAAGACATCATGTCGAAGCATCACGTCCGGGACTGGTATTCCTTCACTGTTATTTTGTATCGACAATTTTCTTCGGCAAATGGCCTGCATAACGTCACGCCCCAATAACCGTTGTGTGATTTCTACATTATAATTCCCCGGTGTTTTTTGGACGATGGGCAAGACTCACAAAGGCCTACACAACCCGAAATGCTGAGTTACTGTACCGGCCTTTCGCAGAGAAGAGCCACTAGTACTCAACATCTATCAAAATGAGTATTTCGAGACGACGTCTTTACTTTCTGGCCCTGCTGCACGGTGAATAATTATACAGATAATATCGCGTGACAGATATTCGCTTCTGTGGAGAAAATGTCGACCCCGTCCCGCATTTTTTTTAGACGCCCCATTGCTCGATTGTCAATCTTGTACTTTGTGGATGGCCCCGACATTCTGGTTGACGTTTCCGCGGGGAAGTGGCGTGATCCGGATGTCAGATTAAATCAGTCCCAATCTAAAATCACGCAACAGTGGAGATTGTCTGGACTGTTTAATAGAATCTTGGTCTTGCTGCCTAGCATAAATTCAGGTCGACTTTTTTAAAGTTTCCATTTCCATGTGTAACGGGACTTTTTTTTTCTTTCACTTTCCTGCGTCCATCATTGTTGAACTTGCATTATTTTCATGCTTTAGCCTCAGTCCTTTGTACTGGAAGTACTGAAACGAAACCGTTAATAATTATTTGAGGGTTTTGTTTTGTTCACCCAATCGTAAACTGTCCGCCTACGACCGATCGCCTCTCAAACATTGATCACAGGAGGGCGCTATTCCACGATGAGAACGGCTGCTCGCGCGGGGCTCTCCTGCAGTTCGACCAGTTCAATCCGCGGCCCTCCACGAAATAAAGGCTCGGGCTCGGGCTTTGGCGTCGGAGTTACATTTCTCCCTCATGCTAGCACAAACCTTTGACCACTGGTTCTTGGTGGAAATCTTGTACCTTGATTACTTTTAACCGAATCCATGGATTCGTGTAGGGTGTACAGTATCTACGGATCATATGTACATGTAGGCACTGTCAAATCTACAGGCTACGGCTTTCAGTTACACTCGTGACTACGGAAGCCACACGTCGGTACCGGCTTTGGTCAATTCCAACAGACATGGTTATGTGTTATTGCTAGACACAGCCAATGAATTTGGACACGCCTGTGGTCTGCGTATGTGACTCGCACTAATTCTGTTCTTTTGAATGATTATTGAATGCAGTGGTCACGGCCGAACCCGAGCACGTGTTGCCGTTCTTCGACAGTGCCCCTGGCCGGGCCTCTATCGACGACATGAAAACGGTGGTGTCACAACAAAGAGAGCGGCCTGGCATTCCGACATCCTGGACAGATAACACGGTAGGAATCATCAATTTTGCACGGTAACATCTTTGATTTCTTTGGGGGAATCAGTGCCGTTGTTTAAAGGCTAATTCTGCCCCCGACTATAAATAATGTGGTTGAGGGACAGAACTACCTGGATCAAATTGTCCCCCGGACAGACTTATCCAGGTAAATGTGTCCCCCGCACAATGTGAATGACGAACAACCGGGTAAATGTGTCCGGGAAGACACATTTTTATGGGGGAACACCGTCAGTGATGCAAGGTATGTACGAATACAGTGGAAAGCAAATGCACGTAAGCCATTCGGTCAAACAGCGCCCTCATGATTGATAGTCCTCCGCACTTATCAAGCAGGGCGCCCTCTCGGGCCGACTGTGTGAAACGTTTTACGGAGGGTGCAGCATGAGGGATGCCTTGTGCCCACAACACAGGTATGCCTACTTGGAAGCCAATTCATAGACTCTGTAAAATGGAAGCTTATTTTGATACAACCTAGGGTGAGACTATTTGCAGAATTTGCAGATTTGCAGGAAAATTTAAAAAAATCAAAAATCATAGATTGGTATTGTGCATTCAATCGCAAATAGAGGGGAAGGAAATGAAATAATTAAAATGGATAAAACAAAAGGAAAGAAATGGTAACAAAGAACATAACAGATAAAAACCAAAGAAAGGAAAACACAACAAAATATTAATTTATGAACAAATTATACAAAAAGGAAATAAGAAAATAGGGGACTTTTCCTGAGATAGATAGACAAATCATCTGTTTCATACAAGAATTATGTTGGAATGTGAAGTCACATGCTTTTTACCACACTGGGCTATGGAAGTTTCGGCTGGTAATTAAAGATTCCGCCACTGTGCAATGCGCATGCGCTCTTGGGTCGCATCACCGACTCTTGTCGTACCGATCTGTCACGTGCAGGGCATGCAGCTGGTGGCGGCCACCATGGAGGACTGCTGGGACAACGACCCCGAGGCCAGACTAACGGCGCACTGCGTGCAGGCGCGGTTCACCGAGCTGATCACGTGGGCAGAGGGGGAGCAGAACCCGGGTCACAACGACATCAACACGATCACCGTGGTCTGAGACGAGACGAGACGAGCTACCTACCAAAGGAACGGATATGCCCCACAATCCCATGTGTGATGTACACGGTTACCGACCGATTCGAAAATTAAAAGAGGTCGCCGCAGGACCCCGTGGCTGGGGGGCACCGGACGCCAACACCCCGCCTACACACTGTAGATGAATGACATTGTTGTGAGGTATACGACGTAAAGCAGGTTTGCTTTACACCAACGGCTCCCTCGGCATGGCAGGCGGCCATAGCTGGGGGCCATCACATCAACACTGTGTCAAGCTACCCGCATATAGGGTGACTGAATTGAATTCATTTACAAACGGTTTGTGTGCAGTAAGTCAATGGACCCATGTATGGCATCCCGTATAGAGCCACACTCATAAAGATGTCCACCAATAAAGAGTCAGGATGAGTATCTTCCACGGTCCTCAGGCATGGCCGCTCCATATAGGCCTGGTTGCATTGGTCTATGGCCCCGAGCATGGCAACTCCTATAGAGGTCTGGGGGATTGGTCTATGGCCCCCAGCCATTGCAGCTCTTATAGAGGTCTGGTTGGATTGGTCTGTGGCTCCCAGGCAAGGCAGCTCCTATTGAGGCCTGGTTGGATTGGTCTATTACCCACCAGACATGGCAGCTAATCTATATGGACCTGGATGGATTTGTCTATGGCCCCCAGACATGGCAGCTCCTAAGGAGGCCTGGTTGGATTGGTCTATGGCCCCCAGACATGGTACCTCCTATTGAGCCCTAGTTGGATTGGTATATTGGCCCCAGGCATAGCAGCTCCTATAGATCCCTGGTTGGATTGGTCTATGGCCCCCAGGCATGGCAGCTCCTATAGAGGCCAGGTTGGATTGGTCTATGGCCCCCAGGCATGGCAGCTCCTATAGAGGCCAGGTTGGATTGGTATATGGCCCCCAGGCATGGCAGCTCCTATAGAGGCCAAGTTGGATTGGTCTATGGCCCCCAGGCATGGCAGCTCCTATAGAGGCCTGGTTGCATTGGTCTATGACCTTCAGGCATGGCAGCTCCTATAGATCCCTGGTTTGATTGGTCTATGGCCCCCAGGCATGGCAGCTCCTATAGAGGCCTGGTTGCATTAGTCTATGGCCCCAGGCATAGCAGCTCCTATAGATCCCTGGTTGGATTGGTCTATGGCCCCCAGGCATGGCAGCTCCTATAGAGGCCAGGTTGGATTGGTCTATGGCCCCCAGGCATGGCAGCTCCTATAGAGGCCTGGTTACATTGGTCTATGACCCTCAGGCATGGCAGCTCCTATAGATCCCTGGTTGGATTGGTCTATGGCCCCCAGGCATGGCAGCTCCTATAGAGGCCTGGTTGGATTGGTCTATGGCCCCCAGGCATGGAAGCTCCTATAGAGGCCCGGTTGGATTGGTCATTGCTAACCAAACGGCAAAGTGAGTTCCGTTATCACTGACGTCAGCGGCGACAATTTCGGGAGACCGTAGAATTTAACTGAAACTTAGAAAGAAAATAATATGATAGCTGAAAGGTCATGTGAAATGACATCGAATAGACCCCAAAATCAGACCTATTTTTATATAATTGCACATTACGAAGTGATATGTGTAAATGCAATAAGTATTTCTCTCTACAGTTCACTGTGGCGTCTTCCATGTTGGGTGTAGATACCCCTATGCAAAGATTTTTTTGTAAATAGTTTGGATTTTGATAAGTGCAATAACATTTTGTAAGCAAACATTTTAATTAGTTTTATCGAGAGTGAAGTATTTTGGAGATCAATTGGTCAACACTTTATTTTGTGGGCAAAATACTTTAAGTTAAATGTTTATAAAAGTACGATCTTTGATGTTTAAAACATCTTATAACATCTTTGGTATCGCTAATGCACGCAGTCACGCATTTGGACGTCACTGATTATAGACACATCAAAAGCGTGGGAAGAATACGAGAAAAATTAGATGATTCGTGGAATATTTTGGATGTATCTTTATGGGTGTTTTTTTTTAAATCGACATCTCATGATTTTGCAAAGCACGGTGCCTCTTAACATTCCAAACCGATTGCACATTCCGACAGCAAGAACAAAAGTTTTCCAGTGGAAGACTGACAATAAAACGTGGTTTTCAATGCCTAGTTCAAGAATAAGACAGTGCCCCGACAGTAAAGGAAACATTTCCATTCGATGCATTTTCCTACCGGATTAAACAGTCCACTGGTTGGATGGTTAGTTTAAGTAGCACAGTGCCTTTTGACGGTTTGAGTTCAGACTTTGTAACCAGTGCCTTATCTACCCCGAACTGATGTGAAGGGAACGGTATAACCAAGCATGCCTTCGAAGGGCTAAGCCTTAGCTGCAGCCTCTTGTACTGACACCAGCGTGTCTGTCTATACACTGAAACACGTACCTGGCCCCTAGCATAGGCCCGTAAGCCTTAGCCCAAAGGCCTTGGATTTCAATCGCGCCTACAATTCCGATCTGCCCCCAATAATTAGGCAGATCAAATTTTTTTTTCATGGGCGTCCTGTGAGTGGACTGAGTTTGGGGCTATAACAGAAGCAGTTTAGCAACACAGTTGAGAAGTCAGTATTGCGATATGAAAATGCCATACAAGTTATAGAACAGGCTGAGATAGTTTTCAAAACAAATTAATGCAACAAAATGATAGCAAGGGGACATTTTGGACCGGGACTTGAGCCCGAGACCTCTGGTTTAACGCGCCTGTGCTCTATAACCACCAGAGCTCTTAGATGGTGACCGTCCCAAAATAGTGAACTAGTCTTTGACGTGGATTTGGGCGGCAATCAGATTTCGTTTAACCATAATCAAAATACGAATATTTTTTTTTTATTAATTAAAAAGACATACAATCCAGTAAGTCATTTCGACACCATCAACGCTTGCTTTCTTGATTTTTTAAAAAACTGTTAAGACAACATTCCTCACGATTCTCTTTTGAACTTGTTATCCTCCAAAAATGTATGTGAAATCAAAATTAATTTCAGAGCACCCCGTCAGCTGATTTCGTTGTATTGATTATTGTTAATAATTATTGCGAGGAGGAACCCCGCAAAGAATCGTTGTATATGTAGGAGTTGAATTTGTAAATTTGAATGTTTATCAGGAAAATGAGTAGTTTCTTTTTGTTCTATCAAGGTAGGCGATACTCATCATTTTGAAAATAATGTCTAGTGCATGAACATTTCACGTGGTTTTTGGCTGGTAATAATTGTGACCCTCTCCGTGGAAATGAGTCAGATGTAGCAAAAATATGAAATTGAGATATCTACATAGCTGGATAGACCTTATCAACAACTTCATGTAGGTGTTTGTTAGATATGCATAGGCATGTTGCACCCCGGAGATATGGCAGTTTGAAAAAAAATCCCTGTTTTTCATTTTCACCAAAACTGTTTCTTTTGTCAATGCACATAGCAATTTTCCTGATACAAATCGTTACTTCTCATGAAGGATTACGAAAGTTAAGAACTTGAAGAATTCAGAACCCCCCCCAAAAAAAACAAAAAAACATTCAACATTGAATCACCCGTAACGCATTATCATGTCATGGCACATCTGACTCATTTTCATGGAGCGAGTCAGAATTTTATTATGTTTTGCCTGTTCTGTTTCTGCTTTCAACGATGATTTGTTCGACTTTCATCTTATGTTGGTGGGTACCAAGTACCATTGCTAAATGTTTTGCTTGTGAATAGCATCTTGCCTTGTAAATAATTATAATCATATATATTTCAAACTCCATGCCCGCTGTTTGTTTCAACGAGATTCCTGTTTTTCTAAAAGCAGGCTAAAAAAAGGTGGAATACGCTCATTAAAAGGGAAGACTAATTTGTAATAAAGCCAAACAATGGGAGAAGAGTTGTTGTTGTTGTTGTTGTTGTTGTTGTTGTTGTTGTTGCTGTTGTTGTTGTTGTTGTTCCTAAAGTAATAGTTAATATTAAGGGATATTGTATGCATCTGACAACAGTATGGTGTCCACAGCTTTCTTGAATAGAATCATTATCGACGATGAGATTTGCCAATTTGAAAAATGAGAAATATCGGTTCAGCCTTCGACCTCTTTCCATCGGCCGCCACATAACAACTTGGCCACGAGTCCACCAAGGTAAGCAAAGATAATCCGCCAATCCATCTGTCAAAAGTGTCAAATACCTTCAGTTAGAATTCCAGCCCTCAGAGAAAGAGAGAGAGAGAGAGAAGACAATGAAAAACAGAGGTTGGAAAACAAACAAAATGGCGACGGTTGCTGGGTGGCTCAACTTGACCTTCGACCTCGGGGCCATCTGCGTCGGCGAACTGTGGAATTCCCTTAGCGACCCGGACAGTGGGAGTTGTATTTGGTTTGGGCCCAGCCGTGACACCCCCGTGCGTGCCGTGGGTCGGTTGCCAGGAAGCCGCTTAACTGTTTGCAGATTCTTACAAAGGCCTTAATCCGACTATCGGCGCAGATATAGAATGGCTGATATTGACACTGGCAGGAAAAGAAAGGGGCTGGGATTGGGTGTATTTCACGCAAGCCGGCATTATTCTGCCGTCCATTTTCTACCTGATCAGCTCTCTGCAGACGGAAAATCGATCACGTATACGTTTGGGGTAACATTTTTATGATTGCGTGGCCTTGGAAAAAAAAACGAACAAAGGAGGACTTCGCTTTGGTTGTTCTTTTTTTTCGAAACAACTTCGGCTGTCTGTTGCCATGGCGACGCATTAGGGTGGCGGGTTCAACAACAAACATCTGTACGTGTGCCCAAGCGATTGCTCGAAGTGAACGGTACAAGAGCGAGTCACTATCGTGCCCCCACCCCTCACCACCACCAGCAAATCCCGTATCATTCGACGACCCGGGCATGGGCTATATATCACGTCAAGTTCCGATTATTAATTAAAGGAGGCACGGTGACCAAGCTATCAAAATCGGCGTGGTCGTGTGACTCAGTCCACAAACAGCGCATGCTCGTTACGCGCCATTATTGTGTATTCTACAGCCGTACGGCAGACGACAGCCTTGGTGTAGTACGCGCGACCTTCCAAGTTGAGCGGAGAATGCACACAAACTATTATTGACACTGCACGAGCCAGATTTCGGAGTAAATCGCGACTCTTTATATTGGAAGTTTGGAATGGTGAGTCTTGCTTTCCGACACATTGGATGTCGGACTGGTGTATTATCGGAGTGTGGTAGTGTTCCTTACTACTCGGGGTGCAATTATCGTAATCCAAAAATGCTCATCGAGATAATAATCCCGCCCGAGCTAACGGTATTCAGTTTTTCAGCGGGCATTCGGGCAAAGCACTGAGCACTGTTCTTACGTCGATTTCGGGCGACACTTCCTTGAATTACAAACAATTTTTTTTTTCAAACTGCATGCTCACTGTAAATCTCGAAACTTTAGAGAGTCTGACGATTTGACCCTTGCAGGACTTTTCTTAATTACAGAACCGGCTTTCGGGAAAGGTACTGCTATTCTATATAGCATCGCAGCGGCATACCCCCTATACATTTTCCTTTTCAGTTTCCCAAGTTAAATTGTCGATTTGTATGGGCCTAGATGCATGTACATTGTATTCCCTTTCGTTTATACAGCAGTGTACGTCAGTGCATTCACCGGAGACAAAAAGTACGACGAACTGTTGTCGGTGTAACTCGCCCGTCTCTGCATTTTGACGGTCGAAATCATCGGCGACGGAGGTCAGATTTGGAGCCAAGGCTGTGAAAGGGTCTTTCCCGTCCCAGGGCCGCTCACTGGCGAATACAAAAGGATTGTGGTGCGTTCACGCTGCATTTTTTTCTTCTTCAGGATTTGGGTCGAGGTTGAGGGGGCCCGAGTTGAGTCGCCCCCAACTTTGAACGAGACAGCAGACCCTCAGGGCAGGAACGAGTGGCGACTATAAATCGCGCTGCGTGAGTGTGTAGCTTCGGGTATTGGCCCGCGGCTAACGGACAGCTACAGCCGAAAGCAGAACGTCGCACGTGCAGTCCAACGAGTTCTCTTCCATACGACCTCGAGGCCTCGCTTCAGCAGTGCATGCCGACGAACGGCAACCGGGACCTATAATTCTGAAGGCCAAGTCTACGCTACGAAAACACGAACGGCTCTGGAGCGACCCCCGACGGTGACAACGGCCGACGTTTCCGCTAACTGAGAGTGGGTGGGAAGGAGAAAGAGGGAGGGGAGAGGGGAGTGAGAAGGAGGAAGAGGAGGATAGAGAGATAGAGAGAGAGAGATAGAGAGAGAGCGAGAGAGATACAGAGAGGGAGAGAGGGAGAGAGGGAGAGAGAGAGAAAGAGAGAGAGAGAGAGAGAAAGAGAGAGAGAGAGAGAGAGCCTGAGGGAGAAAGAGAGAGAGGGAGAAAGAGAGGGGAGGTATAGAGAGAGAAAGAGATCGAGAGAGAAAGAGAGCGGGAAAGAGAGAGAGAGAGAGAGAAAGAGAGAGGGGAGGGAGAAGGGGAGACAGAGGGGGAGACAGACAGACAGAGACAGAGATACAGGGAGTGACAGACAGATCGACAAAGAGCCAGAGTATCAGCATTGTCACTCTGCCAGCGAAGACCAATGTCGGTTCGGTCCTTAACTCAAGAGTAGTCGACCAGGCAATCTCCTCGATCAGACCGTCTCGCTTCGTACGACGGAGTCGTCTCCCATAGCAGCATGGAGAGGTTGCGAAGCCCGTACCCGTTAGCGAAGTCCAACGCGCCTGGTAAGTGCCGTTGAATTCTGTCATTACAAATTGGGCTGGACTGGAGTTGTTGGGATGGGTTTCGGTGATGCGATGATTTCAGACGCTACTGTCGGGGTGCAGTTTACAATATTATTACTTGTTAACTCGTTCGAAAAGGGGAGAGTGTGTTAATAGGCCCTTTTCCAAATTCCGGCTTAGGCTCAGGCGTTGGCTTTGTCTTTCTTTCTTTCGTCCATTTTGTAAGTACAAGGCATGAACACGAGGCCTTTGGCTTCGTTTCGAAAAGAAAGAATCCACATCTTCAACTTTAAAACCCTAGCTTTCCCAAATCCTACAGAATCCTATTGTCCTAGTGTAGGAATATATAGGATCGAGGGCACGTGGTAATTGATTCATAGTATAGAAATTTGCAGAATTTAGGGCATGTGGAGTTTTTGTCACTGTAGGAAAATGCAGGATACAGGTTACAAGGCCCAATGTGATGGAGGATGATTCTGTAGGATTGAGGGCATGTGGAAATTTTTTTTCACTTGAGGAAAATGTAGGATCCAGGTTACAAGGCCCAATGTGATGGAGGGCACTTGGTAGTAATGTACATTATCACAAAAAGGAGTAGGTACCAATGGTCCAGGGAGACACTGTTGGACTGTCGGGTTTGGGGGTTTTAACTGAAGGATTGTAGGATTGTGCAGGATCAGGGTCATGTGCTAGAAACAAGTGGTGGGTCCAACCTGTGTTTTCAGCTTTTCGATAACAGAGACGTACGAAGCCTGGGCCGGAGCATAAGCCGGGTTTTGGAAAACTATAAACTAGGCCCACGTGTCGCAACCAAAAGCTCGTGATACTTTTGGGAGGTTCTTGAACTCAGACCACGGCAGACAATACTATAAACGTTGAACAGAAATCATGGTTTCAAGACTATTGATTGGATTGGGATTGATTGGGCTATTCATTGATGCTAATATTGATTTCAAAGCCCATCTGGCGAGCACACAGCCTTTTGTTCATACACGGACTCCATTAGGTTCAACTACAGTTCATTGAACATCCAAATTGTTGAAGTCGTAAAGCTTAATTTTAAGGGTGGTCTTACTCTTTATCGCGCAATGCTAACATGACGGCCGTAAGATTCCACGAACTAGCTGATATCCGGAGTACAGTACTACTAGTAGGCCCACAAGAGGCCATTTCGCTTTGTTTACTGGAGTTGTTGCCGTATCACATTTTTGCGGATGATGTACGTGTTTGCCACTGTGGCAGTATGGTGACCGCAAAGTACTGCAGGGACTATGCGTTGCCATGGCGACAAGGTTGTTTTGGTTGTCAAACACGAAGGATTTATGTTCCCGGTATATGCACTCTACATTCGGTGACCTTTGGCATCGTGAATTGCATAGGGTAACAGTTCGCGTTTGTACGGGGGGAAACAGCACGAAGCCAGGCTTCATGTATAAGGTGCCGATATGACCCTGAATTTGATGAATCGATCAATCGTTAGATCAGTTAAAACAATCGCTCATTTTGCTGAACCGACTGACCAACCAATTAACCTATTATTGTCAGTTCAATCATGGAGGAATTATTCCTCCATGGTTCAATACCAATCCACCAATTACCTACAAAACTGCCTGCATTCCTTCAAAACAAAAACCCAATCTTCCCTCGCACGCAATGAATACTTCCTTTAATAGAATCGCGGACGATCCCTTTTTTAAGTGTCTTTAAAACCCCTACACAACATCGGTAAGATCGAAAAACAGAAATGTTCACAGATTTACAAAGAACTTATACAGTTTGAAGATGGTTATGGTAGAAACCTCGCACTGAAACATTTCTGTCTAAATTGCTGCATGTTTTGAGAAAAGAGTAAAAGAAATTGTTTACGTCTTACCGAGATCTAAACTATTTTTCGGAACAGTAAGGCGTTGAATTCTGCATTTTCGTGAAACCATCGTTTTCACGATCTTCTCGAGACAGGTGTGCTATTTCATGCATATGTTGGATCAGACAACATATAGATGCTATTCTTTGACCTGACCAATATTTTGTGTAGGGGCTTTAAACGGTATCCCACGTGCTCGCAAGTTGTAAACGACAAAGTGTGAAAAGATCGTGTCCGAAGAAATGTCACAAAAAGCAAACAAACGATTTTTGTAAACACCACCGTGGCGCACTGCCGTACTGTCCCGGGCGGACTCGGGGTGAGGACGGGGCAATTAGGCCCAGCGAGTCCTTTATCTCTTCCAACCGGTGGCGTTTGCTTTGCCAGGCCGCTCGATACTCGGTCACTAATGGCGATGAATACCCACTACTGGTGTGGGGCCTTGCTCGGCGCTAAAATAAACCCGACAGAGGAGACGGTCTGCAACGGTGTATGCTTAACGGTTTACCGCCAACAACGGTGCAACGGGGACGCGTTAAGTATTACACGCCACCACCTCATATCATTAGCGCTTGTATACTATACAGGGATACATCTTGATCCGAATCTCAGAGTTCTTTCGACGCTTGGCATCTATCGATAAGAAAAAAAATTAAAAACACTTGCCGGCGATTTATGGGGAGTCGAACAACTCGGTCGCCTGCGTTCGGCGTTCAGGGAATCGTCTTTCCCCGAATTCAGACGTGAGTTGTTGTTTTTTAGTCGGAAATTGGTGAGAGGCGGTGTTGACAGTTCGGATGAGCATGCGGACGGTTCTTACAGACAACGGATCGGATCAGACTCACAGAACGATCGGCTTTTGGTGAAGAATCGGACACCACATCTCACGAAATCTCGTCTCGTCGAAACTCGAATGTGGCCCAGAACAGCCTCGCTGTACACTGCAAAACTGCCAATCGATCACCATGATCACCGATCCAAACTCTTCGATGTAATGCAGAAAGGCCGGTCCGTTATTTTTGGATGAATGCCGAGCAATTAATTAAGAGCGCAGAAAACTGACGATTTTATCTGCACCTGAAAACTTTGACCTGGGAAAACGGTCGGATTTGAGAGCAGAACCCGCCAGAGGCCGATTGCAGTAGGCTTCAACTGCTACGTCATGATGACGCCCTCTTCGGTGGCGTCCAAGGAGGAGGATGCCGACGTGGACTCCCATCACGGCCGTGGTCAGTTTAGAGAGTTCGTCGCCGAAATGAAAACGGAGAAAAAAAAGCACCGTATGCTTTGAAAAAAAAACGTTGTGCCGAAAGAAAAAGAAAGTGCCGGGTAACTTCTGGGCTGGTTTTCGAATAGATGGGCCTTGTTGGAGTTTGGGAGTGGATTTGATCAACAAAATTCATCTGTTGGTCTTCTATTGGCTGATATATAACCCGGCGCCCTATAGTCCTGATGAAACAAGACCAAGTCGTTTGCAGGGAGGAAGGGGTCATTATAGTTTCACTCCTTGGTCCAACAAGAAACAAAAGCCAACAACTTCACCCATTTCATTCACCCCGGTATTCACGACAAATTCCTCGTGCAGATTCGGCCGAGCAGAAGGCGAACTTCCTGCAGCTAGTCCGCAAGCTGCACGCTTACTACCAGGACCAGCTGAACACCACCCTGGTCTGCAGCAGCAAGTTCGACAAAGCCGCGCGGTACTTCGTCAAGGCACTGCGGAGAATCAAGCCCGACCAGGTAGGCAGTGGCTCGAGCCCAGAGCAAGCTTGCTCGGACTTTGACTGCTTTTATTGCGTCGAGTAGGGCAAACTCGCATTGAATTGCGTTCTCCTCGACGTAAACACCACCATTTTTATATCTATAACATAAGGCGGTCTCCGCCGCTACACATTATATTCATTGAATGCTGTGGCTGAGGTTGTTTGAGCACAGAATCCTTCGCGTGACGTCCGAATGACGTCACGGTTGGCAATCGCTGAGAATCGATGTTTGCTGATCAAAATTGTTTATTTTCAAAGGCCCTATAATAAGTTACCACACTGGTAAAGATCAAAAGATTGCCACAGTTTGTGAGTTATTAAACCATTAAACACTCCAAAAAACAATACTGCAAAGGTTTTAGCTCAAATGGTAATATGAGAAAGAAAAATGCAAAAGTCACGATTTACGCACCAGCCTGTAGTCAGTGTAGTGTAAGAAATAGTTTATTACTCGCGAGTAATAAACTATTTGTTGATGTTTGAGTGAAGATATATTTTCTCGATACGTACAGCATCCCAGACCGTAAGATTTCAACATGAGGATTCTATCATGACCATCTACAAACTGTGTAAATTAGAAGGAAATGTGTGGACATCGACGTTTTCCGATCTTCCCAATGTGGTATTGGGGCTTTAATGAGTCAATAGAGAAAGGAGTCAATAGTAGAAAGAACGATAAGAGATAATAGAGTATCTGGGCAACTTTCTTGCAAAGGGTTTTCATGGTTTTATCTTCATAAATCCGATGAGTGCGAAACCTTTCCGTGGCATGTAGGTCACAAAATTGTACGATCGTGCTCACGAAGAGAAATAGAGCAAATTGGGATATAACATCACTAAAATAACCGATGGACCAAAAATCAATTGTGTGTTATTTGACTTTATGTCATGTCGTGTAGGCTAATTAACACTTTGTCCAACGAAACTTGCACATTCCCAGATCCATACCTCCTAACTAAGGAGGACTTTCAGCTGCAATGTAACAGGATGATCATGATTTATAGCACTGGTGCTCACATTTGGAAGTAGCAAGCGTGAGGACCCTGTTGTTCAGTGCTGCAATAAGCGAGTGTTGTGTGACAACCGCAGACTCACACTGTACCGGTGTCATGCCAAATAGTGTCCCCTGCCAAATAGTGTCCACTCATTAGCATACTGATCGCTGATTGGTCCAATACGTATGACATTCAACCACCGTGGTTGGGGTATGGTTGCGCACTACACACGCATTGTGTATGGTTGCTGGCCTAACACACGCAACGTTGGGCACTTTGGTACCGTTGGACCCTAACTGTAACCGTAACGCTAACCCTAACCCAAACAACCCTAATCCTAACCCTAATCTTAATCCCAATCCTGATTCTAATCTAAAACCTAACCCTAACGACCCTAATCCTAGTCCTAACGCTAACCAATCAGCGATCAGTATGCTAATGAGCGGACAGTATTTGGCAGGGACACTTTTTGGCAGGACACCGGTACTAGTATACATGTATACATGTATACATGTATACATGTATACATGTATACATGTATACATGTTCACGTTACATTATCCTCAGTACGGCCAGGGGCTATTGAATTACGGGAGACTCGACTGCCTATAAAAATGCGTCTGTATATGCGTGTGACGTCACAATGTCCGTCGTTTTCCAAAATGGCGACTGCCATGAAGGCTGAGCCCGAGCCTCGGCCATGGATTCGTATCTAAACTGATAGTGATAGGTTATTTCTGTCTGTAGTGACCGAGTTTTAAATTGAATGTATATTGAATGAGCGTGCATCTAATGTGGCTCCATTCCGTTTGTGCACAAGTCCCAATTTCACTGAGCTGCTTAAGCACAAAAAAAACCCGCTAAGCAGAACAAAATATTCTTCGGCAACTTTTCGGCGTATTCGGCAATCGGGCGCTCAGCATAAATTCCATGAGCACCTTTGGCTAGCAACCATGCAGGGGCCAATTTAATAGAGCTGTATTAAGCACCAAAATTTGCATAAGAACTAAACATCAGGATTCATAGGATCACCTCGCCAACCCAAACTTCAAGTCAAAAGCAATTGACATCACATCGGAATGTTGTTTGCAATCCTGTTTGTACACAAGGGGGAGTTTTAATGCTTAGCAGATTTTTTGGATAGGCCGGTTATAATTTAATTACGCAGTGGCTATTGTTACGGCAGTCGTCCGTGTGGTTCCCTCACTCGAAAGTATTCGTCGGCATTGCAAGCTGGGTGACCCAGACTATTCGTTGATAGTCTGGTTCCAAGAGCAAAACATCCTGACAAATATATTTAAGTACGTCAGGGAACCATATGGACGACTGGCGTAAACACAGCCACAGCTTATAATTTATTCACCCGGCAAGGGTATTCTTCCCGCAAACGCTATTCTGCCGGTCCCTTAGTCTGATTGGCCAATTGTCATTACATCATGCTTATGCATATTCAAGTATGCTCTATACCTTGACGTTGGCCAATCAGAGTAAAGAGTGTTCATGAAAATGCATAGCATCAGCAGGAACGACCTCCAGGAAGAATGCCGTTGCTGGGTGAATGTACTTCCTTTTGGGGCAAGCGATGATTTTTCATGCAAGCTGAATGTTAGGTGCTTCATCAGCAGTTATCAGAAATTGCCCCTTGGGTCGAACCACAGAAACCCCCAATGTCTTACCTTGCTCTGTTTCGGGTCTTCTTCTTCCCAATCTGTGGGCCGGTCAGGCAAAGTGCTTCTCATCCCTGCGCATGCTGGAGGGCTGCATCGCCGACTGGACCTTCGACGAGGCCGTGGACCCGGCGGCCGTTGACCTCCGCTCCCTCCTCCGCACCTGCCTGGCCAACTTGGCCAACTTCCGCCTCCTCCGCCAGCACGTCAAGATGGTCGTGCACAACACGCTGCGCCAGCTGCCCGAGGCGCTCGAGAACCAGCGGCAGCGGGCCACCAGGGAGGACCTGGAGGTCATCCTGGCCACGTGGTCCAGCCTGACCAATCGGGACACGGACCTGAGCAGGCTGGACCACCCGTTCGTGGAGGTGTTGCCGGCGGAGTTTTTCGAGGGGGAGGCCGAGAGGGAATGCTTCCGGGGCGTGCTCAGCGTCCTGCCCAAACTGACTGACATTGCGAACAAGATCGACTTTTTGCTGCTGAAATATCAGATGGGGAATTAATTCCTCAAATTTTGAAAGGCATTTCGTATTATTTATTGCTTCTTTCTAAAAAACTAATCAACGCTTTCATTTAATTTCATCAGGCTTAATTAATTTAATCAGACTCTTTCGAGTATTAGAAAAGCCATGGAAGTTTTTGTGGTTGGAAGCTAATCTCGACGCACTGGAAGGCACGAGCTAAGGAAAATATCCCAACCCAACACATCAAACCCTGAAACATGACCACGCCTAACATTATGAACACCACACCCATTCCTTCCTGACGCATCTCAATTGCAGAAAGGATAACCACACCATCCAGTTTCCTGCTCCGTCCAACTTCAGCTTATATTGGACCATGCCCATCTTTCTGGCCACAACCATCTTTCTGACCACACCCATCTTTCTGACCGTATCCATCTTTCTGACCACACCCATCTTTCTGACCACACCCATCTTTCTGACCATACCCATCTTTCTGACCACACCCATCTTTCTGACCACACCCATCTTTCTGACCACACCCATCTTTCTGACCATACCCATCTTTCTGACCACACCCATCTTTCTGACCACACCCATCTTTCTGATCAACATCCATCTTTCTGACACATCCATTTTCTGACCACACCCATCTTTCTGACCACATCCATCTTTCTGACCGCACCCATCTTTCTGACAACACCCATCTTTCTGACCACACCCATCTTTCTGACCGCACCCATCTTTCTGACCACACCCATCTTTCTGACCACACCCATCTTTCTGACCGCACCCATCTTTCTGACCACACCCATCTTTCTGACCACACCCATCTTTCTGACCACACCCATCTTTCTGACCACACCCATCTTTCTGACCACACCCATCATTCTGACCCCACCCATCTTTCTGACCACATCCGTCTTTCTGACCACATCCGTCTTTCTGACCACACCAACTCTTGGGGCCATGGACACATCTTCCCTCTCTGACAAACAGCCACAACATCAAGGTCACACCCAAAGCAAATATATGGACCCTTTCCCATCCCCTCTGTGTCAAATACTAGTACGAGTAAAACATTAAATATTTACAGACAACGGAAGTTATAGGTCATCAGAGAAAATTAATCAAATCATATACTTATGTTAAAGTTTATTTACAAGCATAATAAAGCAATGCATCTAATGACAAATAAAGTTAGGGAACATCAAATTGTAAATAATAACCTTTATTTTCTGTCCTGTTTTGGCAATGAACCCTTTAGTGGGCTTCAAATAATTATGGCCAGCCTGCACCTATCAAAAATACCATTTTGAAGATGTTGAGTGTGCCATAAAAAGTGACAAAATTCCCACTTATTTCAGCCAACAAGTATTAAACAAGGGGGATTCGAAAATGTTCAATCATAAGGGGTTTATAGTTATACACAATATAACAAATGGTGGCATGCTGAATGTAAATACAATGACACGATAATTGCTATGCATTAACTCTTTGAGGCATATTGATTACTTTACACGAGCAACACTAAAGGAAAGATAAAACAGACTAATATTTCAATTCAATTGATTAAAGGAACATAAACAGGATCCAAACAAGTTGCAGAATATAGCACTGAGTATAACAACCTAAAGTTAACAAGTCATGGAAGAAAGTGTACCGGCTTTGACATTTCCATCTGAGCAGGAACTTTCTCAAAGGCAGAGAGGACATTCCAGGATTTGATGTTGGAGGCATGGAGCCAAGGCAATCCGACTGATGAGACTTGAAGGTTTGCGTGGTGGAAGTACCAAGTGGAAGGTTTGCCGGTGACACCGTGCTACACATCTCTTTCGAGAAGGAGTGTGGCTCTGAAAAGCGCCGGTAACTCAACATTTCCAGCAGTGTGTGGTGTACTCACAGGAGAGTGTTGGATTCCAACTATCAACTGTGCTTAATTCTATTGTGGAGTGTACTGGATCGTGTAGAATTTCTCTGTTGGAGAGTTATTAAACCCAACTGTTTTTTGCCAACCATTTTGGAAGTAAATGTATACTGCACTTTTTTCATGTTGGTGACAAGCTTGTACTGACCAAGGCTAAGGTGGAAGGGCATAAGTGCATTAAGACGTTAAAATCACTTTACAGTTTGCCATTCTGCTGTGAACAAATTCTGTCAGGTCCGTTATATGGCTTTTTACAATTAGTTTTTACATTACCACGACATACTATTATGTGAACACTGAATGAAATGGGATTGACACTATGAACATCTAATCCGTGAAAATGGGGTGAAAATGTCATTTAGCCGTGAAAAGAAAAATCACCGTGTTTTCAACCTTATTTCATGGCACACAGTTAGCCAAGTCATTTTCACAGTGTTTTCACCAGTGGTCTCCAAGGCCACATTCCTGGTGGTAAATGGGTTGAGGCAATTTAGAAGTAACTAGGAGTAAAAGTTTCAAGTACACCATACAGTACCTCTATGGGGCAGGGGGGTGGTGGTCCCTACTGATAATTGAATTAGCCATCCCTCAAGGCTGGAGCTTGCCACCCTAGATATTCACGGTCTCTTTAGTGTCCTGAAGATGTCCTTATCAGGTCTGAGAGGCGGTTATTTTCAAGGTGAATTCACTGTAAAATGCACCGTGAAATCACAGTGACTTTTTAGTTTCACGGCGAAATGACATGTTCACCCCTCTTTCACGGTTTAGATGTTCATAGTGTGAACCGTGTACCAAATAGAATGTAATTGGCCATTAAAAAAGAATCTCAGTGACCTTCTTTTGCCCTTGTGCCCTTCTGCAAGGCACTCAATGAATTCGTCTCAGACTACGACGTAGAAGTTTTCCGGAGTGTTTCTGATCTGGGTCAGGACCGATATCCATCCCAGCTCCTTGAGGGCCTCGTTCAGTCTCGCCAGCGTGGCGCCCTCGCCCTCCCGCCTCCGCCAGGCCGCCAGGGTGTGGAAGACCTGGTGCTGGAGGTTGTCCGGCGCCCTCTGCCGTATCTCGGCCAGCTCCGCCCCGCTCAGGCCCAGTCGGAGGCCGAGCTCCGGGTACCTCTGTCCGATCAGGGTGGAGATGGTCAGGAGCTTGCGATCACAGAGCAAGCCTGGGGGGGGGGGGAAATAAACCAAACAAAACAGGGGGAAGTGACACGTGCAGCGGAGAACAGGATTGTCCTGAAGCAAGGCCGTACATTCAATTCAAAGCTCTTTGGATCTGTGTGGGTCACTGTGAGGGACAACCGTTCCCGCACAGCGCCCCGCTGGGCACCCGTAAGGAAGACGAGAGAGGAGACAGTCTGGAAAACACCTGGTGTAGGAGAGTGGAGGCAGAGCTCTAGACCATGAACCACTCCTGGGAACCATGTACTGTACATAAACCAGCCTGAACCACTCCTGAGGAACCATACATAAACCAGCCTGAACCACTCCTGGGGTAACCATACATAAACCAGCCTGAACCACTCCTGGGGTAACCATACATAAACCAGCCTGAACCACTCCTGGGGTAACCATACATAAACCAGCCTGAACCACTCCTGGGGAACCATACATAAACCAGCCTGAACCACTCCTGGGGTAACCATACATAAACCAGCCTGAACCACTCCTGAGGAACCATACATAAACCAGCCTGAACCACTCCTGGGGTAACCATACATAAACCAGCCTGAACCACTCCTGGGGTAACCATACATAAACCAGCCTGAACCACTCCTGGGGTAACCATACATAAACCAGCCTGAACCACTCCTGGGGTAACCATACATAAACCAGCCTGAACCACTCCTGGGGTAACCATACATAAACCAGCCTGAACCACTCCTGGGGTAACCATACATAAACCAGCCTGAACCACTCCTGGGGAACCATACATAAACCAGCCTGAACCACTCCTGGGGTAACCATACATAAACCAGCCTGAACCACTCCTGAGGAACCATACATAAACCAGCCTGAACCACTCCTGGGGTAACCATACATAAACCAGCCTGAACCACTCCTGGGGTAACCATACATAAACCAGCCTGAACCACTCCTGAGGAACCATACATAAACCAGCCTGAACCACTCCTGAGGAACCATACAGAGACTAGCCCGAACCACTCCTGGGGAACCATACATAAACCAGCCTGAACCACTCCTGGGGAACCATACATAAACCAGCCTGAACCACTCATGGGGAACCATACAGAGAACCACTATAATGCCCTGGTTATGACTGGCGGAATACGACCGGCAGAAACACTGATTCAAAAACGAGGCCCAAAATTCGATTTAGAGCCTTTTCAATCTTTCAATTTTTGGCCAACATTTCTCGCACATTGAATTTTGTTTCACACTTTGAAAAAAAAAGAGTAAATTGTCCATACAAAAAAAAGGAACAACTGACTGGGAACTAAAATAAATGACCCAAAATAAGCATATATGTGACCCGGCACAGCATAATGAGGAATAACCCCCACTTTTGAGATTTTTGAGATTTTCTAATGATGTGAAAGAGTATACCATTACCAAATTAGCTTTCGAATGATATCAAAATTATTTCCGAGTGAACTTTGTTGTAAATAGTACAAGGGGACATCGCTCGTTCATGTGGCACCAGACACAATATAGCACGCCATTCTGACTCCTCGAAACCGGCCATTCAAAAAGGCAGGAATCTAACATTTTCATGAAAACAGTACACAAACACTCCCCCAAATCCTCGTTTTTTCAACATAAGAGACGGATTTCGGAAAAATCCTTTGGACATAATATCCTTTCCGAAAATACAAAAAAAACAAAAATTGATTTTATATTGAATTGAGAAGATACTTTGACTTCAGGCGTTGTTTACTCGTAAAGTGTTTTGGTGGGATATTCCTCATGTCGCTGTGCCGGGTCACAAATGAAGGCTTGACATCTTTAGCCAAGCTGGGACATTCTCAAGGGCACAAGGGAAGACGAGTGTCATTACACAGAAACAATACAGAATACAATTGTAGTACGGTATAGCGGCTAGCTGCGAAGACGTACAGGGGACCGGACTGCCAGTTGAGGCGCTGCCGTTTGAATCTTGCGACCAAACCGGGAGGTTTTTGCCCATTTTTGGGGGGGAAATCGACACATTTTCGCCACATGGACAGTTGCACACAGGTGCGTGGTATGTAAACCACATTTGCTAGAAATCTTGGGCCGAATGAAGCAGTATTTTATGAGTTATGCTGCTGAACCTGCTGATCACAGCAGAAGCCTATGGGGAAAAAAGCCTAGTTATCTGTGGGGTTCCGGTCGGGAGAGCAGCGGACGACGTAGAACCCCACAGTTCTGGGGGTAGGCAATGGCATGACCTTTCTCTAAAACTCAAGAAAACACAGCACAGTTTCATACCGTTCGTGTCGTAAATTGTGGCACACGTACGCGGCATCTTTGCTTGGTTCTCTGCTCACGGACGGCCGGGAAATTGAAGAATTTCGGCTGAGCTGGAAGCTGAACTATTTGCGGAATGTGGAATATTCACTGAAATTGACGAAACTGTCCAAATTCCACCGGAGTTCGCAGTTTTGACGCTGGCATCCGCGGTGTCAGGTTGTTTACAACAGGTGGCATGCCAACAGTCAATTACGTCCCGTTTGAATAGCGCCACCATGAGGGCCGATCGGGAAAGTCTCCTTGGGCAGTTGCTGCGGCTCGAATCAGTGCGGCCTGTGATGAGCGTGTGGCACTCGTGATCGTACGGCCTTCGGTTGTATTGGTTGTATTGAATTACATGAATAGAACACAGAGTCAGCTCTATGAATAGATATACTAACCTGACAAAAAATCTTCAGATGAAATCAAGCCCGATGCCGCTGACGTTGTTTACCACACGGTCACGCGTGACCAAAAAGCGTACGTACAGCGCCACTCTGTACAACTCAAATTGCATGTACACGTACTGTACATGTACTGTACATGCCTTTCTGACGTGACCAATTATTGTCTCACCGTTGATTCTGCGGAGCGCCCTCTTTCGGTCATGGGATTTTAAATTGAAAATCTTGCAAAGTTGCAACCGTAGATTGAATAACTCAATGGTCTTGCGAATTTCTTTATTTCTTGTGGGTCCAGTTTTCCACGGTACAAAACATTAATTTTTGGCAACTTACACTGCTTTCCCAGAGACACGACTAGATAATGTCTTATCACAATGACGAGGAGTTTTGCTGCGGTGACACCATGTAAAGGTTTGATCTTTTGTGAGTTTGGTTCTGATAACCGAAAACCGGCTGGTTTCACTCGACGTTTCGACCAGTGCGCTTTTTTCGTCCTTCGAGCAATAGTGCCGATGTTATGGTTGGTGCTAGATTTAACATATCCTGAGTCGGTGAGAGTGAGGGCTGGCCCTACTTGAAGTGCAATCATGGTGCAATAACGCACTGTATGCTCAGTGGTTTTTTGTTCTCGTTTGCTCGCTTGAAAGAAAACCCCGGTCAGCTCGCGGTGGGGGAAGGGTTCCAACCTGCAACTTCTGCTCATCGATGTTTTCCGATCTTCCCAATCTTGTATTGGGCCTTCGACCACCTGAACAGCTCGAACTAGTCGGAGTCGTGATCTGGATTCGAATTTGTATAGCGTCGACCGGTGCCGATGTATAATAATGTAAATCCTAACCGAGCTGTACCGGTACGTGTCTAATGCGAGAATGCTATCTGACAATCAACTGACTGCGTAGAATCAAGAACAACCCGAGCAAGGGCAAACCGTCATTGACAAGAAAGAAGAAGATGATTCATGTCTTTGATCCTCCCGATAGGGTGTGAAAATCTCTTACCCCATACCTATCCCTCCGAGGGTTCATTCCGTGAGGTCTGAGGTGATGACATCCCAAAATATCAAGGCCCTGGTTGACACCCACCCACACATGTTGAACTAATCAAGCACCCCATATGCCGGGGAAAAAAAAAGATGGGTCGCAGAGGTTAGACGAGTACTTGGCACGGAGTACAGTCGCCGTGCACTGGATGCACTAGGCGGTAGTGATTTCACGGTACTTGAATGCGCATTGAAATGGGTTTTCTTTTTAAATGTTGCAATAGTCTATTCAAGTGGGACTTGTGGGTCTCATCAAGGCTTATGGCAGAATCGACAGATTGTCCTGTTCTGGGTAGTTTCTCGGAGTCCAGGTGCTCTACAAAAATTATAATGAAAGGTCTCATGAGTTCCCAGACGAAGACATGAGCAAACCCGCTCGTGGTTTGGGTTTCGAAAATCAATCTCCGCTGTGCAGTGACTTCCTCTAAACACCTCGCGTGTAAGTTGCGCAGGGATCTCCGAGTCCAAGAGCGCACAGACCCTATTGAGACGGAGAAATGAGGACTCGGGGGAGTCGATCGAGGTTGTGTTCGTGAACACTGGCACATTCTGTTTATTGGTTAGGGCTCGATCATTATGTGCTTGGGCTGCTGGAGAGACCGAAGATCGTTCTGGAAGAGATAATCAACAATAAACATAGGGAAATAAGCCGCGATTGTGATGTTTACATAATGCACGTACGTGATGGATCAATTGGGAGGACACCTATTTCCGACACCTCGTGTATTGGGACTGAAATTACTAAAACCAAACCCGGAAGGAGAACTCTTTTAGATTAATTCGGGGGTACATAACTAACAGCAAACACGGATATGAATTCAAAAAGGAAGAAACCAGCTCACCATCCGTGGCCAGCCCACGCCATGTTGATGCCCCGTGCGCAGTCGCAGTAGGCCTGGCGCGCCGCTCGCTCGCTTGGTGGCGCTCTTCGCAACTAAGTTCATAACACCCATGATTACACCAGGGGTCGCGGGGTCAAGTCCCGGTCCAGTCAATATTTTTTCTTGGCTGTTTTTCACGAATTGTTTTACAAAAATGTCCTACCCGGTTTCCCCCTCCCTTCTCTGCAGATTCCATTGGAAGAGTTTTGAAAAATGAAATAAAATCACTGGACTTGAACTTGAACTTGAACCCGAGACGTCTGGTTTTGCGTACCCGCGCTGTTACCGTAAGAGTCAAGCAGCACTTAGATGGTGGCCTTTTTTCAAAAACTAATCTTTGCAGTCAGATGCAACCAATATTGTTGTAAACCTGGCTACAGTAGTATTTGGGGATCACACAAAGTGGATGCAGTCAAAGATGTAAAGGGAAAAAAACTCAATGGGCACTTGTTGTTGAAAGTTTTGAAAACATAACAAAGAAAACTTTGACTGGACCGGGACGTGAACCCGAGACCTGAGCCCGAGACCTCTGGTTTAGCGTAGCATGCAGTGCTCCAACCATCTTACAGTAATCCAGCCAATTCTGCCATTTAATTTTTTTTTCAAAAGTGCCCTGTAAGCTTGTCCTTTATTATTTTGTTCGACTCTATTGATCAAGTTTAAAAAAAAAAGTAATCACACTGTATGTGATCACTTCTGAGAACATTTTTATGAAAATATGGGCCTTTCTCCAAAGGCAGAGTGACAATGACAAAACAGATACATGTACACGAAGTAAGGGGGAAGAGAGTGAATAGGACACGGATGAGAAACAAAGGACAAAGAGTAAAGCTGGTAGGGTGAGATCAAAGGGAAGTGCAAGGAGTAGGGTAGGGATTAGTGAGAAGAGGGGGAAAGATCAAAGAGAGAAGTGTGGAGGAGTGAACACAAAAGAAGGATTATCAGAAAGCTGCATGGTGTTAGTCATTACCCTCCTGGATGTTGACACCATGTGGTTGAATAATCCGGAGACGCTTCATCCACATTTTCTCACGGCTAAGACGGACAGCATTACTACGGTGACCAAGGGATTCTATGACGGTACATATCACTTATCAAATTATGGTTAGAAACTCCGGACAATGACGAAGGTGGTCTTGAAGTATCCTGCATTGCTCTGAGTATCCTGACTTTAGACGTTAGACTCCGGACAACATAAAAATGACGAAACGAATTTCGACAGTCATTGCTCTCTTCAACCAACAGTGCGAATTTATTGAATATTTCAATAAAAACGAGTCCATAGTATTAGGCTAGTACAATCAAACGATGAGACGTTATAAAAATTAATTACAAGTTTTGTGTATAGTATTCTTTTCAGTAGCTTACGGATTATTAAAATGGCGTTGGGATGTTGATGGTGGTTGTGGTGGTTGGGACTTGGGAGGTGGGGGGGGGGGGCGTTGACTGTGAAGACGTGACCGGTTTGTCGGCTTGGCATCTGCGCACTACCGATAGAACCGTGAATGCGTCGGTCGGTCTACGCTGTAAACACGCTCGTCACGGACGCAAACTCAGCACGCACGCACTAGCCATTGCATTGGCAAGTGTGGCGCCATTACAGATCGCTCAATACCACGTCAGAGTTATCTTAGTACCTTTAAAACACGAAATAATACAAAAACAAAACACCGAACAATTTCTCATCGATCCCAGGAACTCGAATAATTCCCAGAATTATACCGATAAATACAATTCCTCATTTCTTGATCCTAATCGAAACAGAACAAAAAAAAAACCTATCATGAGCAACAAGCGTAAAAAACCAACTGACATCAACAACACGTTATAAACAAAAAGGACCGAACGTTGTGTCCAGCAGATGGTATCTAGTCTTAGCCCATGGCACTGGTGAACGAAGCTCATCCAGATATCGCACTATCGACTGTAATTCTATCTGATACTCAATGGGCACGTCTATATGTTATCGGGTGAATCACACGGACTGCATCATTTTGTTCTGGTGGTCATGACACATCCATACATGAGAATTATTGAAAAGAAAACCAATATAGGAAGGTTTGCGGTGACAGTGACACCATGTATAAGGTCTCTTAAAGAAGGGGAGTGGTTCTGAAAAGAACCTGAGTGGTAACTCGACGTTTCGACCAGTATGCTCTGGCCGTCATCAGGAGAAGGACAGTCAGAGCATACTTGTCGAAACGTCGAGTTACCACTCAGGTTCTTTTCAGAACCACTCCCCTTTTTTAAGAGACCTTATAATTATATGGTGTCATCGCAAACCTTCCTATATTGATTCACCCACCATGCAAAGCCTTAAGTCTTATTTGAAAAGAAAACGTTCACTTAGTTCGAAATTCAACGTAAACATCCATAAAAATGACATTTCAGTTCAATGGAACGACCAATCGACGCCATGTTTGGCACAAAACTCTCTGCACTACCGGGGTATTGGATAGGGTGAAGTAAACTTTAAGCAACGAACAATCAGCACGCATTTAAGCAGGACCATTTGCAATTTTGGAAATTGGTAAGGTAAGAGGTATGACTTACGCTTATTAAGGCTCTCTGCTGCGATGGAAATCATTTCTCAACAGACAGATGTTGTGCTCAATCGGTGACAGTATGTCAATCATAATAATCTAGGTGGTCAAGCTGACCGTCCGCGTTCCATTCGTTTCCACTGCATGCATGCAGCTCTATACGGATAAGTGCATAAAACGTCACCAGTGAAGTGCACACGTATAGTTCATCTCGGTGGCCGGAAACTGGGCACGGGGTTGTGCTACTCACTGGGGAGTTGAACGCTCTTTCCAGAGCAATAATTCGTCTCTTGGTGGCAGCAAACAGTTTCCTATAATGCACGTGAAGCGTCAAGCAACCGGGGTGCAGACTAGTGCGTGGTCGTGCGAGCGCGCCCATTCGAAGTCTAGTGACCAGCCACGTTGTCAAGGAACGACTGCTACAGCAAATAATAATTGCAATTTAGAATAGACTGGTTCCAAAATGGCCGACAAATGAAACTACACAGCAGTGATGTTTAAATCCTCGGGTGAAACACTTCCAATAATTAAAGTCTACAACCACCATCGTCCGCACATTTTCAGAATGACATGAACTACTTGGTTTATAAATCTATTTCATTCTAAAAGAAACAATTCCAATTTCGATATCTTATTCAGTTCAGTTTTGTGAAGGGTTGAAATTATTCCAGACAGCTAATGATGATTTTTTTACAAGCCAAGGTGACTATTTTTCTTGGAAGTACTGATGTATTTGTGCTACAGAAACAACGCTTGTAACCATTAAAAAAAAATTCGATTTCATTGTTTTGGGTTGCTGAACAAAATAGTACGACTGTTTTTAAATTAATGTCTCTACAGTAAGACGTATCATGTATATACAACATCGAACCGAATTATCGCCATCTTGGCCCCAGAGGGCACCCCGGAAACCCGTCTATGTACACACACTCCTTAGACCCAATTAGTCCCCACCCACTTTAATAAGAATGACATGGTTTGTCGAATTGTCCCCGGCTCTGTAAGTACAATAACGTGTCTTCTCTACTGAGCAGCGTTGTCGTTTGTGTCGATATCAAAACAGTAATGTGTTTTATTTCAGACTCGTTCACCATATCGTAACGTGTGCTGCTGAATTAGAAAGCACCTTTCACCTTCTTATCTTTACCCAAGTCGCTGACATAATATTCGTCCGCGATATGCTCTATCTTTGCCTATGCAACCTACTAGCATGGGCCTACCATTATTTTCCGAGCAACATATCCCAAAGTACCACAAGGTCCGTACACGACGCCACGTTCTTTTGATAATATCCTTTTTGAAATGGCCTAAATTAATCGTCCTAATGAGTGACTGTCACCTCTGAATCTAAACAATATGATTTTATTTGGAACTGACCTAGAAAAAAAAACTCGACAACGGTGGTGGTGATTCTGAATTCTTTTTCTTATCACCGTCAACGTAAAAGAAACACGTTCAAAGACGAATAAGCCCATTCAGTCATACGGGTCAATAACAGCACAAATTGATATCCCGATGGTTGACAAGCAGCTTTCTACAACTCTAACCCCCTTCAAGTATACGATACAGACCTGCTGAGAATCACAGCTGAGAATCACTGCGTGAATGAAGTCTCTCTTGCAGCTATGGTGGATTCGGGAGACGCTGAAGCGCTACCAGGCGCTTGAGGGCGCCCCTGCCGTCATACCAAATTATTTCGTTCCCCCCTTGATATTTCTCTCTCACTGGTGACGAGTCTCCTCAGTGCAACGGAGGCGGGACTTGAAAGCACATAATGTGTCAGGGGTCAAAGGTGGAAAGAGGGGTCACGGGAAAGGGAGAGACAGAGCCCGGTCACTTGAAGTCGGACTCGGGCGGCGGGCCGCTGACGTAGGTGTCGTTGTGGCCTGGCAGGGGTCCGCCGCCGCTGGCGGCGCCCTCCTCATAGCCGTTGACCTGGGTGGGGCTGTGCAGGCCGTTGCGGGACGTGATGACGTGGCCGGGGAGGCTGGCCCCGCCTGCGGTCAAGGCGCTGGAGCTGCCAGGGGGAAGGCCCAGCTTGGCCTCCATGGCCTGCAGGCGCTTCTCGGCCAGGTCCTTCTCGCGGGCGCCTTTGCATCGCTTCCACTTCATGCGCCTGTTCTGGAACCACACCTTGATCTGCCAAAACCGAAGAAAGAAAGAAAGGAAGGAAGCTCATAGTTATCAATCTGAAAAAGGACGTACAATGTGCAATACATGCCAGTATGGTCAGTGGTTTGAAGTGGAGACTATGTCACAGTATCCGGGATGCGTAATTTTTTTCCCAGGATGGGAAAGGCTATCATTAGCATAAAGGCGCGCTATTGGTTGCATTTTGCCTACGTATGGTGAATTATTCATGATAATCATTCCACTTACCCACCCAGATCTTGATTTGAGTACATGTATGGTGCACATGTGTACATGTACGTGTACAGTATACACGTACATGTACAGTATACATATTGTACATTGTGTACATGTGTGTATAGGCCTACATAATGTAACTAGCGCCACAAGCGTGTAAACTAAAGATGTGGGTGCGCAAAATTTTCATGAATAATTCACCATGTCTGGATAAAATGCAAGCAATAGCGCGCGTTTATGTTAATGTGGCCTTTCCCATCCTGAGGGAAAAAAATACGCATCTGGGATACTAGCGGTTTTGTTCATAACATGGCGTTCTCCACGGTCGTCAGCTGAAGTCCCCTTTTTGTAGAACGTGGGATCGTGAGACTATTCAGTGCCAGTCTCCATGACATGTCCAGCTATTTCTGGGAAGAGTATTTCCATGCTTTGACATTAGTGACGTCCGTTAACCTCGTGGGAATAACAAGGGAATATGGTGACTACTAGCTGGCAGTATCTCAGCAACACTTTGCACCGGGGTTGGTAAAAAAATATCAAAGAATACCATTATCGATCAAAGAATGGGCCTAACTATTGGGTTGTAATGTTAAACATCAATCAAGACCTCCCATCACCGGTACAACCAGTGAAAGTGTCGGGTAAACGATTTTGTTCAACGTTTTTTTATCCAACGTTACACAGTTTGTGCCAAGGATCATGATTATCGTAATTTTCAGCATGACTCGCTGCGGTCTGCAGGCCTATACTGGTGTGTATTACGGTTTGACCCAGCACTTTCCGTACCAATTTATTGGTAATGAGAGTGTGGCTTCCACTGGTAAGCCCGAGAATTCTCGGGATACACTTTACACACAGGACGGTGCTATGCCCGATATTTCTCGTAGCTAATGCTACTAGTGTAATGGTTTGCTGCCCTCTTTTGTTCAAGCATTGTAATATTTACTGCGCACGACGTAACTACACGCGTCTGGTAACACAGTGGAATCATTTTGAGGAGGGTTTCCGCTGATGCTGTGTATTAGGATCAGTGTAACAAATGCAGCAGTGATAGTGTCAAAGCCCCTACAACATTGGTCGAGGTCAAAGAATAACACTCATATGTTGTCTGATCAAACATATGCATGGAATAGCACACCTGTGAAAAGTTCACTTCAATCCGCCAACCGAGTCTTGAGAAAATAATTATTAAAAACCACTTCATTTGTTTCGCGAAAATGCAGCATTCAACGCCGTACTATTCCGAAAAATAGTTTAGATCTCGGTGAGACGTAAACGATTTATTTTACTTTTTTCTCTCTTAAAATACATACTTTTAGCCAGAAATATTTCAGTGCGAGGTTTCTACTATAACCATCTTCAAACTGTATAAATTTCATGTAAATCTGTGAACATTTCTGTTTTTTGATCTTACCAATGTTGTGTGGGTAACGGAAGGAATGGCGTATAAGAAATCCAACTTAGGTCGGAGCCAGGAGGGATTCTTGGCAACCCATCCCATCCCTAGCCCTCAGAATGAAGTAAAAAAAAAAAACATGCTGGCGACGATCTTTTTAAAGTTCCACAGACTAATGAGCGATGAATCACTCCCTACGCGAGACTGTGCCAGTTTCTAAGCGCATAACAATGTCGCCTGGCAAATTTCACGATCGGCTCGCGATAAGTACGAACAATCATAACCCCCCCCCCCATCCTCCCGCCCAGAGAGAGACTCCGGCGTCTAGGGTTACCGACCAACGTGCACGGAGCAAGCCCTCGTTAAACTCCCTCTCTGTTGGCTGAAACTCGGCGGGGCCGCATAAATCACGGTTAGGGCGTCCCCCGCCGACCATAAATGTTTCGGAAGGAACACCGTCCCCCTCCTCTCGGACGGTACACGCTAAAAATGTACAAACACGTGGTGGGGGATCGGGTAGCGTCTGCCGGTCTTCTTGGTGTTTTTTTTTTTTACAGTCTCGCAAGGACCTTCGGAGCCGTCGAATAACCGGCGGTGGCGCACGGGCGGGTGTTTCAGAGCGAGTGACCTTGGGACGGAGAACGCCGGGGCGCGGGTTAAACACTTTGTTGTCAGCTCCCCTCCTCCTCCTCCCCCTACGCCTCCGCCTCTCTCCCCCCCCGTTCGGATGGGATGTCGTAAAGGGGCGAGCCCTGACAGCGATGCGGTGTGAGGGAGATTGATAGGCCGGGCGCTCGGGCCGTTGGACGGCGGGCTGGAGGTAGCAACGGCACGCTCGCCATCGGTCCTCGACGGCTCGACGGGCTGATTGTATAAAGGGGCGTGGGACGGGACGGGACGGGGCGAGGTGTGAAGAGAGTTATCGGCACGGCAAACTGACAGAGGGACGCATCGCCCCTCTGTAACAGAAAAGTCATGAGTCCCTAAAAATAACGAGTCCTTATTTTGTTTAAATGTGGCAGACTGCTGATATGAAAAGACCACAAAACAACCTTCAAGAATTGAGAGTGCCTGACCTTTCGATCCGAGTCCCTTCTCAAGGGCAGAACTTTCACATCGTTGAGATGTGTATTGTTTGGGCCCATTTGAAGGCAGTTCGCAATAATGCTGGTAAAACTTTATGTCACGTAGCTGTAACAATCTCTTGTTACAATCTTGAGATGGCTTTCTTTTCAGAATCACACTCCGTCTCAAAAGAGATGACTTACATAGGCCGTTTGCAAACTGAAGGCTTAGGCGCGGACTTAGGCTTCGTGGTGAATTTTCTGTACCTCTCAAGCCAAACAAACCTCACGATTCTGCAGCAATCCACAACCATGCAGTCGCTTTCGCCAAAACACACCGTAGCTTACGATCACTCGCATGACGATGAGCGATGCACAGAAAGCACACGGTGTATCGCAACTTACAATGGGTTATCAAACGTAAATGGAGTTACGATGCGCGTAAGGCTTTGTGAAATCCAGCCCTGGATGTTCAGGTTTTGTCAGACGGAGACCGATACGAATCCCGATGAGCCCAAGCCTGATCCGTACATTGGTAAAAGGGACACAGTGTCACTACAGACTGTCCACTGAGTTTCAGACCCTAGTACTAGTAGGACTTCTTTCTCAAAGGCAGAATATTGTAATGCTTTTTTTGGGGGGGGGGCTTGGGATTATTTACACCACTAGGCAGTTTGAAACATCTCTGAAATTTGTTGGTGTTTGGGTGCGAATTAATACATTAAATATTAGTGGCTTAGGATGACTAACAAGTAAAACCTTGGCCGACACCTTAGTTTTATTGAGCGAGGATTTCCACACTTTCACCAAACGTTGCTGTTGAGTTGGCAAAAAGAACTAGTGGAAAGTACAATGTCCTACTCCAACAACCTTTCTTGGATTGACCTTCACTACTTCTTGTTCAAACAAACTTTAGCTGACACGATTGCAAATGAGTATACGAAAGAGAACCTTAAAGCCCCTACACAACATTGGTCGAGGTCAAAGAACAGCACCCATACGTTGTCTGATCCAACATAGGCATGAAAAACCACGCCTGTGAAACTTTCAGCTTAATCCGCCAACCGAGTCTCGAGAACATCGTGAAAACCGCTTCTTTGTTTCGCGAAAATGCTGCATTCAACGACGTACTGTTCCGAAAAAAATAGTTTAAGCGTAAACGCGATTTATTTTACTTTTTTCTTCCAAAAACATTTTAGGCCGAACAATTTCAGTGCGAAGTTTCTACTATAACCATTTTCAAACTGTATGTTTCATGTAAATCTGTGAACATTTCTGTTTTTCAATCTTACCAATCCTGTGTTGGGGCTTTAACAAGAAAACAGACAGTTGCAAGAGTATCTAGTTTCGTGGGCTTTTTTTTCTTCTCTCTCTCTCTCTTAGCTTAAACTATCTTCTTGGATGACGCCAAGTCCCACACCTGGCGCGCAGACCGACTTGGAGACGTTGCCGACACGATGAGAGCACTTCCAAATGCCAACGCTCTTCCCCTCCCCCCATGGGGCGAGAAAAATGAACAAGTACGAAACGAAGAGGCTAATTAACCCGCTGACATCACCCAACTATGACCATCACGCACGAGAATAAAAAAAAAACATCTCTTCATATCTGCTACGAGGCGTCTACAGGGAAAGTCTTAGCTTTTCTTCTTCTTCTAATTTTTTTTTTTTTTGCCAAAGATCGTCTCGCCCTCCTTAGCTTGCACGATAATTTGACCAATTATGTGTATCGCGGAGTGGCGCCGTCGGCACGGGACCCGGCAAAGCGGGCGAAACACGCTGTTGACCATGGGCAACTCCCCCGGGGGCTCGCCCGGCCAACCTTGCACGGTCTGCCTAGCGTTGTTAATGAACGCCTCAACAACATATGGCGGAGTACGGGTAGTATTAGGCCTAATATCTGTACACATACACGTACACACCCGGGCAGCCATTGGGTTATGTCAGCAATGCCGGATGGCAAACGCAAAAGGAGAGTGTGTATAGTATGTAGGCTATAGCTGGCTGACTGGCTGGTTGGTGGGGGGAGGGGGGGGGGAGGGTTGAAGTCTGGCGACCTGACGTCTCCGGCGAATGATACCATTTTGGGAGGCGGACAAGGCCAAGTGCGTGCGCGCATGGAGGTATTTTTCTTCCTCCGTGGCGCACGCGTGGATGGCCGATGAGTCATACAGGGAAGGCCGGCACCACCCTATACCGGTACCAGACGTCTAAATCTCTTCTCGTGAATCGGTCGAGCGTCCCGGCCGCGATCACCGCTGAACTTGGCGGAGGGATAGAGAAAGCCGGGCAGGCATCCTGGACTATCGCACGGTATGCTATGTACCCCCACCCCCCCCCCCCCTCACCCCACAAACAAGCTGGGTCGCATTAAGGCGTTGAGATGCCACAGCGGTTACCTAATGGTCCACAGTGGAAGCCAGGAGCACGGAACCGCCTCCCTCTCTCCCAGCCATCGTCCGGGGAGAAACTTCCTCTCAATCTTTGGCACTTGTTTTGCTTCCTCTTGTTAAAGATACATTTTTCAGCCGATGATGAGAACTTGAGAAGTGTGAGGGGGTGCCTGGGGGAGAGGAGACCGTGGCACGAGGCGAGCCGTATCGGGCGGCCCCAATTTGGATGGGTGGGGGCAGGGCGCGGTCTGGTAGAACGTTTATCGTGGTCATGTGACTGTGTGTGCTGGGCTGGGGAATGGATGTTAATTAAGAGTGAGGGCCGAGGGGTGAAAGAGGATGTGCACTTTGAGGGAGGGGGAGGCAGGATTAGAACTAACAAATTGACGGACAGACACTGAGACAGACGGAAAGACAGACAGACAGACAGACAGCCAGCCAGCCAGACAGACAGACAGACAGACAGACAGACAGACAGACAGAGACAGACAGACAGAGACAGACAGACACCCAGACACAAAGACAGACAGACAGAAAAAAAGACACATAGACAAAAAGACAAATAGACAAAAAAGACAGACATACAAAAATATAGAAAGATGGACAAACAAAAAGGTAAATCTAAAATTTAGTGGGCCTGACGTTTCGATCCTAGCAGGACCTTTCTCAAAGGCAGGCCCACTAAATTTTAGATTTACTTTTTGGTAATTTTAGTCAGTAAGCAGTTTGCAACATTTTTGTATATCACCTTAAGGTAAACAGACATACAGACGGATAGACGAATACAGAGAGCCAAACAGAGAGATAGATATATAGACAGGCAGACAGACAGATATAGACAGGTAGACAGATGGACGGACGAACTGACAAAAATCTGCTTATATTAAGGAAGATTGCCAAAGGCTGCTACACACATAACGACACAGGTACAAGACACATAGTAAGACACAGATATAACACAACTAAATATTATTAAAGAGGGTTTGGCGTTCGGATCGCAGGAGGACCTTTCTTCAAGGCCATACCTCTGATTGGTTGCGTGGATGGATATGTTGGGGGAAAAGGGGTAACGAAAAGACAGGCGTTTGACTTGAAATAACACTCGGACAAGACTCGAGGAATCTATTTTTTTTTAAATGAAAGAGACAGCCTGCAAAGTGCAAACACTGTTGGGTTTTGGCAAATTCGAATCGGTAGATTACTGTGTCGTAAGCAGCAAATAAATGCTCAATTCTACCAATTAATGATTTCATGAACAAAAAAAGTAACCCACTCGAAGTGAAAATATCTTGAGCTTTGAGAGATTGGATCTAGATATTGAACATTTGGGAAACAATTTCTATCACAAAGCTGCATAGATCAGGCGCAAAAGACCGGACCAAATTTGGGCTTTCTTCTTCTCACGTCTACACCTTTTGGGGGCAATGTTACTCCCTCCCCAACAACCCCCCCCAAAAAAATCCACACCATCTGAAACACCAATCAACGAAAAGGGTACAAAAAAACAACAACTACACCTCTGTGCAAGAGTTGGTTGTCCAGCGATCCCGACTAATCCAGCTTGATTTAATAACTGATCCCGATTAAAAAAAAAAAAAAAAATTATTTTTTTTTTTTTGGGGGAGGCTTCACGGCAAATGCAAGCCTGTAAATGGGAAGTTCGGCTTTCGGGGCTCGGGATGCGATGTTTAAGTCGTTGATCTTTCCTGACCCTTGGGCGGATGTGGTGAGGGGGGTGGGGGGGGGAGAGGGGAGAGGGGACGGGGGTAGGGATGGGGGGTTGCCGAGACCTGGTTCTTGTTACAGTAAAGTCGGACTTGAAGTAGAGGATGGAGGGGGAGTTTTGCTGACGAAAAAAAAAATGTCGGACCAGCGGGCCAGGTGT